>OU342745.1:291367145-291753011 GCA_910589775.1 Avena eriantha | reverse complement strand
TGGTTCGTGAGAAGGACACACATGAAATGACACTATTGGATCCATGTGTGGTCTGTGGGAAGAACACACATGCAATGACTCTAGATGTGGTTCATGAAAAGTGTAGACATGCAATGACACCGGTGGATCCATGTGTGGTCTATGAGAGGAACACACATCCAATGACACCGGTGGATCCTTATGTGGTTTGTGAGAAGAACAAACATGCAATGACTCTAGCTGTGGTTCATGAGAAGAACACACAGGCAATGACACTGCTGTATCCTTGTGTGGTTTGTGACAAGAACACACATGTAATGACTCTAGATGTGGTTCATGAGAGGAACACACATCCAATAACACTGGTGGATCCATGTGTGGTTTGTGAAAAGTGTAGACATGCAATGCCACCGGTGGATCCATGTGTGGTCTATGAGAGGAACACACATCCAATGACACCGGTGGATCCTTATGTGGTTTGTGAGAAGAACAAACATGCAATGACTCTAGCTGTGGTTCATGAGAAGAGCAGACATGCAATGACACTGGTGGATCCATGTGTGGTCTGTGAGAGGAACATACATGCAATGACACTGTGTGTGGTTCATGAAAAGAACACACATCCAATGACACTGGTGGATCCTTATGTGGTTTGTGAGAAGAACACACATGCAATGACACTGGTGGATCCATGTGTGGTCTGTGGGAAGAACACACATGCAATGAATCTGTATGTGGTCAATGAAAAGAGCAAACATGCAATGACACCGGTGGATCCATGTGTGGTCTATGAGAGGAACACAGATCCAATGACACTGGGTGTTGTTCATGAAAAGAACACACATGCAATGACATTGTTGGATCCATATGTGGTTTGTGAAAAGAACATACATGCAATCACACTGGGTGGATCCATTTGTGGTTCATGAGAAGAACACAAATGCAATGACACTGGTGATATGTGGTTTGTGAAAAGAACAGAGATGCAATGTCTCTAACTGTGGTTAATGTAAAGAGCAGACATGCAATGACACTGGTGTGTATCCATGTGTGGTTTGTGAGAAGAACACACATGCAATGACACTGGTGGATCAACATGTGGTTTATGAAAAGAACACACATGCAATGACACCGGTGGATCCATGTGGTTTATGACAATAACACACATGCAATGAACTCTAGTGGGTCAATGTGGTTTATGAGAAGAACACACATCCAATGAACTCTAGTGGATCTATCTTGGCATAATTTGATGTATGCCATGATGTATTTCATTGTACAAGACACTCACTTTCCATTTTTATACTACTCAGTTTTGCCCTTTGTTTTATGTGGTACTACTTAGTTTTGCCCCCCTCTCTCTATCTTTCGTAGAAGCCCTAACCTGTTCTCACCCTGTCTGCTACTCCCTGATTTTTTGTCATAGTTGTCACGCGGATCGTGTGCACCAACCGTTGATTCTGTGCGATCCAACGATGATCGTTGCACATGTCGTGCCCTTCATAGTACAGCGTGAGACAGCACGAACGCCTCCCTTAGCGAGACTTCTACAAGAAGGAACACGATGCCGTCCATGGAAAAGTCGTCGAGCGGTCATGTCATGTTTAATCAAGTCTGAAAAGCCTACTACTGCTACTATTATGCCACAACGCATGCGTCATCGAGTGCACGGTCGTCGATGGACAGCTGCAATTTATTGCCACTTGATTTTAATAAGACATATCCCATTTTTTATGCAGCGGCTCTCAATCTCACTTCCAACTAGGCCCGACCGTAAGAATCTTGCACGTGCTAGCCGGAGACCGAAGAGCTGAGCTTGACGAGACCTAACGTCTTCGCCTTCATCAACACATCCCTCTACCCGATCTAACACAACCCCACAAATCTCGCCGTACATCCACCTACCTTCCCATCTACATTTCCACTTTTAAGTATCGCCAATTTTAGGGCCGTGTCAAGCTTCATACATAGAAATTGTGTATGCGCCCTTTGTATGCGGCTCAATACAGAACTGACATGCATGGCCCAGGAAAAAACGTGATGTACCGTGCGCGTGTCGCGGTGCACGGTGCAGTAGACTGCGCGGTGCGTTGCATGGTGGTGCAACGAAATGTGCCTTGCTTCAATCGCCTTAACTATAGAGTCCCTCTCCGCACACCCACTCTCACTCTCGCTCACTCTCCCCATGCAACCCTCTCCACTGTCCCACCAGCATCCGCAAACTCCCGAGAATACCCCGTCCGCGCCGGCGATGGCCAAGGAGGATAAGGTGGCCATCGCCGCCTCCAAGGCCGCCGGCGAGGAGGCCCCCGTCTCCTTGTTGGTCCTCCTCGACGCGTTGAAAGCAGTCGTCGTCCCTGTCTAGGCCCCAGTCGAGGCATCGATGGTAGCCGTCGTTCCCGTCCAGGCCCCCGTCCCCGCTACTGACGGAGCCGCCGAATAGGAGCCCCCCGCCGGTGAGGAGGCCCCCGCCGTTCACAAGAAGATCAAGCACTTCTTGGGAACCTACGATCCAGATAAGTACATCGCTCCGCTGAACCCCTACGACACCGGCATCGACGACCCATGGTCGGAGGTAACTAGGGTTTGCTCCCCTCCCCTGGTTCTTCTACCGTTCCCATCGTTGGATGCTAGATGTTGGTTTATTTGGATTCGCTTGTTCGCATTTCGATTGCTCGATCTTCTTACATCATCTACTCCCCCATTTTCCTTTTCTTCCAATAGGTTTCCGGCAACGACGTCTGCAGAAATGACGAATCCATACACACCAAGACTCGTTAGGTGCTGAGGAGTCTGTGGGCCGGCTAGTACGACGCCTTCTTCAGGGGCGTCCCCTGGCGTTGCCCCTTCCGCAAGGGGATCGCCTTCTGTTGTGTGACTCTCGCCGGTGGCACCGACTTCATCTCCTTAATGAAGCATGTAGAGGCCGCGGGCTCTGGCATCCACAAAGGCGGTGAGCGCAAGACCGTGAACATCAACGCCTACATCGCTGAACACCGGGCTCTCGGTATTCACCTCCGAAACCTCCAGCGGTTGACCATGAAAGAGGTTCGCATTCCTCCAATCAGGCCCAAGGCCCCCAAGATCAAGGGACTGGGCAGAAGAAGTGGAGGAAGCTCCGGAGGGAGGAGGCAGAGGCGGAGGCGTGGGCACTTGCAGGATGTGCCTGCAGCTGTGGCGGCTGCTGCTGCTAAGCAGCTTCTTTCTAGCTATATCCTATTTCTGGCTGAATGCATCGAACCTCGTTAAGCAACCTACTTTCTATCGTTATATCCTATTTAGCTACGCACAGCTATATCTACATTTGTTTTGTTTTCTGAATGAATGTATTCTGCCTGGTGTGATTTGTTGGAGATATGCCCAAGAGGCAATAATAAAAGTGGTTATTATTATATCTTTATGTTTATGATAAATGTTTACATCCCATGCTATAATTGTATTAACCGGAAACATTAATACTTGTGTGTTTTGTAAACATAAAAGAGTCCCTAGTAAGCCTCTTATTGAACTAGCTTGTTGATTAATTGATGATCATGGTTTCCTGATCATGGACATTGGATGTGATTAATAACAAGGTTATATCATTAGGAGAATGATGTAATGGACACACACCCATAGTAAGCGTAGCATAAGATCAAGTCATTTAAGTTCGTATTGCTATAAGCTTTCAAATGCATAGTAACCTAACCCTTCGACCATGAGGTTATGTTAATCACCATCACCGGATGGATACTTTGATGACATCAAACACCGCTTTGTAACTGGGTGGTCATAAAGGTGTCATTGGGTATTCTGAAAGTATGTGTTGAAGCGCATGAACCAAGATTGGGATTTGTCCATCCATATGACGGATAGATATGCTCTGGGCCCTCTCGGTGGAATGTCATCTAATTAGCTTGCAAGCATGTGACTAGGTCACAAGGGATGACATATCACGGAACGAGTAAAGAGTACTTATCAGTAACGAGGTAGAATTAGGTATAGAGATACCGACGATCAAACCTCGGATAAGTATAGTATCGCGTGACAAAGGGAATTGGTTTCGTATGTAAATGGTTCAATCGATCACGAAGTCATCGTTGAGTATGTGGGAGCCATTATGGATCTCCAGGTCCCGCTGATGGTTATTGATAGGAGATGTGTCTCTATCATGTCTACATATTCACGAACCGTAGGGTGACACACTTAAGGTTCGAAGTTGTTTTAAGTAGATATGGAATGTGCGTTGGAGACCAAATGTTGTTCGGAGTCTCGAAATGGATCCGGGACATCACGAGGAGATCCGGAATTGTCCGGAGAATAAGATTCATATATTGGGGATCATTTTCTAAGTTAGGAAATGTTCCGGAGTGTTTGTATGGAGATTCTAGAAGGTTTCGGAATGTTCTGGAAGGTTCTAGAGGATTTCTTGGAGTTTGCTTGAAATCCAAGAAAGGATCCAAGGAGTCCTGGTGGGGCAAGACACGGATTCGTGGGGGAGGAGGACTCCTCCCCCCTTCCCACCGCCGGCCATAGGAGGGGAGTCCTACAAGGACTCCCCCTCCCCAGGCGCGCCCTCCCCCCCTTAAATAGAAGGGCAGGGGCGCCCCCTCCTAGCCCTCTCTCACAACTCCCAATCTCTGCCGCCTCTCTTCTCCACCTTTCTTCTGCACAGGCATAGGCGAAGCCCTGCAGAATTCTCTACTCCACCACCACCACCACGCCGTCGTGCTGCTGGGATTCCGTGGAGAAGATCTACTACCTCCGCTGCTCGCTGGAACGGGGAGAGGAAGGTCTGCTTCGACTCCGCACGTGTGACCAACTGCGGAAGCGCTGCCGAAACGCGCCGCCGGAAGGATCGTCAACTTGACCGACTGCGGGAGCGCTGCCTTAACGCGACGCCGGAAGGATTGTCCACACGATCTTGAGATCGACAAGTGATCGACTACATCAACCATGAGATCTAATCTCGTTAACGCTTTCGGATCTACGAGGGTTAGTTCCTATCTATCTCGTTGCTCATGTCTAATAGATTAGATCTTGGCTTTTATCTAGATTAGATCTGGGTTTTTGTTCGTTCTTGCGATAGAAATTTTTTGTTTTCCATGCTATGAACCCATCATGATTTGCTGCTCTAGATTTGCTACCTGATTGGAGGCAAAAATAGGTCCAAAAGGGAACGAATTATCGAAGAGAGAATCTTCTCTAGATTTGCTACCAATTTGGGTAAAATGAAACATATCTGTTTAGCGAGAGAGGAAAAGGGTACTCTTTCAAACCGCTAGTTAACGAGCTACCATCTTGACGAGGCCCCATCTTGACGTCTCCCTCTACAAGAAGGAACACGATGCTGTCCATGGAAAAAGTCGTCAAGCGGTTATGTCATGTTTAATCAAGTCTGAAAAGCCTACTACTGCTACTACAACACATGCACAGGGCAACTAGGTCATCGAGTGCACGGTTGTCGACGGGATGCTGCAATTTATTGCCACTTGATTTTAGTAAGACATATCCCATTTTTACGCAGCGCTCTCAATCTCACTTCCAACTGGGCCCTACCGCTAGTAACTTCCATGAGTCAAGGGCCCCCCTCGAGTAGAACTAACGTTGCTAGAAATTGGTTATGCGCCACTTGCATGCAGTGGAATCGAGGTCTTCCATGAGCGTGTTTTCAATGTAGCTCTAAAGTGGAGATCGTGGCTGTTTCAAAAAAAAAGGGAACCCAGAAAAAGGTGGAGATCGTGGTAGCCCCCCCGCCCCTCGCACACCACACGTGTCCACTCGAGGACTACGAATGGTCCGGTGTTTATAACCCCCCTTGACCTTCTTCTTCCATGTGCTCTTGTAATTTTCCACCAGTCTGTCTAGTCCCAAGACCACAATCTACACCTACCGCGTGCGCCAAAGCTCCCTCGCTTGCACTACCTCCTTCTCTTGATGCGCCATGAAGCGTACGCGTGGAGACGAGCCGGAGGTGAAGCCAGTTGAAGGCGCAGTAGCAGATGGCTCGGTCGTCGCCAAGCATGCGGAGGCTCTTCTCCGGGCACGAACGCCGCTTGTCGCCGCGTCGTCGAGGGTGCGAGCTCATCCGTCCAACCAGTAGCCGTTGCCGCCAAGCAGCAGATAGTATCCGTCGCCGCCAAGCAGCAGGTGGCCGACAACGTCGTGGTGCCAGTGGCAGATCTGGATGGGGGGGCAGGCGGCAGGCGGAGGCAATCCGGTGCTCCACATCAACGACCCCATCACCGTCCAAGAAATCTTTAACACAATTGCGGAGAATGACGAGTCCTATGAGGAGGTCCCTGATGAGGAGTCTGAGGTACTACATTGCTGGCTTCTCTAGTCGCAGCCACGGATTTCACTGTTCATACATAGGATTTGCTCAATCGTGTACAGATTCTTTTGCTCTTGAAGTAGGGTAGTATATATATGGTTCAAATGGTCGATTGATGCATCTACCATCTAGTCACAAAATCCTAATCCGTCTAGTCACAAAACCCCAATCTTCTCATTTGCCATCTAGTTGAGTTTGCTAGTTGAGTGTTGATTTCGATACACATCAAGCCTATAACATTACATTTCTATTCTTTACCGAGCCCAATGATTCAATATTTCCCCAAAATAGTGCAAGGGCATCTGATGATGTCGTTTTCTTAGGAATGGTTAGTGAACCTGAGGCAGCAATGCACATAAACAATATAGGTTGTGATGTTGGTATTTTGGTTCTCCGACTCCATCGCTGAAAAAAATGAGGTCCTAATTGTTTCCTCATATGGAACCTATATATAATCTTTGTATTGTTTCTGATCTATGAATGCGTTGTATGATGCATATGTATATCCCTGAATATTGTTTTGTACGATTACATTTCAATTTCTTATTGTGGCCTATGATTCAAATTTGCCCCAAAGAGAGGCAGACACATTGGTGTCAGATTTTTCCAGGGATGAGTTAGCGAACCTGGGGCCATGTACAAGATCAATATAAGCTGTGCAATTGTTACTTAGTTCGCTTACGCCATCCCTGTAGAAACTTATGCGGTCGCAATCTTTATTTGAATTATCTATTCCATGCATTCATAGTGTATAAGAATTACATTTTAGTTTGTCACCGAGGCCGATGATTGAAAATTTCCCCAAAAGAGTTCAAGGGGAGACACGTATGATGGTGTCGTGTTTTAGGGATGGGTTGGTGAGCCTGAGGCAGCAATGCACACAAACAATATAGGTTGTGCTGTTGGTACTTTGGTTCTCCAACTCCATCTCTGAAACAAATTATGAGTCCCTTGATTTATTCTTATATGGAACTGCATATATGATCCTTAATTTGTTTCTGATCTTTTAATGATTGGTATGATGCATATGTATATGAATGGTTTTGATCATAAGTATTTTTAACATGTACCTGAAGATTAATTGTTTGGTTTTTTATTTATAATTACAATATTTAGGCTTGTTTTGTACCTGACTATGTATATCCCTGAATATTGTTTTGTACGATTACATTTCAATTTCTTATTATGGCCAATGATTCAAATTTGCCGCAAAGAGAGGCATACACATTGGTGTCGGATTTTTTCAGGGATGAGTTAGCGAACCTGGGGCCATGTACAAGATCAATATAAGTTGTGCAATTGTTACTTGGTTCGCTGACGCCATCCCTGTAGAAACTTATGAGGCTACAATCTTTATTCTACATTCATAGAACATTGATATTTGAATTATCTATTCCATGCATTCATAGTGTATAAGAATTACATTTTAGTTTGTCACCGAGGCCGATGATTGAAATTTGCCCCAAAAGAGTTCAAGGGGAGACACATAGGATGGTGTCGTGTTTTAGGGATGGGTTGGTGAACCTGAGGCAACAATGCTCACAAACAATATAGGTTGTGTTGTTGGTACTTTGGTTCGCCAACTCCATCTCTGAAACAAATTATGAGGCCCTAGATTTATTCTCATATGGAACTACATATATAATCCTTGAATTGTTTCGGATCTTTTAATGATTGGTATGATGTATATGTACATGAATGGTTTTGATCATTAGTATTTTTAACATGTACTAAAGATTAATTGTTTGGTTTTTTATTTATAATTACAATATTTAGGCTTGTTTTTGTACCTGACTATGTATATCCCCGAATATTGTTTTGTACAATTACATTTCAATTTCTTGAGTTGTAATACAATTCAATCATATGTATGAGTTCTAAGTTATGTTCTTAAAAATCAACAGGAGGATGATGATGAAGTGGACGATAGCAAGGTATCCAGGGACAACAAGAGCCGCTACGTGCTGAGGCAGTTACGTGTGGGATAATCCGTTTCCACCGTAGGGGGAAACTGTTTTTCCCATTCTGTGGCAGAGCAATCAACATGGACCTCGACAGCATGATCCAGCACGCGGATGGCGTTGCCACAGGGGGAGGCAGAATCCATAGGGCGATTACCTTGGCGCGGTACGCAGCCTTTGGCAAATTCCTCCGGGATTATGTCAGGACTGGCATGTATCCCATCTTCTAGGTTGTCGTTGCCTCCTGCTAATACCCCTTCCCTTCTAGGCGTCTCCGTGTCACGGCCTCCTGCTGCCGCCCCTTCTTTTATTTTGTTCTAGTTAATTATTACATGCTGTGGCATGTAAGACAATATATCCATGGTGTCTCTGGTGAACCTTCTATATTAATCTACTCCTTTATATGGAGTGCCTTAAAGTTTCTAGTGTTCAATTATATTTACTGATCATGCTCATGCACACTACAAAATATTTCTAGTGCTCGATTATATTATAATTGTCAAGAAATACATCAACAAGTTAAATTGGTCGAAATTTTGTATTGAAGTAACTAAATGTATCAAACACATAATAAACTAGAAACTAAAATCTAGTTCAAACACATAATGTATCACCACCACTTGTTGTCGTCCTTGACTTGCTTCCCCTTCAACCGCTTGATGTCGCCACCGTCCTTGAAGGAAATATGCCCTGAGAGGCAATAATAAAGTTGTTATTATGTATTCCTCGTATATGATAGATGTTTATTTTGCATGCTATAATCGTATTGATCGGAAACGTCAATACATATGTGTTTAATAAACAAAAAGAGTTCCTAGTTATGCCTTACTTATAGACTAGCTTGTTGATTAACAAGATGATCAAGGTTTCCTGATCATAGACATTGGATGTTGTTAATAACAAGATCACAACATTTGTGAAATGATGTGATGAACATTCATCCGAAGTATAGCATTACGATCAAGTCATTCTGTTTATATTTCTATAACATCATATGAAGTAATCTTTATCCTTAGACCATGAGATCATGTTAATTGCTAACACCGGAAGAGTATCTTGATAACATCAAACGTCACACCGTAACAAGGTGACTATAAAGATGGGTTCAGTGCTACGAAGGTGTTATGTTGAGGCTCATGGATCAAGAGTGGAATTTGTCAATCACGATGACGGATAGATATACTCTGGACCCTCTCGGTGATATCACATTAAGATAGCTTGCAAGCAAGTGATGTGATCACTAGAATGTTATATCACGGGAACAAGAAAAGAGTGCATGTCGGTAACGAGATCAAACTAGGTATTTGGATACCGATGATCGAATCTCGGACATGTATTATATCATGAGACAAAGGGATTAAGTTACTAGCATTAAAGGTTCTCACGATCACAGAAGTCATCGTTGAATATGCAGGAGTCAGTATGGATCTCCAGGTCCCGCTTCTGATTATTGATCTCAGAGGAGTCTCAATCATGTCTGCATTATTCGCGAACCGTAGGGTGACACACTTAAGAGTTACCAGACACCATTTTAGAGCACATATGTTTCAGATGAAAGAATTGCAAAGCGTAGGAATTGTTTCGATAGAAACCGGAATTGTTTTGGGTGAAATTGCAGAAAGTGGTTCTACATGTGATATTGAAATGTTGCAAGGGGTTTTATGTGAATGTTTGTAAATTAAAGTAATTAACAAAATTCTGAATAAATTTAATAAAAGAGTTTTATTAAATGAGAGAGCATTAAACTTAGAGAATTTTAATGCATTTAAAGTGGAGACTTTAAAAGGGAATGTGAAGAGGCATTTTAATGTGGAGGGAGTTACCACCGCATTAATGGAGGAGGTGAGGGGTCACCTCCATGAGGCGCCGGCCATGGAGGGGGTACCCCCCCTCCTCCTATAAAAGGCCCCCCTCTTCCTCCTTCTTCCTCACACCTCCTCATGAAGAATCTCTCTCCCCCTCTAGAATTATTCCCCCATGGTCTCGGATTAGCGAGATACATGTTCCCGGTGGCATTTCGTCTAGAAGGAGTTGCTTCTTCCGCTGCATCGCTGGAGCGAGGAGGTGGAGGTTGTCCGGTGGCTTGAACGTGTGTGCGAGGACGGATGCGCTGCTGATTTGTGGCGCTCGGACTTCCACACGATCTTGAGATCGGCAAGTGTACGACTACATCAACCACGAGTTCCTAATTGTTAACAAAACTCATTGTCTTCGAGGGTAAGTTCTCGATGGATGTATGTCCACCCGTTGCTCTGCATCTAGTAGATAGATCTTGACGTATAGTTCTCATCGTAGGAAATTTTTGGTTTTCTATGCAGCGGACCCAACAGTCTTAAGATCCCTGCTCGTCCTAAAACCGCTTTATGTCCTCCTCGCGCTTCTTCTCCTGGGCTAGCTTGCAACCAGGGCATAACTCTCTCACGAAAACCCCCGCCTTAACCATCCCATCTTTCATGGTAATGAGCTTACTGTATAACTCGTACGCTATGTAGGCGTCTCTGGCTGCATACTCGAGGCGCACCTGGCTCATCGACTTCCACTTCCAGTAGTCATGATCGAGTCGCTTTAATTTCTTCAGTTTTTCATAGGATTTATCGATGATTTCCGCTGCCAGATCACCCATGCCATCCTTCGCTGGGTATTGTTTGATCTTGTACAAATTTTGGATGTCGATGTGGTGCCCATCTGGGATTTTTATCAACGCACGAGAAAGCATAATTGTGTCATTGTGATAGCCACGCTAGTGAAAGTTATCCCTTTCCTACACAAGAACTTGACCAGAGCCTGACAATGCATCTCAGTTGGTTTACTCCTGCACTTAGATGGTTTTGGGGATGTAAGGGAACAAGGGATGCAGAAGTGGTGATCTCAAATTTAAATTTTACATACCTGCAGAAGTGGTAAACGAGGACCTTCTCATGTATGGCGATTTGCACGACTGCGATCTCTTGTGGAGGATTTTTTCGCTTATTTGCACGGCTGTACTCCAAGTCTAGCCCCACAAACGTGTGCTTCTCTTTCTCAAGCAATTTCTCAAACCTGGCGAGAGTTGTCTCCACAGTCGCTTCATCATTTGTGTACACCACTGTCAAAGTCGTGGTGCCATGGGCAGGGACCAAGTGGGTCTCTGTTGTGCGTTTCCCATCGTCCATGCCTGCAAGGAAATGGGTGAAAGGAAATGCCTGCAAGGAACTGCCTGCGAGAGGAAGAAGAAGATGAATCGACGATTCCAGAATAGAGGAAGAAGAAGCGCCCAAGAAAAACTGCAAAGGAATGACTGAGGAAGAGGAATGAATGCAGAAGAAATGAGGTAACTACAACTTTCGGTTCGAGAACTCAATGTGGTTACGTGGAGATCGCGGCAGTGCCGCCGGTTCAACAAGTGGGGCCAGTTCCTGCGAGAATATGGAATTATCTGTGCATTTTTCTCTGCGAGAAATTGAGAGAAATCATTTATATTTTGTCTTTCATAATTAAACACAATGAAGTTGGTACAGCCCAAGAGATTTGAACAAAAGAGATTTGCTAGTTTAACATACAACAACACAAAATTTTCTGAGCATGTATTCTTGAAATTTAAATTTTGATGATTTATACAGAAGTTCTGAGCTACAACCAACATTACAGAGCCAACACTCTTGTCTTCATCCTCCTCGTGCTGCTCGTCGTTGTCGTCTTCCGCATCCTCTTGTTTCCTCTGCCGGACCGGTGACCACCTCAATAATTAGCTTGATATAGTGCCTCATCACCTTGACCTGGACGACGAGCAGATCATCAATGCAAATTCTATTTTTAGCACAGAATTCAGCCCAGGGGTTGGTGAACTCAATGCAATCGTCATATACTTCCTATATGCGTTATTGCCCCAAGATTTTCAGGCCTTTGTTACAATTATTCTTCATGCATACACAATAGAACCCTTACAGGTCCAACATGGCAGAACTTGAGCTACCACAGAGACCTCGGCAGAGGTGGCAGAATTGGTGCAGGTGCAACCACGGTGACGGCGAGCTCGGATTCTAGAGGAGGAAAACAGAACCGAGCATGGTCGACACGGTGATAGATCTCACCGGGAACCAATTCTCGTCCCTGCACCTTGCCATGGGTGTGTCCATGGTGAGGGCGAGCTCCGACTCCCAGCTCTGCGCCATGGCCGCGACCACAGATTGCCGCTCCGGGGAAGAAGATGCGTAATGGATCCAGGCGCCAACGCTGAAAGCCTACAGGGAGGAGAGCTGCGTCGAGCAGGTTCGTCCACGTCCCAGCTCCGCGCCATGGCTGCGACGCCCCACAGATTGCTGCTCTGGGGAAGAAGAAGACGTGTAATGGATGCAGGCGCCAACGCTGCAAGCCTAATTGACACCTAAGCGACAGGAGCGACGGGAGCGACATAACGGCGAGAACTGACAGGCGGGGTCCAACTTGACGGCCGTTAGCCTGATTTTTTGTATTGAAACGTAGAGCTGAATTTGTGCCAAAAAAGACCCTCTGAGTATTTGGCACACAAACTGTAGTCATCGCGGCTGATTTCAGGGAACTTGGGTACCGCGTTGCCTGGGCGACCCAACTTTCGGGCCGCAAAATGATATTCTCCACACGGTGTGCACACTGTCAACTTCACACATGTGGGGATAAGTAGAGATTAATTAAAGCACTTGAGTAGCAGAATAGATCTAATTATTCAACTAGATTACAAAGCTCATGATCTCAATAAGATGACGCATAGAGAGATGAACACATAGCTACCGGTAGAGCCCTTAACCTCGAGAGAGAACTACTCCCTCCTCATCATGGGAGTCAGCAATGGCGATGGAGATGGCGGTGGAGTCAATGGATATGGCTCTGGGGGCACTTCCCCGTCCTGGCAGGGTACCGGAATAGAGACTTATGTCCCCTGAATCTCCTCTTCGGTGGCGGTGGCGCTGCGGAACTTTTCGTGGAATTATGATCTCCTTCTTAGGGTTTTCTTCTCGAGGGGTTTATATAGGCGAAGATGCGACGTCGGTGGCCGCCCGAGGGTCCCACACAAGGGTCTGGCGTGCCCAGGGGGCCGCGCCACCCTATGGTGTGGCCGCCTCGTGGATCTCCTCCGTCTCTGCTTTGTACTTCCGTGTCGTGTCGGGAAAAATAGGAACTTCGGCTTTTGTGTCGTCCAATTCCAAGAATATTTCTTTACTATATTTTCTGAAACCAAAAACAGCAGAAAAAAGGCAACTAGCACTGCGGCATCTTGTCAATAGGTTAGTTCCAAAAAATGTATAAAAATGCCTCAAAGTGTAGACAAAACATAAGATAGTTGATACAAAACAAGCATGGAGCATCAAAAATTATAGGTACGTTTACGACGTATCAAGCATCCCCAAGCTTAACTCCTGCTCGTCCTCGAGTAAGTAAGTGATAAAAAGAATAATTTTTGAGGTTACATGCACCATCACAATCTTGATCAAGGTATTGTAAGACATTGATAGCTGGGATCATAGTACTCTAAGATAAACATGAAAGATAGAGTTCTAACAATAAGACATAACAACTATGTTGTAACATGAAAAGGTACAAACAAAAGATCATGAATAACAATGCATTGGAAGACGTTTGTTTGTTTCACATATAGAAAACATAATAAGAGTTGTAATCAGCTTGTCCTTCATGGATTAGCAGAACATAAATGCATAGGACACCTTCAAAGTTCATAAGGGTGACTAGTACAAATAATTTAAGAGCAAGCAATACCAAAATTATGAATCAATCAATATGTTTTGGGACAATGCACATTGAACTAAGAATGACAAATATGCTCTCTTTATTGGTGCATAAAGATAGAAGACGGAGACTCAACATAAAAATAAAAATAAAGGCCCTTCACAAAGGGAAGCAGGGATTTCAAGTTTCATAAAGAGCTTCCAAAAATTATGGTACTTATTAGCTTTCAGCTCTCATTGCCCCTATCATAATCATCTTGAGGTGATTAAGGTTAAAGTGACACAAATATGAGGATATGTTTGACAAGTTATAAGTTGAAAATCTCATGCCCCTTGCTTACGAGTGCCGAACGTCATGCTACTCAACTTTAGTCACAAGTAAGTCCTTGTCATTGTAAGTACATGTGTATCATGGAGAACCGCCAACAGGGTACCCCTTGCCCCATGTCACAGGAGCTTTCCCATATCAAAATGACAAGGCAACAGACAATGAGCATCTGAGTGATCTTTTTATTTGCTATTTGCATAGGTTTTTATTGACGATGCTTCAGAGAATGCTCACTATGGTTATGCTGCAAGTTCCACCATGATTAGGCATGGCTTAAGCTAGATGCCCTGGCATTTCTCTAACACACATACAAACTCCATGAGCTTACAAGCTCCCCTTTTATTTCACAACGCCGGGATCCATAAATAAAAGAACATGATATCAACTGAATAATAAGTGCAATGTTGAAAGAGTTCCCCATGGTAACATGGTTCTGCTAACTCACAACTTATAAAATGCAAGCATATCAGTAACATAGATGGGCACAATGGTTCAAGTTTATTAAGTGCAAGAACATAAAGTGTGGCATCAAGTTTGTGAGAGCTTTAATCACTAATTTTCACATAACAAAAGTTTAATTTGGAAGATAGATAAACACATGAATATACTTGGAATGGATGAACACACCATGCATAGGAATCTATAGTGGACTCTTTGGAATAACTTGGTTTCTTGGGAGTTGGATGCATGAGTAGAACTCATACTCAGTACAGGTGGAGGCTAGCAAAAGACTGGGAACGACCAACTAAGAGAGCAATAATGGCCATAATCATGCAAAGCGACAAAACATTATTAATTAAAGCATAAAGTGACATTGCAAGTCAAAAAATAAATGATCATAGAGGATATGGTGACTGGTTCATAGTCTTAACAAGGTGTTACCATGTGCCAAGTCAACCCAAATAAAACATCAAAGGAGAATACCACAGTATTATGCTTTTGTATGCTAAAACAACGCATGATTCTTTCAAGGCACATTAAGCAATCTCAATTATTTGAAACAAGTCATGCTACAACAATAATCACTAAGCATATGGTCAAAGCAACATCTAGCATGACATGATAAAGTCTAAGTCACAACCAAAACAAGCTTCCTTTTGTACCACTATAAGCATGAAACTTCCTACTCTTTTCCAACACTAATCGACTTATTTGAAACAACTCTCAAAGATAAGAATCAATAAAGACCGGAGAGCATGTCTCACCCATCTAAAAAGAAGAACTAAAAAGTTATAAGCCAAAATAATAAGAAAAATAAAGCAAACACAGTGCTAGCAAAGGAGAACACTCACAGAACAATAAGAGTGAAAACTAGAGTGTTCTAGGCAATGAATAACGGGGTGTGTCTCTCTCCAAAAGAAGTGTGTTGGGATCCAACCAACTTATTGCGGCAAAGAAATAAAAATAAAACTAAAAAGAAAGTGCTCCAAGAACAACACATAGTGCATAAGGTAATAAAAATAAAGTGTCTTGAAAGAAGACTTGAGATTATTGATGAAGAAGGGAATGCCTTGGGCATCCCCAAGCTTTGACGCTTGTACTTCTTGAATATTTATTGGGGTGACATGGGTGGCATCCCCAAGCTTGAGATTTTGTCTATACTTCATCTCATCACATCATTCTCTCCCTACACTTGAAAGTTTCCTTCATACAAAACTTCACACAATCTTCATTAGCAACATTAGTGTATTCAAGATAATAAGTCTTTGGGTTTAGTTTCAACACAAGTAAAACTTCCATTAAAATAGAAGATAATGTAGCAATTCCTTATAAAATCTCAAGTGATTAAAAAGAACTCAAAAAGATATCGATTAAGAGGCAAATGAAAATAATGTCAAAACAGACCAGCAAGTAAAGACCGATTTTTCAAAAATCCTCTGTTTCTCAAATCAAAAAGTGCAAAACTAACTAAAGTTGGGTAATCACCTGGGGCATAAGCAAAAAAATTATAGCTCAATCTGACATACTGAGATTTTCCACGATTTTTTACAGTGACGCACAGAAATCTGTTTCGGGACAGCAACTTTCCCATATCTTACTTCCCTCTTATTAGAGGTTATTCTTGGCACAAAAACCAAAAAAAAAGGATAAGGAGAGGTTATTACAGAGGCAATAACTTACAAGACTCAACAAAACAAAAATAAACTGAATGTAAAAATATAATGGGTTGTCTCCCAAAAACTCTTTCTTTATAGCCATTAAGATAGGCATGATAATTTCAATGATGATCACATAAGAAATATGAATTGAAGTAAAAGAGAGCATCAAGAAGCAAATATGGAACATATTTAAGTCTAACCCACTTCCTATGAAAAATAATCTTGCAAAGAAACAAGTCATGAAAGCACAAAGCAACAAGCATATGAAAGAAAAACAAGTGCAACTTCAAAAATTTCAACATAAAGATGGGAAACTTAATATTGTTGAGATGCATAAAACCATGTTTCCCTCTCTCATAATAACTTTCAGTAGCATCATGAATAAAATTAACAATATAACTATCACATAAAACATTCTTATCCCGAGCCACATGCATAAATAATTATTACTCTCCTTATAAGTATAGTCATTCTTATTAATCGTAGTGGGAGCAAATTCAACAAAATAGCTATCAGTATTATTCTCATCACCATAATCATAAAATATAGGAGGCATATTGTAATCATAATTAATTTTCTCCTCAATAGTAGGTGGACTTAAAATATCATATTCATCATTGTAATCATCATATATTGGAGGTATAGTATCATCAAAGTAAATTTTATCCTCCGTGCTTGGGGGACTAAAAATATCATGCTCATCAAAACCAGCTTCCCCACGCTTAGACTTTTCCATAGCATTAGCAATAATGGTGTTCAAAGAATTCATACTAATAACATTGTTATTAGCTTGCAAATAAAGTTCCATAGGCTTTTTAATTTTCTCTTCAAACACTGCATGTCCTAACTCAAGATAAATACTATAAAGCTCTCTAATTTTGTTGTTGTTTTCCATTAAGCCTAACTAGTGAAAATAAAAACAAGAAATAAAAAGATATAATTGCAGAATCTAAAGGAAATAACTTCGAGCACTCACACACCAGCAACAGTACTAGAAGATAGCTTAGTAGCCAGAGGATGTGAGTACCTTTTACCTTACCTCCCCGGCAACCGCGCTAGAAAATAGTTTGATGTCTACGCACGCTTCTATTCTTGTAGACAGTGTTGGCCTCCAAGTGCACAGGTTTGTAGAACAGTAGCAAGTTTCCCTTAATTGGGTCACCAAAGGTTTATCGAACTCAGGGAGGAAGTGGTCAAATGTATCCCTCTCAAGCAACCCTGCAATAAAGATACAAGAAGTCTCTTGTGTCCCCAATGCACCCAATACACTTGTCAGGTGTATAGGTGCACTAGTTCGGCGAAGAGATAGTGAAATACAAGTAGTATGGTTGATTATAAGTGGTAATTGCAATCTAAAATAAGAGTGGCAGTAAGCAAACATGTAACAAGACTGATTGTAAACGGTGTTTCAATGCTTAGAAACAAAGCCTAGGGATCATACTTTCACTAGTGGACACTCTCATATAAATATCTTCTCTTCATTATGCTACCCTGAACTACTCTCCGGTTGGACGATGTAGGGCAATAACAGCACACCTTAAAGTTCGCATTCCCCATCTAGATAACCCCTCACTATCACCTTGAGCGCTAGATGGTTCTAGCAAACACCACAATCTCATAGAGACATCCAACTCAAATTATACTGATGATAAGTATTTATGTAACCTTAGCCTAAGTGCCACACGGTGTGCACACTGTCAACTTCACACACGTGGGGATAAGAAGAGATTAATTAAAGCACTTGAGTAGCAGAATAGATTACAAAGCTCATGATCTCAATAAGATCACGCATAGAGACAGATGAACACATAGCTACCGGTAGAGCCCTTAGCACCGAGAGAGAACTACTCCCTCCTCATCATGGGAGTCAGCAACAACGATGGAGATGGCGGTGGAGTCGATGGAGATGGCTCCGAGGGCACTTCCCCTCCCCGGCAGGGTGCTAGAACAGAGACTTCTGTCCCCTGAATCTCCTCTTTGGTGGCGGCAGTGCTGCGGAACTTTTCATGGAATTCGGATCTCCTCCTTAGGGTTTTCGTCTCGAGGGGTTTATATAGTCGAAGAGGCGAGGTCGATGGCCGCCCGAGGGGCCCACACCAGGGCCTGGCGCGCCCAGGGGCCGTGCCACCCTATGGTGTGGCCGCCTCGTGGCTCTCCTCCGTCTTTGCTTTCGACTTCTGTGTCGTGTCGGGAAAATAGGAACTTCGGCTTTTGTTTCGTCCAATTTCGAGAATATTTCTTTACTAGCTTTTCTGAAACCAAAAACAGCAGAAAATAGGTAACTGGCACTGCGACATTTTTTCACTAGGTTAGTTCTAGAAAATGTATAAAAATGCCTCAAAGTGTAGATAAAACATAAGATAGTTATTACAAAACAAGCATGGAGCATCAAAAATTATAGGTACGTTTACGTTGTATCACTCCCAGATCTACGTAGGGTGAAGATGGATCCCTTGGGCAAGTTCCCCCTCAGATTCCTTCTGGAGGTGAGGTTTTTGGCGATTTCTGGGTGTTCTGTATGTCGTCTCTTCGATCCAGTCACAGGGGGTGAAACTATTTGAGGAGGCAGTGGCGGCGCCAACTATACGACCGGAACTATACGGCCGAAAAAAGTATTCATGTCGTATAGTTGGTCGTTAAACCCTCTGGATGCCTCAATTTCTCCGAGTTTTCTTCTGATGTTATTGATATTTCGCAAATAAGCAATTTATGTTGTTTTTGACTCCTTTTCTCCCCAGTACAACTTCTCCAAGAATTGTGTCCATTGTATCCATCATCTGTCCTGATTCTGGTGAATATAGACATAAAATGTGCACGCGAATGCCTAAAATATAAAGATCCTACTACTACAATGCAAAGTAATAATATAAAGAAGCGATCATGAAACTCCGAAAGATGACACTACCGAACCTCGCAGGTCAAGCAGGACACGTGCAGCTCCTCAACTGTACGGAAATCCTGTTATGAATTTCATGGTTGATGAAATAGATGACCCTGCGACATATAAAGAAGCGATGATGATCCCGGATTCCATCAAATGGCTAGAAGCCATGAAATCCGAGATGGAATCCATGTATTAAAACCAGGTTTGGACCTTGGTGGACTTACCTCACGACCAAAAGGACATTGAGAATAAATGGATTTTCAAAAGAAAAACTGATGCTGATGGTAATGTGACCATCTATAAAGCTCGACTTGTCGCAAAGGGGTTTCGAAAAATTAAAGGAGTTGACTACGATGAGACATTCTCTCCCATAGCAATGCTAAAGTCGGTTAGCATTATGTTAGCAATTGCTACATATTTCGATTATGAAATATGGCAGATAGATGTCAAAACTGCGTTCCTCAATGGTAATATTGAAAAAGAGTTGTATATGATACAACCTAAGGGTTTTGTCGATCCTAAGGATGCTGATAAGGTATGGAAGCTTCAGCGATCCATCTATGGACTAAAGCAAGCATCTCGGAGTTGGAATCTCCGCTTTGTTGAGGTGATCAAAGAGTTTGGATTTGTCCAAACTTATGGAGAGGCTTGTATTTACAAGAAAGTGAGTGGGAGCAATGTGGCATTTCTGATATTATATGTGTATGACATATTATTGATTGGAAATGATATAGATCTTTTAAACAGTGTTAAAATTTATCTAAATAGCAAATTTTCGATGAAGACCTTGGTGAAGCATCATATATATTAGGCATTAAGATCTATAGAGATAGATCAAGACACCTAATAGCGCTATCACAAAGTACATACCTTGATAAGATATTAAAGAAGTTTAGTATGGATCGAAGTAAGAAGGGGTTCTTACCTATGTTGCAAGGCAAGACATTGAGTAAGACTCAAAGTCCGGCTACGATAGAAGAAAGAGAGATAATGGACAATATCCCATATGCTTCAGCCAAAGGCTCTATAATGTATGCCATGCTATGTACAAGACCGGATGTGGCACATGCTATTAGTTTGACTAGTAGGTACTAATCTAATCCAGGTTCAGAACACTGGATAGCGGTCAAGAATATCCTTAAGTACTTAAGAAGAACTAAGGATATGTTTCTTGTATACGGAGGTGAAGAAGAGCTGGTCGCTAAGTGTTATGTCGACGCTAGCTTTGACACCGATCTGGATGACTCTAAGTCTCAATCCGGATACATATTTCTCTTGAATGGAGCAGCAGTTAGTTGGAGGAGTTCCAAATAACCTGTGGTGGCTCGATCAACAACGGAGGCAAAATATGTTGCTGCTTTAGAAGCGGCACAAGAAGCGGTTTGGATGAAGGAGTTCATAACAGAACTAGGTGTGGTTCCTAATGCGTTGGACCTAATGGTGATATATTTTGACAATAATGGAGCCATAGCCAACGCCAAGGAACCAAGGTCTCACAAGAATTCCAAGCATATTAAGCGCAGGTGCTGGCGCGTGGTTGACGTGGGAGCTTCTTCTTCTTCTTCAGTCCCCAGCAACGGCGCCAGAAAATAGCTTGATGTCTACGCACTTCTATTCTTGTAGACAATTTTTGGGCCTCCAAGTGCATAGGTTTGTAGAACAGCAGTAAGTTTTCCCATAAGTGGATCACCCAAGGTTTATCGAACTCAGGGAGGAAGTGGTTAAAGGTATTTCCTCTCAAGCAATCCTGAAATCAAGATACAAGAAGTCTCTTGTGTCCCCAACACACCCAGTACACTTGACAGGTGTATAGGTGCACTAGTTCGGCGAAGAGATAGTGAAATACAAGTGGTATGGATATAAGACAACGGTGCCAGAAAATAGCTTGATGGCGTGGAAGAGACTAAAGGCAAACTGAAATAAAGATGGAAGCAAGCAAATATGTAATAGATCAAAATGCAAACGGTGTTTCGATGCTTAGAAACAAGGCCTAGGGATCATACTTTAACTAGTGAACACTCTCATATAAATATCTTCTCTTTATGATACTACTCTGAACTACTCTCCAGTTGGACACTCTAATCCATGGTAGGGCTATAACAACACACCTCAAAGTAAGCCTTTCCCGTCTAGATAACCCCACACTATCACTGATGCGCTCGACTTTCGACGTAGAGCTCGTTGGGAACCCCAAGAGGAAGGTATGATGAGCACAACAGTAAGTTTTCCCTCGGTTATGAAACCAAGGTTTAATCGAACCAGTAGGAGCAAGGAAACACCCCAAAGGTGTTACTAGCTGAGCTTTGGTAGGGCGCACTACTTGTGCTAGTAGCAACATGGAGACATGCACAACACAACCACAGAACTTTGTCCCCAACTTGCGATGAGGTTGTCAATCTCACCGTGTTTTGTGGAAAACAAAGAATTAAACATATCGAATGGAAAGAAGTAAAAGTTTGCAGAAAGTAAACGCAAAGTAGTAAACAGTTTATAGATTGTATGTAAAAAAGGATCGGGATCCATAGTTCACTAGAGGTGGCTCTCCTTAAGATAGATAACATGCTGGATGAACAAATTACAGCGGGGCAATTGACAAACACCGAGAAAGCAATACATGCATATACTAATCATCTTGACTCCTTTGAGACTTGATTGGGCATTACAGCATTATACATAGACCGCCATCCAACTGCATCTATGACTAATAATCCACCTTCAGGTTATCATCCGAACCCCCTCCAGTATTAAGTTGCAAGCAACAGATTATTGCTTTACGAACTGCGTGTAAAGTAAACAATACGATTGTTCTATGTACAAAGGATTGTTGTTTTCTCCCTAGTAGCAACGGCACATCTAATACCTTAGAGATTTCTGTCACTCCCTAGATTACCAGAGGCATGAACCCACTATCGAGCATAAATACTAACTCTTGGTGTTGCTAGCATCTACTTGGCCAAGATAGCTACTAACAACGGAAAGCATGCAAGATCTAAAATAACAAAGACATGATAGAATCAATAATCAATCTGAAATAGCATCTCAATATCCATCGGATCCCTGCAAACACGACATGTATGAATTACAGAAAGATGATCTTGATCATCAACGGAGCTCACAAGATCTAAACATGAAAGCACAAAGGAGGAGAACCAGCCATCTAGCTACTACATGGATCCGTAGTCCAAGGATGAACTACTCATGCATCACACCGGAGGCTTGCATGGTGATGAAGAAGGCCTCCAGGTTGAATTCCCCTCTCCGGTAGGGTGCCGGGAAGAGCTTCAGATCCCTCCCGATCTGGGTATGGAGATGACGGCGGCTATAGACTCTTTCATGGATTTTTGATCGGGTACTTAGGGTCTTCGTCCCGAGGGCAATATATAGGCGGAAGGAGAGGCCGAGGGGGTGCCGGGAGCGGCCACACCACCCCCTGGCGCGGGCCAGGTCTGGTCGCGCGGCCAGGTGGTGTGGTGGCTCCTTGGCCCTTCTCCGTCTCGTATTCTGGCACTTGATCACTTCCGGAAAAATAGGCACTTTGGCTTTTGTCCCGTCCAATTCCGAGAATATTCATTTTCTGACTTTCCTGGAAACAAAAACAGCAGAAAACAGGCAGTTGGCACTGTGGCTCTTGTTGATAGGTTAGTCCAAGAAATCAAATCAAAAGTACTCCAAAGTTGGAACAAAACACAAGAAAGTGGATAAAACCAAGCATGGAACATCAAAAAATTTAGATACATTTGCAATGTATCAACATCCCCAAGCTTAACTCCTGCTCGTCCTCGAGTAGGTAAGTGATAAAAAGAAAGAATAATTTTTGAGGTGACATGCACCATCAAAGACTTGATGAAAGTATTTGTAAAACATTCAAAGCTGGGATCATAGTACTTCAATCATAACATGAAAGACAAAGTTCTAGCAATAAGCAAAGAAACTATGATGCAACATGAAAAGGCACAAACAAAAGATTCATGAATAACAATGCTTTGCAAGACGTTTGTTTGTTTCACATAAAGAAAACATAGCATAATAGTATTCAGCTTGTCCCTCAATAGAGTAGCAAATATAAATGCATAGGACACCTTCAAAGTTCATAAGAGTGACTAGATACAATAGTTTAGAACAAGCAATATCAAGTTATGCATCAATCAACTAGTCTTGGGACAATGCACATAGAACTAAGAATGGTGACTATGCTCTCAAAGTAGGTGCATAAAGATAGAAGGTGGAGACTCAATATAATGGTGGAATAAAAGCCTTTGTAAAAGGAAGTAGGGATTCAAGTCTCATAAAGAGCTTCCAAAAATTATGGTACTTATAGCTTTCAGCTCTCATTGCCCCTATCATAAGCATCTTGAAGTGATTAAGTTTAAAGTGAACAAACTATGGTCTACATGCTTGACGAAGTATAAGTCAGAAATCTCATGTCCCTTGTATACGGGGGCCGCTCCTCATGCTACTCAAGTTTAGTCACCGGTAAGTTCTTGTCATCGTAAGTACATGTGTATCATACAGAACCGCCAACGGGGTACCCCTTGCCCGATGATACGGAAGAATCCCCATATCAAAATGACAAGGCAAGTAGACAACGAGCATCTCAGCATTCTTCTTATTTACCATGGGAATATGGTGCTTTTTTCTCTCTTTCCTCTTTTCATATTATCTCTTTTTTTCTTTTTCTTTTCTCTTTTTTTTCAATAGGACTCTTTTTTTATAAGAAGAATGCTTCATAGACAGCTCATTATGGTTACGCTGCAGGTTTCCACCATGTCAGCATGGGTTAGACCAGTGGCCTAGGCGTTTCTCTAACACATATACATAACTCCATGGACTTACAAACTCCCCTTTCATTTCACACCGACGACATCCATATACAAAAGAGCATGATATCAACTAGGTACAAGTACCAAGTGCAATGTTGAAAGCGTTCGCCATGAAAGCATGGTTCTGCTAATTCCCAAAAAGTTCGTGAGAGCTTTAATCACTAGTTTTCTCATAACAAGTGGAAGGTAAATAAAAGCATGAATTTACTTGGAATAGCATAAGCTAGTAGGTAGGTATGGTGGACTCTTTGGAATAACTTGGTTTAGGGAGTTGGATGCATGAGTGAAACTCATACTTTGTTGTGGAGGCTAGCAAAAGACTGGGAGCGACCAACTAAGAGAGTAATAATGGCCATAATCATGCAGAGCGACAAAACATCATTGATCAAAGCATAAAGTGATACTACAAGTTGAAAACTAAAGGATCATATAGGCTATGGTGACTTGAGATAGTCATAACATGGTGTGAGCATGTGCCAAGTCAACCCAAATAAAGCATCAAAGGATAATACCACTATACTATGCTTTAATATGCTAAAACAACGCATGATTCATCCAAGGCACATTAAGCAATCTCAATTGTTTATAACAAGTCATGCTACAGCAAATAATACTAAGCATAAAGCCAAAACAATATCAAGCATGGCATGACAAAGCATAGGCCATAGTCAAAAACAAGCTCTTTTTACCACATAAGCATGAACTTTCCTACTCTTTTCCAAACCAAACCAAATGTATGAAAGAGGGGGTCCAACCAATTTATTCAGCAAACTAAGCAAACCAAGGAAAACGAAAACCAAAACAAAAACGAAATAGAAGACGCTCCAAGAAAAACACAACTGTGCATGAAACAATAAAAATGAAGCGTTTGGAAGAAACCTAGGATTTTTATTGATGAAGAAGGGGATGCCTTGGGCATCCCCAAGCTTTGATGCTTGTAATTCTTGGATATTTCTTGGGGTGACACGCATGGCATCCCCAAGCTTGAGCTTTAGTCCATCCTTCATCTCATTACTCATTCCTTCCATACACCTGAAATTTTTCCTTCATACAAAACTTCACACAATCTCATTAGCAACATTAGTGCACTTAAGATAAATAAGTCTCAAGGTTCAGTTATAACACCAAATAAACTTCCATTAAAACACTAGATACTGTAGCACTTCCCTCAAAAAGCTCAATTCCCCAAAAGAACTCAAGAAGGGACCAACAAGAAGCAAATGCAGAAAATGGCAGAAATCTGTCAAAACAGACCAGCAGGTAAAGACGAATTTTTGCTAAGACCTTCGGTTGCTCAAATCAAAAAGTGTTGAACTAACGAAAGTTAGATAACAACCTGGGGCAGAAGCAAAAACAATTACAGCTCAATCCAACATACAGATCTCTCTCACGAATTTTTACGGTGAAGCACAGAAATCTGTTTCGGGACAGCAACTTTCCCAATCATTACTTCTCTCTCATTAGAGGTTACTCTTGGCACAAAAAAGCAAATAAAAAGGATAAGGAGCGGTTATTACAGAGGTAATAACTTCCAAGACTCATCTAAAACTTTTGGGTTATCTCCCAATAAGTACTTTTCTTTAACGCCTTTAAGTTAGGCATAAGAAGCAAAGGAAGAATCAAGTGTTCTCAAATGAAAAAGCATTAAGACCAAATTTTGTTTTCATAGGAGAAGCAAAATAAATCTTTTCTCTCTTTTTAGGGAAGTTTTCTATACCTTTCTTGAGTGGGAGTTGATATTTAATGGTGCCTTCTTTCATATCAATGATGGCACCAACAGTTCTAAGAAAAGGTCTTCCCAAAGTAATATGACAAGAAGCATTGTATTCAACATCCAATACATCGAAATCAAGGGGGACATAGGAATCGTTAACCACAATAAGAATATCATTAAGACTCCCCATGAGTTTCTTTTTAGCATTAGCATCAAGTGGGACATTCAAATAACAATCTTCAAGAGGAGGCAAATCAAGCATATCATAAATCCTTCTAGGCATAATAGAAACACTACTATCAAGATGACACAAAGCTTTGAAATCAAAGCCATTCACTTTTATATTAATGATGGGTTCCCAACCATCTTCTTGATTTATAGGAATAGAAGCTTTATGTTTCATCTTTTCTTCTTTAAGCTTTATGAGAGCATCAGTAATGTGTTTTGTAAAAGCCATGTTCATAGCACTAGCATTAGGACTTTTAGCAAGCTTTTGTAGGAACTTAATAACTTCAGAGATATTGCAACCATCCAGATCAAAATCAACTTTGTCATCTAAAGTAGTAGAACTATTACTAGCCTCAACACTAGTAGTGGTGATAGTAGAAACACTAATGTTTCTAGCAATTTCATCTTCTCTTTCCCACTTAGCATGTAATTCAGCTAATAGTCTAACATTTTCATCAATTCTTACTTGTATAGCATTAGTAGCTGCAAAGGGATTCTCATTAGTTTCAGGTTTAGCAGCCATTTTATTCAAAGTAGATTGAGCTTCAGCCAAAGATGCTATATTTCTTTCAGCATTAGAGAGTTTTTCCTCAATAGTTTTATTGAAAGCAGTTTATTTACTAATAAACTCTTTAAGCATAACTTCAAGTTCAGAGGGAGCACTCCTATTATTGTTGTAAGAATTTCCATAAGCATTACCATTGTTGGGAGGATATGGCTTATAATTGTTGTTACCAAAATTGTTCCTATAAGCATTATTACCATAAGCATTGATGCCAAAATTGTGATTTCGTATGAAGTTCACATCAACTTGCTCTTCTTGAGCAACCAAAGAGGCTAAAGGAACATTATTAGGATCGATATTGGCTTTCCCATTAACAAGCATAGACATAATAATATCAATCTTGTCACTCAACGAGGAGGTTTCCTCAACAAAATTTACCTTCTTACCTTGTGGAGCTCTCTCAGTATGCCATTTAGAATAATTAACCATCATATTGTCCAAATTTTTTGTGTCAGCACCCAAAGTGATGGTCATAAAGGTACCTCCAATAGCTGAATCCAATAGGTTCCTTGAAGAATAGTTCAATCCTACATAAACAGTTTGGATGATCATCTAAGCAGTCAGTCCATGAGCGGGACAATTCTTTACCAAAGATTTCATTCTTTTCCAAGCTTGAGCAACATGCTCATTATCAAGTTGTTTAAACTTCATTATTTCACTTCTCATGGATATAATCTTAGCAGGAGGATAGTATTTTCCAATAAAAGCATCTTTGCACTTAGTCCAAGAATCAATACTATTCCTAGTTAAGGAATTCAACCATTCTTTAGCTTTTCCTCGTAAAGAGAAAGGAAACAATTTCAGCTTAATAATATCACCATCTATATCCCTATGCTTTTGCATCTCACAAAGTTCAGCAAAGTTATTTAGATGGGAAGAAGCATCTTCATTACCAATACCAGAAAATTGCTCTCTCATAACAAGATTGAGTAAAGTAGGTTTTATCTCAAAGAAAGTATTTTCAGCCACAGGTGGAGCAATAGGTGTGCTCATAAAATCATTGTTTTTGGTGCTAGTGAAGTCACACAACTTAGTGTTTTCAAGAGTAGTCATTTTTTTGGGTTTTCAAATAAGAAAGCAAACTAGTAAAACTAATTTTTTTGTGTTTTTGAATAACAAAACAAGCAAACAAAGCAAAAGAAACTAAGCAAAACAAAAACAACAAAGTAAAGAGATTGGTTATGAGGGACTCCCCTTGTGAAGATGTCCTTGACTCCCTGGCAACGGCGCCAGAAAATATCTTGATGCGCTCGACTTTCGACGTAGAGCTCGTTTGGAACCTCAAGAGGAAGGTATGATGAGCACAGCAGTAAGTTTTCCCTCAGTTATGAAACCAAGGTTTAATCGAACCAGTAGGAGCAAGGAAACACCCCAAAGGTCTTACTAGCTGAGCTTTGGCAGGGCGCACTACTGGTGCTAGTAGCAACGTGGAGACCTGCACAACACAACCACAGAACTTTGTCCCCAACTTACGATGAGGTTGTCAGTCTCACCGTGTTTTGCGGAAAACAAAGGATTAAATGTATCGAATGGAAAGAAGTAAAAGTTTGCAGAAAGTAAACACAAAGAAGTAAACAGATTATAGATTGTATGTAAAGAAAAAGGACCGAGATCCATAGTTCACTAGAGGTGGCTCTCCTTAAGATAGATAACATGCTGGGTGAACAAATTATAGCGGGGCAATTGACAAACACCGAGAAAGAAATACATGCATATACTAATCATCTTGACTCCTTTGAGACTTGATTGGGCATTACAACATTATACATAGACTGCCATCGAACTGCATCTATGACTAATAATCCACCTTTAGGTTATCATCCGAACCCCCTCCAATATTAAGGTGCAAGCAACAGATTATTGCTTTACGAACTGCGTGTAAAGTAAACAATACGATTGTTCTATGAACAAATGATTGTTGTTTTCTCCCTAGTAGCAACAGCACATCTATTACCTTAGAGATTTTTGTCACTCCCCATATTACCAGAGGCATGAACCCACTATCGAGCATAAATACTAACTCTTGGAGTTGCTAGCATCTACTTGGCCAAGATAGCTACTAACAACGGAAAGCATGCAAGATCTCAAATAACAAAGACATGATAGAATCAATAATCAATCTGAAATAGCATCTCAATATCCATCGGATCCCTGCAAACACAGCATGTATGAATTACAGATAAATGATCTTGATCATGAACAGAGCTCACAAGATCTAAACATGAAAGCACAATGGAGGAGAACCAGCCATCTAGCTACTACATGGATCCGTAGTCCAAGGATGAACTACTCACGCATCACACCGGAGGCTTGCATGGTGATGAAGAAGGCCTCCAGGGTGAATTCCCCTCTCCGGCAGGGTGCCGGGAAGAGCTTCATATCCCTCCTGATCTAGGGATGGAGATGACGGCCGGCTATAGACTCTTTCGTGGATTTTTGATCGGGTACTTAGGGTTTTTGTCCCGAGGGCATCTTATAGGCGGAAGGAGAGGCCGAGGGGGGTGACTAGGCTGGCCACACCACCCCATGGCGCAGGCCAAGCCTGGCCACGCGGCCAGGTGGTGTGGTGGCTCCCTGGCCCTTCTCCGTCTCGTATTCTGGCACTTGATCACTTCCGGAAAAATAGGCACTTTGGCTTTTGTCCCGTCCTATTCCGAGAATATTCATTTTCTGACTTTCCTGGAACCAAAAACAGCAGAAAACAGGCAACTGGCACTGTGGCTCTTATTAATAGGTTAGGCCAAGAAATCAAATGAAAAGTACTCCAAAGTTGGAACAAAACACAAGAAAGTGGATAAAACCAAGCATGGAACATCAAAAATTATAGATACATTTGTAATGTATCAGTCACCTTAAGCACTAGATGGTTCCAATGAACACCACAATTTCATAAAGACATCCAACTCCAAATATAACTCATAACAAGTATTTGTAATCTCTAGCCTAAGTTCCACCATGGTGTACACGCTGTCACTTTCACACACATGGGGAGAGCAGAGATCTATTAAAGCACTTGAGTAGCAAGGTAGATCTACTTGATTACAAAGCTCATGATCACAATATGATCATGCATAGAGAGAGAGATGAACACATAGCTACCGGTAGAACCCTTAGCCTTGAGAGAGATTAACTGCCTCATCATCATGGGAATCTAGAACGACGATGGAGATGGTGGTGGAGATCGATGGAGATGGCTCCAGGGGCACTTCCCCATCCCGGCAGAGTGCCGGAATAGAGACTTTCTGTCCCCTGAATCTCCCCTTTGGTGGCGGCGGCGCTACGGAACTTTTCGTGGCTGGAGGCTCTCCTCTTTAAGGTTTTTGCATTGGGAGGCTTCTTATAGGCGAAGAGGAAAGGTCGGTGGGTGGACCAGGGGCCCACACCACCTAGTGGCGTGGCCAGGGATAGCCCGCGCCACCACATGGTGTGGCCAGCCCCTAACCCCTCTCCGTCTCATCTTCTGGCTCCGTGAGTCTTCCAGTAAAATATCGACTTTGGCTTTTGTCCGGTTCAATTCTGAGAATATTCATTTTTTGGCATTTCTGGAACCAAAAATAGAAGAAAACAACCAACTGGCACTATGGCATCTTGTTAATAGGTTAGTTCCAGAAAATGTTTAAAAGTACTCCAAAGTGTGGACAAAACATAAGAAAGTAGATATAAAACAAGCATGGAACATCAAAAATTATACATATGTTTGCAACGTACCAACATCCCCAAGCTTAACTCCTGCTCGTCCTCGAGTAGGTAAGTGATAAAAAGAAAGACTAAGTTTTAAGGTGACATGCACCATCATAAACTTGATCAAAGTATTTGTAAAACATTGATAGCTAGGATCAAAGTACTTCAACATAGCATGAAATATAAAGTTCTAACAATAAGACATAGCAACTATGTTGTAACATGAAAAGGCACAAACAAAAGATTCATGAATAACAATGCTTTGCAAGACGTTTGTTTGTTTCACATAAAGAAAACATAGCATAGTGGCATTCAACCTGTCCCCCATAGAGTAGCAAAACTTAAATGCATAGGAAATCTTCAAAGTTTATAAGGGTGACTAGATACAAATAGTTTAAGAAAAAGCAATATCAAAGTTATGCATCAATCCACAAGTCTTGGGACAATGCACATTAAACTAAGAATGGCCACTATGCTCTCTCAATAGGTGCATAAATATAGAAGATGGAGACTCAACATAAAAGTAAAAGAAAGGCCTTCATAGAAGGAAGCAGGGATTCAAGTCTCATAAAGAGCTTCCAAAAATTATGGTACTTATTACCTTTCAGCTCTCATTGCCCCTATCATAAGCATCTTGAAGTGATTAAGGTTAAAGTGAACAAACTATGAAGTATATGCTTAACAAAGTATAAGCTGGTAATCTCATGTCCCTTGAATACGAGGGCCACTCCTCATGCTACTCAAGTTTAGTTACCGGTAAGTTTTTGTCATCGTAAGTACATGTGTATCATAGAGAACCGCCAACGGGGTACCCCTTGCCCGATGATATGGAAGAATTCCCATATCAAAATGACAAGGCAAGCAGACAACGAGCATCTCAGCAATCTTCTTATTTACCATGGGAAAATGGTGCTCTTTTCTCTCTTTCCTCTTTTCTCATATCTCTTTTTTCTTTTTTTCTTTTTCTCTTTTTCTCAATATCTATATCTTTTTTTATAAGAAGAATGCTTCATAGACAAGTCATTATGGTTACGCTGCAGGTTTCCACCATGATTAGTGATGGCTCGTGTATTAACAAGCTCGTTGGGGAACCCCAAGAGGAAGGTATGATGAGCACAGTAGCAAGTTTCTCTCAGTTATGAAACCAAGGTTTAATCGAACCAGTAGGAGCAAGGAAACACCCCAAAGGTGTTGCTAGCTGAGCCTTGGCAGGGGGCACTACCGGTGCTAGTAGCAACGTGGAGACCTGCACAACACAACCATAGAACTCTGTCCCCAAATTGCGATGAGGTTGTCAATCTCACCGTGTTTTGCTGAAAACAAAGGATTAAATGTATCGAATGGAAGGAAGTAATAGTTTGCAGAAAGTAAACACAAAGCAGTAAACATTTTATAGATTGTATGTAAAAGAAAGGACCGGGATCCATAGTTCACTAGAGGTGGCTCTCCATAGATAGATAACATGCTGGGTGAACAAATTACAGTGGAGCACTTGACAAACATCGAGAAAGCAATACATGCATATACTAATCATCTTGACTCCTTTAAGACTTGATTGGGCATTACAACATTATACATAGACCGCCATCCAACTGCATCTATGACTAATAATCCACCTTCAGGTTATCATCCGAACCCCCTCCAGTATTAAGTTGCAAGCAACAGATTATTGATTTATGAATTGCGTGTAATGTAAACAATACGTTTGTTCTATGAAACAAGGATTGTTGTTTTCTCCCTAGTAGCAATAGCACATCTAGTACCTTAGAGATTTCTGTCACTTCCCTAGATTACCAGAGGCATGAACCCACTATCGAGCATAAATACTAACTCTTGGAGTTGCTAGCATCTACTTGGCCAAGATAGCTACTAACAACGGAAAGCATGCAAGACCACAAATAACAAAGACATGATAGAATCAATAATCAATCTGAAATAGCATCTCAATATCCATCGGATCCCCGCAAACACAACATGCAGAATTACAAATAGATGATCTTGATCATGAACGGAGCTCACAAGATCTAAATATGAAAGCACAAAGGAGGAGAACCAGCCATCTAGCTACTACATGGATCCGTAGTCCAAGGATGAACTACTCACGCATCACACCGGAGGCTTGCATGGTGATGAAGAAGGCCTCTAGGGTGAATTCCCCTCTCTGGCAGGGTGCCGGGAAGAGCTTCATATCCCTCCCGATCTAGGGATGGAGATGACGGCGGCTACAGACTCTTTCATGGATTTTTGATTGGGTACTTAGGGTTTTCGTCCCAAGGTTATCTTATAGGCGGAAGGAGAGGCCGAGGGGGTGCCTGGGCTGGCCACACCACCCACTGGCGCAGGCCAAGCCTAGCCACGCGGCCAGGTGGTGTGGCCGCCCTCTGGCCCTTCTCCGTCTCGTATTCTGGCATCTGATGACTTCCGGAAAAATAGGCACTTTGGCTTTTGTCCCATCCAATTCCCAGAATATTCATTTTCTGACTTTCCTGGAACCAAAAACAGCAGAAAAACAGGCAGCTGGCACTGTGGCTCTTGTTAATAGGTTAGTCCAAGAAATCATATGAAAAGTACTCCAAAGTGTGGACAAAACACAAGAAAGTGAATAAAACCAAGCATGGAACATCAAAAATTATAGACCAGCGGCCCAGGCGTTTCTCTAACACATATACATAACTCCATGTTCTTACAAGCTCCCCTTTCATTTCACACCGACGACATCCATAGACAAAAGAGCATGATATCAACTAGGTACAAAGTACAAGTGCAATGTTGAAAGCGTTCCCCATGACAACATGGTTCTGCTAATCCCCAACATATAAGTGCAACCATATACAACATAGATGACACAATGGTTTAAGTTTATTAAGTGCAAGAAAAGTAAAGTGTACCATCAAGTTCGTCGGTGGGATTAGGGTTTTATGAGATCCGGAACTCTGCCGCCTCCACGGACAAAGGGGACCTAGAAATTTCTTCTGCCTCTATCATCACCCCTGGGGTGGGTGGGGCAGGTTCAGCAAAGCCGATGTAAACATCGATCTCGCCAAAAGACATGATGGTGTAGGTAGTCACAGCATCCCTAGCCGGAATCCAAGTCTCATCGAGAACGATGAGAGGGACGTCGCTGGCATAGAGGATGCGACCGACGGCGATGGTTTCACCGATTCCGATTCTTGCAGATGCCGCTTGGAACACAGATCCAAAGCTCACTTGCCCCACGGTGGGTGACAACTGTCGTCGTATTGATGATAGGTACGCCATGAGGGGGTCCTCGAGGCGTGTGGAAGAGAGGGGTGTGAGACGTACGGTGTTCCGAGACGGTGAGCACACAAGTTTACCCAGGTTCGAATCCGCCGGCTTTGGATGGATCCTACTCCTACTAGCAATCCAGTAATACGATAGAGCCGGAATATGGGTTACAAGGGTTCGCCTGTGCGAGTTGAGATTGTAGACTATTGTCTAGTAAGGTGTTTCCCTAAAGGCTCTCCCTAGGACGGCTTATATAGATATCCGGCCTAGGGTTACAGGAGATATCTATCTGGCTATGACTAAGAGTTGGTTACAGAGTACATCTTGAACTACAAGTAACACTATGGGCCTAAGTCGGTAAGTCTTCTGGGCGTTCCCGTAGCCGGATTGGACTCCGTCTTATTCTCCCTGACTGGGCCGCCCGTGAAGCAAAGATCTAACCAGAAGTGGGCCACCCTGGTCAGTGAGGAACGCTGAGGATACCCAGAAAGTATATCCCCAACAGTGAGAGCTTTAATCACTAATTTTCACATAACACGTTTAATTCGGAAGGTAGATAAAAACATGAATATACTTGGAATAACAAATGCTAATAGGTAGGTATGGTGGACTCTTTGGAATAACTTGGTTTTATTTGGAGTTGGATGCATGAGTGGAACTCATACTTGGTTATGGAGGCTAGCAAAAGACTAGGAGCGACCAACTAAGAGAGCAATAATGGCCATAATCATGCAAAGCGACAAAACATAATTAATTAAAGCATAAAGTGATATTACAAGTCAAAAACTAAATGATAATCGAGGCTATGGTGACTTTGGATAGTCATAACATGGTGTGAGCATGCTCCAAGTCAACCCAAATAAAGCATCAAAGGAGAATACCACAATACTATGTTTTAATATGCTAAAACGACGCATGATTCTTTCAAGGCACAATAAGCAATCTCAATTGTTTATAACAAGTCATGCTACAGCAAAAATCACTAAGCATAACGCCAAAACAATATCAAGCATGACGTGACAAAGCATAGGCCACAGTCAAAAATAAGCTTCTTTTACCACTTAAGCATGAACTTTCCTACTCTTTTCCAATCCAAACCAAACTTATTTGAAAGGACTCACAAAGATAATAATAAATAAAGATCAATGAGATTGTATCACAAATCCAAAAGAAAGAACTAAAAATTTCTAAGCTGAAAGCACAAGAAAACTAAGGCTAAACCCAGTGCTAGCAAAAGAGAACACTCACAAAACAATAAGAATGAAAACTAGAGTATTCTAAACAATAAAAGCAGAGTGTGTCTCTCTCCAAAAGAAGTGCTGGGATCCAACCAATTTATTCAAGAAAACCAAGCAAACTAAGCAAACGAAAACCAAAAACAAAAACGAAGACGCTCCAAGAACAACACAACTGTGCATGAAACAATAAAAATAAAGTGTTTGGAAGAAACCTGCGATTTTTATTGATGAAGAAGGGGATGCCTTGGGCATCCCCAAGCTTTGACGCTTGTACTTCTTGGATATTTCTTTGGGTGACACGCGTGGCATCCCCAAGCTTGATATTTAGTCCATTATTCGTCTCATTACATCATTTCTTCCATACACCTGAAAATTTTCCTTCATACAAAACTTCACACAATCTTTATTAGCAACATTAGTGCACTCAAGATAATAAGTCTTTGGGTTCAGTTTCCACACCAATAAAACTTCCATTAAAACACAAGATACTGTAGCACTTCTCTCAAAATGCTCAATTCCCTAAAGAGAACTCAAAAAGGAACCAACAAGAAGCAAATGCAAATAATGTCAGAAATCTGTCAAAACAGACCAGCAGGTAAAAATCAATTTTTTCGAACACCTTCTATTGCTCAAATCGAAAAGTGTTGAACTAACGAAAGTTAGATAACAACCTGGGGCAGAAGCACAAAACATCACAGCTCAAACCGACGTACAGAGATTTTAAACGAATTTTTACAGTGAAGAACAAAAATCTGTTTCGGGACAGCAACTTTCCCAAGCATTACTTCTCTCTCATTAGAGGTTACTCTTGGCACAAAAAGCAAATAAAAAGGATAAGGAGCGGTTATTACGGAGGTAATAACTTCCAAGACTCATCTAAAACTTTTGGGTTATCTCCCAATAAGTACTTTTCTTTAATGCCTTTAAGTTAGACATGATAGTTTGAGAAGATGCTCACATAGGAAATATTAATTGAAGTAAAAGAGAGCATCAAAAGCAAATTCAAAACACATTTAAGTCTAACCCAATTCCTATGCATAGGAATCTTGTAAAGAAACAAGTCATTAAAGCACAAAGCAACAAGCATAGGAAAGCAAAACAAGTGCAACTTCAAGACTTTCAACATAAAGAGGGGAAACTTAATATTGTTGAGATACATAAAACCATGTTTCCCTCTCGGATAATAACTTTCAGTAGAATCATGAATAAAATTAACAATATAACTATCACATCAAACAATCTTATCATGAGCCACATGCATAAAAGAATTAATACTCTCCACATAGACATAGTCATTCTTATTAATTGTAGTGGGTGCAAATTCAACAAAATTTCTATCATTATTATTCTCGTCACCATAATCATCAAATATAGGAGGCATATTGTAATCATAATTAATTTTCTCCTCAATAGTAGGTCGACTGAAAATATCATATTCATCATTGTAATCATCATATATTGGAGGCATAGTATCATCAAAGTAAATTTCCTCCTCCATGCTTGGGGGACTAAAAAGATCATTTTCATAAAAACTAGCTTCCCCAAGCTTAGACTTTTCCATAGCATTAGCAATAATGGTTTCCAAAGAATTCATACTAACAACATTGCTATTAGCATGCAAATAAAGTTCCATAGGTTTTTTAATTTTCTCTTCAAACACTTCATGTCCTAACTCAAGATAAATACTATAAAGCTCTCTAATTTTGTTGTTATTTCCATTAAGCCTAAGTAGTGAAAACAAGAAACAAAAAGACAAAATTGCAGAATCTAAAGGAAATAACGTCGAGCACTCACACACCAGCAACCGTAATAGAAGATAGCTTAGTAGCCATATGATGTGAGTACCTTTTACTTTACCTCCCCGTTAATGGTGCTAGAAAATAGTTGCTGGCGCGTGGTTAACGTGGGAGCTTCTTCTTCTTCAGTCCTCGGCAACGGTGCCAGAAAATAGCTTGATGTCTACACACTTATATTATGGTAGACAGTTGTTGGGCCTCCAAGTGCAGAGGTTTGTAGAACAGTAGCAAGTTTTCCCTTAAGTGGATCACCCAAGGTTTATCGAACTCAGGGAGGGAGTGGTCAAAAGTATTCCCTCTCAAGCAATCCTGAAATCAAGATACAAGAAGTCTCTTGTGTCCCCAACACACCCAATGCACTTGTCAGGTGTATAGGTGCACTAGTCCGGCGAAGAGATAGTGAAATACAAGTGGTATGGATATAAGATAACGGTGCCAGAAAATAACTTGATGGCGTGGAAGAGACTAAAGGCAAACTAAAGTAAAGATGGAAGCAAACAAACATGTAATAGATCTAATTGCAAACGGTGTTTCAGTACTTAAAAACATGGCCTAGGGATCATACTTTCACTAGTGAACACTCTCATATAAATATCTTCTCTTTATGATACTACTCTGAACTACTCTCCGGTTGGACACTCTAATCCATGGTAGGGCTATAACAACACACCTCAAAGTAAGACTTTCCCATCTAGATAACCCCACACTGTCACCTTGAGCACTAGATGGTTCCAACAAACACCACAATTTCATAAAAACATCCAACTCCAAATATAACTCATAACAAGTATTTTTAATCTCTAGCCTAAGTGCCACCATGGTGTGCACCCTGTCACTTGCACACACATGGGGAGAGCAGAGATCTATTAAAGCACTTGAGTAGCAAGGTAGATCTACTTGATTACAAAGCTGATGATCACAATATGATCATGCACAGAGAGTGAGATGAACACATAGCTACCGGTAGAACCCTTAGCCTTCAGAGAGATTTACTCCCTCATCATCATGGGAATCAGCAACGACGATGGAGATGGTGGTAGAGATCGATGGAGATGGCTCCGGGGGCAATTCCCCATCCCGGTAGGGTGCCGCAACAGAGACTTTCTGTCCCCCGAATCTCCCCTTATTTGGCGGCGACGCTGCGGAACTTTTCGTGGCTGGAGGCTCTTCTCTTTAGGGTTTTTGCATCCAGAGGCTTCTTATACGCGAAGAGGCAAGGTCGGTGGGTGGACAGGGGCCCACACCACCTGGTGGCGTGGCCAGGGCTAGCCCGCGCCACCACATGGTGTGGCCAGCCCCTAGCCCCTCTCCGTCTTGTCTTCTGGCTCCGTGAGTCTTCCGGTAAAATATCAACTTTGGCTTTTGTCTGGTCCAATTCTGAGAATATTCATTTTCTGGCTTTTCTCGAACCAAAAACAGAAGAAAACAGCCAACTAGCATTGTGGCATATTCTTAATAGGTTAGTTCCAAAATACGTGTAAAAGTACTCCAAAGTATGGACAAAACATAACAAAGTAGATATAAAACAAGCATGGAACATAAAAAATTATAGATACATTTGCAACGTATCAGCAGGTTTCACTCCATCCGCGAGTGTAACACCCCAAAACTTCTAATCAAGATTATCAAGCTCAAATCACCCAAAGTTAGGTTTAACAAAAACTTTTGTTAATAATTTAAATATGAATGCATGTGGGTTTTGCATTAGTGTAGAATTGATTGAAAATGCCATGCTTGATTGCTACAAATGATGTGGAATGGTCTAAAGGTGAATACTACATCATATTGGCCAATTACAAACAAAATCAAAAGAAAAAGAAATCAAATATGAATAAATAAAGCAAATGGTCATTTTGGCCAAAGTTAACCACTAGGCCACTTTGAGTGTTCCTATAAGAGAAATTTTAACAGAAACAATTCCACTTCTTTTCACCCCTTGCTAGACCAAGTAAAAGTGTATCAAGGCCCAGTTTACAAACTTACAAAACCTCTTTCAAATCAATTTAAAGGAAATTTGAAAATTGAATCAAGTGTATGTGTTAAGATCCCACTTTTTCAAAAACCTATCAAATCAATTCCCCTTGACCTCTCCAAGCAAACATAGACTCTCAAGCTTAACAAGATCACACACCAAATTTGAATCAAAATTTTCAAAGTAAGTTTCTTGCAGCCATTTTCACAAACACCTTGCTTACACTAACAAAGCACTGCCTAACTCCACTATTTTGGAGCAGTAATCATCCACCCCTCTGTCCCCTCTTCACTCCACTGTCTCCCCAGCATCTAACCAAGCAGTGGACAGCATCCCCCCTTCACCGTTTGCACAGTGGAGCGCCGCCTGATTGTGGTCATCGCCGGCCGACCATGGCCGGCTCACAGCAGACATCGTCGTAGCCAGCCATGATGTCCAGGAAGCACGCCTCGGTCCATCGCCTCCCCTTGTCCCAGCCTTGACCCTAGCCAAGCCTTGGACCACCCTAGCTACGCCGCGCATCGTGCCTCTGCACCATGTCCAGAGCGCAAAAGCTCGCCGCGCCCAACCAGCTCGCCTAGACTGCGCCCTGCCCTCGCCACACATGCACCCACTCGCCATGACCGCAGCAACCCAGCAGACATCCCCGTTCGCCGCCGCGCGACCCGCAGCTGCCGCACGCCGCCGCAAACACCTCTGTGTCTGCGCAGAGCACCGCACACTCCCGACCGAACCATGCCGCCCCATGCCTCGCCATTACGCCCATGAGAACAGCCAGGGAACACCGCACCGTCCACCTACCACCGCCACGACAATAGCCGCCTATAGCGACACCACCGTCGAGCTCGCGCCTACACCGCTTGGTCCCCTCGCTGCAGTATAAAAGGAGGCCACCCCCACCTCCATTCTCCACACCACTCAACTCCCTACTCCTCACAAACACTCCCCCACTTCTTCCCGGAGTAAGGCGGGCACCACCGCGCCGGAATTTGGCCGAAGCCCGCCGCTGCTGGAGGGGAAGGGCGCCACGATTTCGATCACCCCAAGACCTGCCGTGACCGCGCCTCGAACCGCTGCTGTGAGACTAGCCAGACCCCCACTACCGCGCTAGGTCTGATTCCTCGCCGGAGTTGTTCGTCATTGATGATGACTCTCCGCTGTTGATCTGTCTTCTAATCGCACGGCTAAGATTAGCCGATACCGCTTCGCGTAATTTAAGTCGCTGACGATTGGACCCCCTCTGTCAGCAGCCCGCTGCGCTGTGCAGTGCAGTTGGGCCAGGCCGTTTAATTTCCCGCGCTGGCCACGAAATTCAAATAATTGTTTTTCCATTTTAGTTTAAACTAGTTGTTATCCACATATTCAAAAATCAATTCAGAGAGTTTCACTGAACCAAATTGCATGATTCAAATTTGGTTAGAAAGATATTTAAAATATCTATCCAAGCCCGTTGGATTTAAATCATTTGGAGTTAGAGATAATCGTTAGTAAAAATAACAAGACAGAGACTTTTGCAACTTCAAATTTTTTTCAAAAATCAACCATAATAGCTTTTGAGTTGATTCCAACTCTCAAAAATCAAATTTGACAATATCTATCTGAATATGTAAAAAACATGTAGGTTTGCATGCAGTGACTTTGGACTAGTACCAAAATAATGCTATTAGGGCATTTCTAGTCACTTTAAATCTATTATATAATAATCTTAAACCTTATAAACTATGATCAACACTTTAAATCACATTCCCATGTATTATAATATGTGGTGAGGACATGGGTCAACATGATCCCATATTTTAATTGGAGAATATAAAATCTTAATTAATTTCAATGAGTAGAAATCACTTTTCTGAAATAAAATAAACAAAACTAGTTCTTTAATTCATGTGATGATTGTAATGATGCTAGATCATCAAGTGTGAGCCTTAGTGTGATAAATAGAAGTAATTAAGTATTGTTTGGTGATTGTGTATCCCGTATTCCTTTATAGACGATAGTATCGACCAAGGATACGAGGAGGAGGAGTTCTACCCCGAAGAACAGGAGGAAAACTTCAATCATTGCACCAATCAAGGCAAGCCATCATTACTAAGCAAGTTAGACCTTGCAAGTTAACCCTTCCAAGTATTAACCTAAGAAAGATGCACTAGGCATGCTTTGGTTATACCATTTTGATTATACCAATCCCAAGTTTTACTTGCAAGCTTTATTCTTTTTACTTTACTAAGGTTCTTTACTTTTAGTATAGATAGCATAAAGAGTATAAAACTAGGCCTATCTAGTTACACTAAGATGTCATTCTATGGCATGAGATTGAAGATTAGCACCCTCATTAGTGAACACTCTTAACTTAGTGGATAGTGCTAAGCATAAAACTTGATCACTTTAGATGGGAATACTTGGTGAAAATGATTATGAAAACCTTGATGAGTCATTCTATTGAAATGTTTTGACATGTGTTGAGAAACACAAATGGATTTGATGATGAAAATGTTGAGGCATGAGCCTTAGCCCTTTTATAAAAACTGAAGGTTGGGTTCGGATGCGATACCACTCTAATTTTACCGTACAACCACAATACCTGAATTGGGTAGGGCTTAGCCGGAAGTTTATATGCATTAGTATGGGTTCCCTCGCGGAAGAGGTTTGAGCTGAGGCTACCTCTTGATGATGTCCACCTATGCAGTGCCTAGGATGGAAGATGGCCATGGCTGGGAGGCCAAGCTCATAGGGGAGGTGCCTATACTAGAGTGTGTAATTGAAAGGTTATGATTGATTATCCGCATACTAAGTATGATGATTCAGGGTTATCCCTGATGGATGTATTGAATTTTTGGTGAAAGCGTACCACCTCTGCAGAGTGTCAAAATATTCGAATAGCCGCGTCCGCGGTCATGGACAGTTGGAGTGGCCATACTGTTCCATCATCAGATGTTTTCAAAATGACTTGTGAAATGAATTGTGACTTTGACTTGACCACAACAGGGTTGTGAATATTAAAACTAGGTTCCCACCTAAAGTAATTTTAGAACATTAAATTAGCTTTCTTTACTTCTAAACTCAATTTAAGATAAATCTGGTTTTTTGCAAATAAACCTAGAGCTTAAGATTCCTACTAGAACTACCTTACTCGTTAGTGATAGTTTGCGAGTACTTAAAGAGTACTCATGGCTTTGTCCCTGGCTATTCCCATGGCTAGACTATGAGGAGGACTACCAGGATGTCTACGACAACTAGGATCATCTCCCATCATCAACATTGCCTGTGACCCTAAAGATGGAGACCACTACTATGCTTTATTATTCCGCTGCTTGATTGTATTAAGACTGGATCATGAGATCCTTTATTTGTGTAAAACCTTATTATGGTTTATAATGGATGATGTACTGTGATATTAACTCTGTTATGTCTCGCAAAATGGTAATCCTGGGATTGCGAGGTATGGCATAACAGGCATCTGGGATTAAAAATCCAGGTGTTGACAAGTTGGTATCAGAGCCATCCTGACCATAGGAGACCCTAGTTAGAATGGACGTCTGAACAAAAACTTAATTTCAAAACAAGTGGGTATTTATGAAAACCTATTCCCACTCTTACCCTTGATTCTTTAAAAAAAATCATGTTCCTCAAAACTCCTTACATTCCTACATAAAATTTTACACACTTGATCACTTCACTAACTTACTCATCCTAAATTCTTATAGATGGAAGTCCAGTATTGCAAGTTCTACCAATTGGGCAACGGAGGCCAACTGATCTTTGAGAGGGATCTAGATGCACTGTCAGAGTATCTAGAGTGCCCGCATCCGGAATTCTTTGGGGCTCAACTCAACGATCACATCAGAGGAGATCTACAATGGCTGATAGTTGTAGACCTCCGAGGCAAGATGGAAGCACCCACTTCTGAGAAGATCCAATTCACCCTGCGGGAGAACAACTGGTAGATGGATTAGCCAGGGCCATGCATGAAGCTCTTGCTCGTCTATGCGGACAAAACATCAACTTGATCCAGGGAACTCGCTTTTCTCACTTCGCAAGGCGTGATTCTATGGGAATGCCATTGGAGATTCCAAGCCACCCGGAGTTGAAGCACCAAGTGGAGAATCTTGACTTGATGCTATATGATAGGCAGAAGGAATTGGACAACGCCCACGCCTATGCCAACCACAACCTTGACATTGCCGTCAAGAAGGACCAGACCATCGCCATGCTCGTCAAGGATCGTCAATCCCTTCGTCATCAATGCGAGAAGAAGGATCGTACCATCGATCGTCTCTGTAAGAAGGTGTCCGCTCTCGAGAAGACCGTCTGTGAGCAGGAAATCCAGCTGGAAGCAAAGGAGAAGGAGGAAGGTGAAGATATCTAGGGAGATCTGTACTCTTACCTCAGTGATGACAACGACTACCTGGAGGATGATGCCATGGAGTTCCACACTAATGATGATGATTCCGACTTCATTGATGATGAGTAGATGCACTTGACCACTATCGTAGGAATGAATTGTACCGGTCCGACTGTATCGTAGTTTCTTAGAATGGTTCTTAAAACCATATGTTTTCCATTTGTGTGTGGTGTGTGTTTGTATTGTGTGCTTTGAATGAATGAGAGGCAGTTAGTTTGCCAAACCTGAGTCAAACTCAAAGTTTAAAGCTTTTGAAACAAAACCATGAACCTTAGAAATTCCCCTCCATCTTTTGCAACTAGATCTGTTACATGTTTGCTTGTTTCCATCTTTATTTCAGTTTGCCTTTAGTCTCTTCCACGCCATCAAGCTATTTTCTGGCACCGTTGTCTTATATCCATACCACTTGTATTTCACTATCTCTTCGCCAAACTAGTGCACCTATACACCTGACATGTGTATTGGGTGTGTTGGGGGCACAAGATACTTCTTGTATCTTGATTGCAAGATTGCTTGAGAGGGAATACCTTTGACCACTTCCTCCCTGAGATCGATAAACCTTGGGTGATCCACTTAAGGGAAAACTTGCTGCTATTCTACAAACCTCTGCACTTGGAGGCCCAACAACTGTCTACAAGAATAGAAGTGCGTCGACATCAAGCTATTTTCTAGCGTCATTGCCGGGTAGGTAAGGTAAAAGGTACTCACATCCTTCGGTGTGAGTGCTCGAAGTTATTTCCTTTAGATTCTGCAATTTTGTCTTTTAGTTTCTTGTTTTTATTTTCACTAGTTAGGCTTAATGGAAAACAACAACAAAAAACAGAGAGCTTTATAGTATTTATCTTGAGTTAGGACATGAAGTGTTTGAAGAGAAAATTAAAAAACCTATGGACCTTTATTTGCATGCTAATAGCAATGTTGTTAGTATGAATTCTTTGGACACCATTATTGCTAATGCTATGGAAAAGTCTAAGCTTGGGGAAGGTAGTTTTTATGAAAATGATCTTTTTAGTTCCCCGTCTTTGGAAGATAGCTATTCTATTGCTTATGATGATACCAAACCTCCAATATATGATGATTACAATGGTGAATATGATATTTTCAGTCCACCTAGTATTGAGGAGGAAATTAATTATGACTACAATATGCCTCCTATATTTGATGATTATGGTGATGAGAATAATAATGATAGCTATTTTGTTGAATTTGCTCCCACTACAATTAATAAGAATGACTATGCTTATGTGGAGAGTATTGATTCTTTTATGCATGTGGCTCATGATAAGAATGTTTTATGTGATAGTTATATTGTTAATTTTATCCATGATTCTACTGAAAATTATTATGAGAGAGGGACATATGGTTTTCCCCTCTTTATGTTGAAAGTCTTGAGGTTGCACTTGTTTTGCTTTACTATGCTTGTTGATTTGTGCTTTCATGACTTGTTTCTTTACAATATTCCTATGCATAGGAAGTGGGTTGGTCTTAAATGTGTTTTGAATTTGCTTATTGATGCTCTCTTTTACTTCAATTCATATTTCCTATGTGAGCATCTTCTCAAACTAGCATGCCTAACTTAAAGTCATTAAAGAAAAGTACTTATTGGGAGATGAACCAAAAGTTTTAGATGAGTCTTGGAAGTTATTACCTCTGTAATAACCGCTCCTTATCATTTTTATTTGCTTTTTGTGCTAAGAGTAACCTCTAATGAGAGAGAAGTAATGCTTGGGAAAGTTGCTATCCCGAAACAGATTTTTGTTCTTCACTATAAAAATTCGTGTAAAATCTCTGTATGTTGGTTTGAGCTGTAATTTTTTGTGCTTCTGCCTCAGGTTGTTATCTAACTTTTGTGAGGTCAACACTTTTCGATTTGAGCAACAGATTGTGTTCGAAAAAATTAGGTTTTACCTCCTGCTCTGTTTTGATAGATTTCTATCATTATTTGCATTTGCTTCTTGTTGGTTCCTTTTTGAGTTCTCTTTGGGGAATTGAGATTTTTGAGGGAAGTGCTACAGTATATTGTGTTGTAATGGAAGTTTTATTGGTGTTGAAACTGAACCTAAAGATTTATTATCTTGAGTGCACTAATGTTGCTAATAAAGATTGTGTGACGTTTTGTATGAAGGAAGAATTTCAGGTGTATGGAGAGAATGATGTAATGAGATGAAGAATGGACTAAAGATCAAGCTTGGGGATTCCACAACGTGTCACCCCAAGAAATATCCAAGAATTAAAACGTCAAAGCTTGGGGATGCCCAAGGCATCCCCTTATTCATCAATAAAAATTTCAGGTTTCTTCCAAACACTTCATTTTTATTGTTTCATGCACAGTTGTGTTGTTCTTGGAGCGTCTTCTTTTTCGTTTTCATTTTGTTTTTTGTTTTCTTGGTTTTCTTAGTTTTCTTGAATAAATTGGTTGGACCCCCTCTTTCATACATTGGTTTTCAAATAGTTTGGTTTGGATTGGAAAAGAGTAGGAAAGTTCATGCTTAAGTGGTAAAGAGAGCTTGTTTTTGATTGTGGCCTATGCTTTGTCATGCCATGTTTGATATTGTTTTGGATTTATGCTTAGTGATCTTTGATGTAGCATGACTTGTTTTAAACAATTGAGATTGCTTAATGTGCCTTGGAAGAATCATGCATTGTTTTAGCATATTAAAGAATAGTATTGTGGTATTCTCCTTTGATGCTTTATTTGGGTTGCCTTGGTGCATGCTCACACCATGACTATCCCAAGTCACCATAGCCTTTATGATCCTTTAGTTTTCGACTTGTAATATCAATTTATGCTTTAATCAATGATGTTTTGTCGCTCTGCATGATTATGGCCATTATTGCTCCCTTAGTCGGTCGCTCCCAGTCTTTTGCTAGCCTTTTGTAATCAAGTATGAGTTCCACTCATGCATCCAACTCCTAAAACCAAGTTATTCCAAAGAGTCCACCATACCTACCTATTAGCACTTTCTATTCCAAGTATATTCATGTTTTTATCTACCTTCCGAATTAAACTTGTTATGTGAAAATTAGTGATTAAAACTCTCATGAACTTGATGGCACACTTTACTTTCTTGCATTTAATAAACTTGAACCATTGTGTCCATATTTTTTGCATATATACTTGCGCTTTATAAGTGGAAATTAGCATAACCATGTATCATGGGGAACGCTTTCAACATTTCACTTGTACATTGTACCCCGTTGATATCATGTTCTTTTGCTTATGGATCCCGGCGGTGTGAAATTAAAGTGGAACTTGTAAGATCATGGAGTTTGTATGTGTGTTAGAGAAACGCCTGGGCCGCTAGCCTAAGCCATGCCTAATCATGGTGGAAACTTGCAGCATAACCATATTAGCACTCTATGAAGCATCCTCAATAAAAACCTATGCAAATAGCAAATGAAAAGATCGCTGAGATGCTCATTGTCTGCTTGCCTTGTCATTTTGATTATGGGATAGCTCTTGTGTCATGTGCATGGGGTACCCCATTGGTGGTTCTCTATGATACATATGTACTCAAAATGACAAGATCTTACTTGTGACTAAAGTTGAGTAGCATGAGGTTCGGTCTTCGTAAGTAAGGGGCATGAGATTTCGGCTTATAACTTGTCAAGCATATCCTCTTAGTTGTGTCACTTTAACCTTAATCCCCTAAAGATTCTTATGATAGGGCAATGAGAGCTGAAAGGTAATAAGTACCATAATTTTTTGAAGCTCTTTATGAAACTTGAATCCCTTCTTCCTTCATGAAGGCCTTTCTTTTACTTTTATGTTGAGTCTACATCTTCTATCTTTATGCACGTATTGAGAGAGCATAGTGGCCATTCTTAGTTTAATGTGCATTATCCCAAGACTTGTTGATTGATGCATAACTTTGATATTGCTTGTTTCAAACTATTTGTATCTAGTCACTCTTATGAACTTTGAAGGTGTCCTATGCATTTATGTTTGCTACTATGAGGGACAAGCTCAATGCCACTTCGCTATTTTTCTTTATGTGAAACAAAAAAATGTCTTGCAAAGCATTGTTATTCATGAATCTTTGGTTTGTGCCTTTTCATGTTACAACATAGTTACTATGTCTTATTGTTAGAACTTTATCTTTCATGCTATGTTGAAGTACTATGATCCCAGCTTTCAATGTTTTACAAATACTTTGATCAAGTTTATGATGGTGCATGTCACCTCAAAAATTATTCTTTCTTTTTATCACTTACCTACTCGTGGACGAGAAGGAGTTAAGCTTGGGGATGTTGATATGTTGCTAACGTATCTATAATTTTTGATGTTCCATGCTTGTTTTATATCTACTTTCTTATGTTTTGTCCACACTTTGGAATACTTTTACACATTTTTCTGGAACTAACCTATTAACAAGATGCCACAGTGCCACTTGCCTGTTTTCTGCTGTTTTTGGTTCCAGAAAAGTCAGAAAATGAATATTCTCGGAATTGGACCAGACAAAAGCCAAAGTTGATATTTTACCGGAAGACTCACAGAGCCAGAAGACGAGACGGAGAGGAGCCAGGGGCTGGCCACACCATGTGGTGGCACGGGCTAGCCCTGGCCGCGCCACCAGGTGGTGTGGGCCCCTGGTCCACCCACCAACATTGCCTCTTCGCCTATAAGAAGCCTCCCGATGCAAAAACCCTAAGTCGTCAAGCCTCCAGCCACGAAAAGTTCCGCAGTGCCGCCGCCACCAAAGGGGAGATTCGGGGGACGGAAAGTCTCTGTTCCGGCACTCTGCCGAGACGGGGAAGTGCCCCCGGAGCCATCTCCATCGATCTCCACCACCATCTCCATCGCCGTTGCTGATTCCCATGATGAGGAGGGAGTAGTTCTTCCTCAAGGCTAAGGGTTCTACAGGTAGCTATGTGTTCATCTCTCTCTATGCATGAGCATATTGTGATCATGAGCTTTGTAATCAAGTAGATCTACCTTGCTACTCAAGTGCTTTAATAGATCTCTTCTCTCCCCATGTGTGTGAAAGTGACAGCGTGCACACCATGGTGGCACTTAGGCTAGAGATTACAAATACTTGTTATGAGTTATATTTGGAGTTGGATGTCTCTATGAAATTGTGGTGTTTGTTGGAACTAGCTAGTGCTCAAGGTGACAGTGTGGGGTTATCTACATGCGGAAAGCGAACTTTGAGGTGTGTTGTTATAGCCCTACCATGGATTTGAGTGTCCAACCGGAGAGTAGTTCATAGTAGTATCATAAAGAGATAATATTTATATGAGAGTGTTCACTAGTGAAAGTATGATCCCTAGGCCTTGTTTCTAAGCATTGAAACACCATTTGCAACTAGATATGTTACATGTTTGCTTGTTTCCATCTTTATTTCAGTTTTCCTTTAGTCTCTTCCACGCCATCAAGCTATTTTCTGGCACCGTTGTCTTATATCCATACCACTTGTATTTCACTATCTCTTCGCCGAACTAGTGCACCTATACACCTGACAAGTGTATTGGGTGTGTTGGGGAGACAAGAGACTTCTTGTATCTTGATTGCAGGATTGCTTGAGAGGGAATAAATTTGACCACTTCCTCCCTGAGATCGATAAACCTTGGGTGATCCACTTAAGGGAAAACTTGCTGCTGTTCTACAAACCTCTGCACTTGGAGGCCCAACAACTGTCTACAAGAATAGAAGTGCGTAGACATCACAAGCCAATGACAACCGCAAGCGTCGGATCATGCACCAAAGTGGATCCAACAATACCCAGAAGTATCGCCCCAACCTGTCTGCAGGAGATGCCCCAAGAAATAACAGACCCCCTATGTCCCATCCCAACTACCCCAATTGTAGCGGAGGAAATTTGAAGTCTGGAGGAAACCACAGTAACAACCCTGGCAACTCCAACAACTTCAACCGTGTAGCACCCAAGTCCAACAACAACAACAACAACAATACTGCCCCAAGGACTGGAAGCAATGTTGTGCCTGTTGCAGCAAACGACAAGTCCCAGATTACTTGCTTTGAATGTGGAGTCAAGGGTCACTACTCCAATGAGTGTCCCAAGAAGCTTGCAGTAGCCACCAATGTGAATGCACCCGTTCAGCAGCAACGCCGTGTTCAGCCTGGAAGGAGATTTTCCCCAGGGAACTCGCTCAACCGCAACAGCCGTCTGTTCCACATGAATGCCAAAGAAGCCCAGGAAGCGCCAAATGTAGTTATGGGTATGTTTTTTGTTAACTCAGTACTTGCAAGAGTGTTGTTTGATTCTGGAGCACCACAGTCGTTTGTTACAGAAGAATTTGCATGCACTAGTAAGATTCAACCAACCAAATTGAAGCATGTTATGATAGTTCAAATACCTGGTTCAACCACCAAAGCTAGAAAAAATTGCAAGGCTGTACCTATCAGAATCCATGGGATAGATATTTATGCCAATCTAATAGTACTTGGAACCAAAGGTTTGGAAGTAGTACTAGGAATGGATTGGATGTCAAAACATAAAGGATTGATCGACTGTGCCAAGAAATCCATAACCATGACCAGTAGCTCTAGAGTATCAGTAGAGCATATATCTGAAACCTTGCCTCGTCAATTCAAATGCAACAAGAGTTTAGCCCAACCAACCATAGACCAAGTCAGAGTAGTCTGTGAATACCACGATGTGTTCCAAGATGAATTGCTCAGTATGACCCCAGATCAAGATATCGAGTTCATCATTGAACTAATTCCTAGAACTGGACCCATAGCTCAGAGACCTTATAGTATGAACCCATCTGAATTAGTGGAGTTGAAGAAACAACTTGATGCTATGCTGGTGAAAGGTTTGATTCAACCAAGCGCATCGCCATGGAGATCTCCTGTTTTGTTTGTGGATAAGAAAGATGGAGGTAACCGTTTGTGCATGGATTACCGGAAGCTGAATGACATCACCGTCAAGAACAAGTACCCACTACCAAAGATCGAGGATCTGTTTGACCAGTTGACTAGTGCCAAAGTGTTTTGTAAGATTGATCTTAGAACTAGTTATCATCAACTCAAGATTCGTGCAACGGATATTCCCAAGACTGCCTTTACCACCAGATATGTATTGTATGAGTACACTGTCATGTCTTTTGGACTAACCAATGCCTCCGCTTATTTCATGAATCTCATGAATAAGATTTTTATGAACTTCCTGGATAAGTTTTTCGTTATTTTTATCAACGATATTCTGATATATTCCAAGTCAGAAGAAGCCCATGAGCTACACCTGAGAACCATCCTTGAAACCCTTAGAGAACATCAGTTGTATGCCAAGTTTAGCAAATGTGAATTCTGGTTGAAGGAAGTAGGATTCCTAGAACATATTGTATCGGCAGGAGGAGTCGTTGTCGATCCCGCCAAGATCAAAGATGTTGAAGCATGGAAAGCCCCAACCACTCAAACCCAAGTCCATGCATTTCTCGGATTAGCGGGATACTACCGCAAGTTTGTTGAAGGATTTTCGAGCATCGCAAGACCGATGACCCAATTGCTGAAGAAAGATAAGAAGTTTGAATGGACGGACAAATGTGAAGCAAGTTTTCAAGAGCTCAAGAAGAGATTGATTTCAGCCCCAATCTTGATTATGCCAGATATCAAGAAGCCTTTTGATGTGTATTGTGATGCATCCAAGATTGTTCTCGGATGTGTGTTGATGCAAGAAGGCAAAGACATAGCATACCTATCCCGACAACTGAAGCAGCATGAGAAAAACTACCCTACCCATGATCTTGAACTCGCTGCTGTAGTTTTAACATTGAAGACCTGGCGTCATTACCTTATGGGTAACCATTGTGATATTTATTCGGATCACAAGAGTCTGAAGTATATTTTCACCCAGAAGGATCTGAATATGAGGCAAATGAGATGGATAGAGTTAATCAAGGATTATAACCTTGACATTCACTATCACCCCGGCAAAGCCAACGTGGTAGCGGATGCTCTTAGCATATTGCCGTGTAGATTAAACACCATGATCAAAGAAACCTAGCTGAGTTTGCATGAAGAGTTTGAGAAGTTTAGAATAGAGCTAGTTAGCAAAGGATTTTTAGCTAGCATTGAACTTCAACCCACGTTGATCAGTCAGATCAAGGAAGCCTAGAAGGTAAATGCAAGTATCGATGGAATCAAATGTCGTATTAGTACAGGAAAGGTACCCGGATTCAGCGAAGATGAAGAAGGAGTTTTGTGGTACAAAGGACGTATCTGTGTGCCAATAGATTTGGAGCTGAAGCAAGTCATCATGCAGAAAGCTCATGATACTCTTTATTCTATCCACCCCGGAGGAACGAAGATGTATCAGGATTAGAAGAGCAATTTTGGTGGCACAAGATGAAGAGAGAAATCAGAAGTTACATAGCCAAGTGTGATATCTGTCAGCGAGTCAAAGTGGAACATCAGAGACCCGTAGGACTTTTGCAACCTTTGCAGATTCCAGAATGGAAATGGGATTCTGTCGGAATGGACTTTATCACCGGTTTGCCTACTTCTAGTAGGGGAAATGACTCTATTTGGGTCATAGTTGATAGACTATCCAAGGTGGCCCATTTTATACCTGTCAAGACAACCTACCAGAGTTCGAAGCTGGCAGAGTTGTACATTGCTAGAATCGTAAGTTTGCATGGAACCCCTAAGACCATAGTATCAGATCGAGGAACCCAATTTATCTCAAGATTTTGGCAGAAAGTCCAAGAAGGATTATGAACCAAGTTGAATTTCAGCACAACTTATCACCCGCAGGCCGATGGACAAACTAAAAGAGTCAACCAAATCTTAGAAGATATGTTGATAGCTTGTGTGCTTGAGTATGGATGAAATGGGAAGATTGTCTGCCTTTCGCAGAATTCTCATACAACAACAGTTATCAGGCCAGTTTGCAAATGGCCCCATTCGAGTTCTTGTATGGAAGGAAGTGTCGTTCCCCCTTGAATTGGTTGCAAGTAGGAGAGAGTCAGATTTTCAGACCCGGCATCCTACGAGAAGCCGAAGAGAAGGTTCAGAATGTCAGTGAGCACCTCAAGACCGCCCAATCCAGACAGAAGAGTTATGCTGACAAGAGACTTAAACACCTGACTTTCAATGTTGGAGCTTTTGTGTATCTCAAAGTGTCACCCTTGAAGGGAATGCAACGTTTTCAATTGAAAGGAAAGTTAGCCCCCAGGTATATTGGACCCTTCAAGATTTTGAATCGCTGAGGAGAAGTATCTTATCAACTAGAACTACCAGAGGAGATGTCAGCCATCCATGACATTTTCCATATCTCGTTACTTCGCAAATGCTTGGAAGTTCTGGAGAAGACTGAAGTTTTCAAGAACATCGATCACCGAGCCATCGATATCAACAAGGATTTGATGTACCATGAAGTACCCATTGATACGTTGTAAACATATCTATAATTTTTCATGATCCATGCTTGTTTAGTATCTACTTTGCTTTCCTTTGTCAACAGTTTGAGGTATTTTTATATGTTTTCTGTGACTAACCTATTAACAAGATGCCATAGTGCCAGTTGCATGTTTTCTTCTGTTTTTGGTTCCAGAAAAGGCAGAAAAACAATATTCTCGGAATTGGACCGGACAAAAGCCAAAGTCGATATTTTCTCGGAAGACACACGGAGCCAGAAGGAGAGACGAAGGGGGTCCCCCTGGCCGCGCTAGGGCATGGTGTGGGCCCCCTGGCCGGCCACCGACCTTGCCCCTTCGCCTATAAAATCCTCCCGATGCAAAAACCCTACCCGTGAAGCCTCCAGCCACGAAAAGTTCCACAGCGCTGCCGCCACTGAAAGGGAGATTCGGGGGACAGAAAGTATTTATTCCGGCACCCTGCCGGGACAGGGAAGTGCCCCCGGAGCCATCTCCATCAATCTCCACCACCATCTCCATCACCATTGCTGATTCCCATGATGATGAGGGGGTAGTTCTTCCTCGAGGCTTGATGTCTACGCACTTCTATTCTTGTAGACAGTTGTTGGGCCTCCAAGTGCAGAGGTTTGAAGAACAGCAGCAAGTTTTCCCTTAAGTGGATCACCGAGGGTTTATCGAACTCAGGGAGGAAGTGGTCAAAGCTATCCCCTCTCAAGCAACCCTGCAATCAAGATACAAGAAGTCTCTTGTGTCCCCAACACACCCAATACACTTGTCAGGTGTATAGGTGCACTAGTTCGGCGAAGAGATAGTGAAATACAAGTGGTATGGATATAAAACAATGGTGCTAGAAAATAACTTGATGGCGTGGAAAAGACTAAAGCAAAACTGAAATAAAGATGTAAACAAGCATACATGTAACATATCTAGTTGAAAACAGTGTATCAATGCTTAGAAACAAGGCCTAGGGATCATACTTTCACTAGTGAACACTCTCTCATAAATATATCCTCTCTTTATGATACTATTCTTAACTACTCTCCGGTTGGACACTCTAATCGTTGGTAGGGCTATAACAACACTCTTCAAAGTCCATCTTTCCCATCTAGAAAACCCCACACTGTCACCTTGAGTACTAGATGAGTCCAACAAACACCACAATTTCATAAAGACATCCAACTCCAAATATAACTCATAACAAGTATCTGTAATCTCTAGCCTAAGTGCCACCATGGTGAGCACGCTGTCACTTTCACACACATGGGGAGAGCAGAGATCTAATAAAGCACTTGAGTATCAAGGTAGATCTATAGATTACAAGCTCATGACCACAACAAGATCATGCATAGATAGAGAGATGAACACATAGCTATCGGTAGAACCCTTAGCCTCGAGAGAGAACTACTCCCTCCTCATCATGGGAATCAGCAATGGTGATGGAGATGGTGGTGGAGATCGATGGAGATGGCTCCGGGGGCACTTCCCCATCCCGGCAGGGTGCCGGAACAGAGACTTTCTGTCCCCCGAATCTCCCCTTCGGTGGCGGCGGCACTGCGGAACTTTTCGTGGATTTCGGATTGACGATCTAGGGTTTATGCCTCGGGAGGTTTCTTATAGGCCAGAGGGAAAGGTCGGTGGGCGGCCAGGGGGCCCACACCACCTGGTGGCGCGGCCAGGGCTAGCCCGCGCCACCACATGGTGTGGCCGCCCTGTGGCCCCTCTCCGTCTCGTCTTCTGGCTCCGTGAGCTTCCGGCAAAATAGGAACTTTGGCTTTTGTCCCGTCCAATTCCGAGAATATTGATTTTCTGACTTTCCTGGAACCAAAAATAGTAGAAAACAGGCAACTGGCACTGTGGCATCTTGTTAATAGGTTAGTCCAAGAAAGTCTATGAAAAGTACTGCAAAGTGTGGACAAAACACAAGAAAGTTTATAAACCAAGCATGGAACATCAAAAAATTTAGATACATTTGCAATGTATCAAGGCTAAGGGTTCTACCGGTAGCTATGTGTTCATCTCTCTCTCTATGCATGATCATATTGCGATCATGAGCTTTGTAATCAAGTAGATCTACCTTGATACTGAAGTGCTTTATTAGATCTCTGCTCTCCCCATGTGTGTGAAAGTGACAGCGTGCACACCATGGTGGCACTTAGGCTAGAGATTACAAATACTTGTTATGAGTTATATTTGGAGTTGGATGTCTCTATGAAATTGTGGTGTTTGTTGGAACCATCTAGTGCTCAAGGTGACAGTGTGGGGTTATCTAGATGGGAAAGGCTTACTTTGAGGTGTGTTGTTATATCCCTACCATAGATTAGAGTGTCCAACCAGAGAGTAGTTTAGCGTAGTATCATAAAGAGAAGATATTTATATGAGAGTGTTCACTAGTGAAAGTATGATCCCTAGGCCTTGTTTCTAAGCATTAAAACACTGTTTGCTACTAGATATGTTAGATGTTTGATTGCTTCCATCTTTATTTCAGTTTGCCTTTAATCTCTTCCACGCCATCAAGCTATTTTCTAGCACCGTTACCACTTATAATTATCCATACCACTTGTATTTCACTATCTCTTCGCTGAACTAGTGCACCTATACACCTGACAAGTGTATTGGGTGTCTTAGGGACACAAGAGACTTCTTGTATCTTGATTGCAGGGTTGCTTGAGAGGGAATACCTTTGACCACTTCCTCCTTGAGTTTGATAAACCTTGGGTGATCCACTTAAGGGAAAACTTGCTGCTGTTCTACAAACCTCTACACTTGGAGGCCTAACAACTATCTACAAGAATAGAAGTGCGTAGACATCAAGCTATTTTCTGGCGATGTTGCCGGGGAGGTAAGGTAAAAGGTACTCACATCCTCCGGTGTGAGTACTCGAAGTTATTTCCTTTAGATTCTGCAATTTTGTCTTTTTGTTTCTTGTTTTCACTAGTTAGGCTTAACGGAAAACAACAACAAAATTAGAGAGCTTTATAGTATTTTTCTTGAGTTAGGACATGAAGTGTTTGAAGAGAAAATTAAAAAACCTATGGAACTTTATTTGCATGCTAATAGCAATGTTGTTAGTATGAATTCTTAGGACACCATTATTGCTAATGCTATGGAGAAGTCTAAGCTTGAGGAAGCTAGTTTTTATGAAAATGATCTTTTTAGTTCCCCAGCTTTGGAAGATAGCTATTCTATTGCTTATGATGATACCAAACCTCCAATATATGATGATTACAATGATGAATGATATTTTCAGTCCACCTACTATTGAGGAGGTAATTAACTATGACTACAATATGCCTCCTATATTTGATGATTACGGTGATGAGAATAATAATGATAGCTATTTTGTTGAATTTGCTCCCACTACGATTAATAAGAATGACTATGCTTGTGTGGAGAGTAATGATTATTGTATGCATGTGGCTCATGATAAGAATGTTTTATATGATAGTTATATTGTTAATTTTATTCATGATGCTACTGAAAGTTATTATGAGAGAGGGAGACATGGTTTTATGCATCTCAATAATATTAAGTTTACCCTCTTTATGTTGAAAGTCTTAAAGTTGCACTTGTTTTGCTTTCCTATGCTTGTTGCTTTGTGCTTTCATGAATTGTTTCTTGGAAGAAGCCTTTAGAACCACCAGGACCGGGAGTATCAAGTTTCTCAAGATCCAATGGAGCAACCATACTGAAGAAGAAGCTACCTGGGAGCGAGAAGGTTATATTAGGACTGAGTTTCCAGATCTATTTAGTTCCTAGTTTTTCTTAAATCTCGGGACGAGATTTTGTTTAAGGAGGGAAGGTTTGTAACACCCCAAAACTTCCAATCAAGATTATCAAGCTCAAATCACCCAAAGTTAGGGTTAAAAAAACTTTTGTTAATAATTTAAGTATCAATGCATGTGGGTTTTGCATCAGTGTAGAATTGATTGAAAATGCCATGCTTGATTGCTACAAATGATGTGGAATTGAATGGTCTAAAGGTGAATACTACATCATATAGGCCAATTACAAACAAAATCAAACGAAAAAGAAATCAAATATGAATAAATAAGGCAAATGGTCATTTTGGCCAAAGTGAACCACTAGGCCACTTTGAGTGTTCCTAGAAGAGAAATTTTAACAGAAACAATTCCACTTCTTTTCACCCCTTGCTAGACCAAGTAAAAATGTATCAAGGCCCACTTTATAAACTTACAAAAACCTCTTTCAAATCAATTTAAAGGACAGTTGAAAATTGAATCAAGTGTATGTGTTAAGATCCCACATTTTCAAAAGCCTATCAAATCAATTCCCCTTAACCTCTCCAAGAAAACATAGACTCTCAAGCTTAACTTAAGATCACTCACCAAATTTGAATCAAAATTTTCAAAGTAAGTTTCTTGTGGCCATTTTCACAAACACCTTGCTTACACTAACAAAGCACTGCCTAACTCCACTATTTTGGAGCAGTAATCATCCACCCCTCTGTCCCCTCTTCACTCCACTGTCTCCTCAGCATCTAACCAAGCAGTGGACATCATCCCCCCTTTGCTGTTTGCATAGTGGAGCGCCGCCTGATTGTGGTCATCGTCGGCCGACCACGGCCAGCTCACAGCAGACACCACCGCAGCCAGCCATGATGTCTAGGAAGCACGCATCGGTCCACTGCCACCCCTTGTCCCTACCTTGACCCCAGCCAAGCCCTGGACCACCGTAGCTACGCTGCGCATCGTGCCACTACACCGTGTCCAAAGCGCGCCAGCTCGCTGCGCCCGACCAGCTCGCCTAGACCGCGCCTTTCCCTTGCCGCGCACGCACCCACTCGCCATGACTGCAGCAACCTAGCAGACATCCCCGTTCACCGCTGCGTGACCCACAATTGTCGCACGCCGCCGTAAACACCTCTGCATCCGCGCGGAGCACCGCATGCTCCCGACCGAACCACGCCGCCCCACGCCTCTCCATTATGCCCGTGAGAACCGCCAGGGAACACCACACCGTCCACCTACCTCCGCCACGACAATAGCCACATGTAGCAATGCCACCGTTATAACACCCTCAAATCGGCCCTATGCAAGTTTTAGCCCTTTCCGCCAAACCCGCATAGAAACGATTCAAGGATGCCCACCAGGCACTTTCGTGCGGGTGGAAAACGAAGTAATAACATTACACAACAGTCCTCGATGGGACCCACAGAACAGATATATATACAACAGCGACTCCCTGAGTCAAGAATACAGATATACAATACAAAGATCCAAATCACCTAAAACGATAGAGCGTCCGACTACGGACAACATGCAAATGGGACTAAGATCCCTGAAGGATAACCAATGGCGTCCATAACCCTGCTCAGGCCAAGCCGGAAGGGTAACCCTGCTAACGACGTCGATCTCAAACCTGCTAAACAAAAGGGGTGCCGACAAAGGGCAAAGGAAAAAGAGGAGCGTCAGTACTGAGGCCAGTACACGGCGAGGCTAGAATTCGGTGGCTCTCGCCTACATAGGTATGGTGGGCTGGAGCGGTAGCGCAGCGACACTAAACAACCTATAGAGACTCGGTACAACTGTCGGCTATTAGAGAGAGATAAGAAAAACCTATTCGGATCCAACCTGATACTAACACCAAACAAACCCATCCTGGTATTTTCCCCTCGAGACCAAACAAGGAAGTCGGACCAAGGAACTCACACAGTTGGCAATTTTACTCATTCCGTTATAGTTGCAGCAATTACTAAACAGATATAGAAAGTAGGAGTCATCCTAATAGCATAAGTAGTGGGCAGTTTTAATCACCATTCCGTTGTAGTTGGAACATTTACTAATCAGATATAATAGTCCTGATGAATCCCAAAACCCAGCGGTTGTTGGCACTTTTATCACATTCCATTGGAGTTGCAGTACTTACTAGGCAGGTACAGTATGACACAGATCACCACAGATCCACCAGTTGTTGGCATTTTTATTATCCATTCCGTTATAGTTGCATCTGATTACTAGTCACATATTAACTCAAATTTATAGCACTACTTTAGTTATGCTTGTCTATGATCGAGATACTGTGCTCCAAGTCGTCCATAACCGTGGACACGGATTTCAGAAAGTTTTACCCTACAGGGGTGCACAAATAGCAACACACACTCGATCAACCTCGGAAAAACCAACTCAAAACCCAACGAGGCATTCACGACAAAGCGATCACAGGATTCATAAATATTTCAGGGGGCCACCCCACTAAGCTACCCGCAACGAAGTTGGCCGGCTCCGGAACGGACCCAGGGTTTGCGACGACGGCTGTAAACGACTGGGAACCCGAAAGTGTGACTGGGCTTGTCGATACCGCGAAAACGTGGCGCGATCCAAAACAGTACAGGTGCTCCACGCACAATCTTAAATAAAGCAGTAACATGGCATAAGTACAGGATAGTAATAAAGCCCCAAACTACTTTGTGGCCCCAAGAAATAGAAATGAATCAAGCTCTAGCCCAGGGGGGTCCATAAGGCCTCCCGGATGTGGATAGTGCGAAAAATCAAGGAACAGGTATCAAGTACTCGGGGTCCTACGGGACACAAGTGAGCGTGGAAGAACCAAATAACATCTATTGCCCACCGATGCCTCTGCATTAGTTATATCTAGCATTTTAATAGTTGTGTTTAAAGTCATGATTCTCTCCACCAAAAACATCTGCCAGCATTCCAACAACCGTGCACTTGACAACACGTGATCGCACCTAAGCAAGCAACTACGACTCGCAAGGCCAGCTATCTACCAAACACAGGTAATAGGAGGTGTCCAAGACAATATCGAGGTTGCACGGGATATAACTGGTACGGAACACTAAAGCATCGCGACACGGATAGCAATAGATCAACATGAGGAAATAAAGACTATAAATACAAAATAGGTAGAAAGGGGGAGGGATGCTCGCCTGGGAAACACTACCGAAGGATCATATCCAGCGAACTTGTCGATACTCGCATCAACTCATCGGCCTAATCCGCGAAGAAGCAAACACTAGAAGAAACACCGGATGCAATATTTAATACTACGGCAGAAGATCTGGCATGATTATGATATGATGCATATGCGGTGCAATTAGGCAGTATTAAGCGGAACCGGGGTCCCGTCAATTAATTAAACGGTTCGAGTTTTTTAACTACACCGCAATTTAAATGTTGTATTAACAGGACAGAACATGGCATCGGTTCGCTACACCAATTTAAATGGAGTCCGGAATAAGACAAAGATATCCCGCATAAACACTCCATATTTATTTATGAGGTGAATCGGCATAATGCCCCCAAACCACAGACAGGTATGCATGCATGAACAATTTAATATGCGACAGTTGATAATGTCATATTATATAAATAGGGGCTTAGGGTCTCACATCTGGGTTCGACAGTTCTTGGGTTCCGGGGGTTTGGGGTTCGACAGGGTTCGACGAGGATCGGTCTCGGCGGGAACGTTCTCGGACAACGGAGGGAGAGCTTGGCGTTCCGGGAAGGAGGACTTGGCGTTCCATGGCATCCGGAGATCTCGACGAACTTGGCGTCCGGGTATCTTGGCATCGAGGAGCGAAGAACTTGGCGATGGCGGAGATCTTGGGCATCGACACCATTGTCGGGTAGTACTTGGCGTTCGTGACGGTGAACTCGGTGTTCCGGGGGGAAGTACTTGTCGTAGTATTTGGAATCCGTGTAGAAGGCATCAGGGTTTGCGTGATGGAGATCTTGGCGATATCTCGGCTTATAGATCTCGGTTGCTAGTACAACCCTTCGTGCGGCAACAAGATCTGGACACCCAACAACAGGATCGAAACAAGATAATGTTTTGTGGAGAGGCCACTGGGAAAATGAGCTAGCATGACCGATGAAGTGGCTTGTTCACCGGACTGCAGAAACAACAACAGCAGTAAAATAGCCTTGCTAGCACACCGGAGCCAGGACTCGCGGTTGCCGCGGCACAACGTAGGACACGGGCAGAGAGAGGACGCTGGCCGGCCAGGCAAGGTCGGGCAGGAGGGCGGCCCGTGCGGAGCTGGGCTCGCAGGAGGCGTAGGGCGACGGGACAGCGGCGCAGGGTCAACCGAGGTGGGCGATGCCGGCGGTGCTTGAGCAGGAGAGGGAGGAGCCGCGGCGGGGTCACATGGGGGAGGCGCGGACGGCGGCAGAGCAGGAGGCCAGCCGGGGTGTGACGGCACAAGCCGCAGCGGCGGTTGCCGAGCCTGACGAGGCGCGGAGGAGGCGCAGCGCGGCGGAGGGAAGAAGAGGGCGATGGCTGGTGCTGCGATGAGGAGGCGCAGGGCCGGTGCAGAGGGCGGAGCCGCAGGTCGGGGAGGCGTGGTCGGCGGTAGGGCCGAGGCAGGGCGGTGGCGTCGCGACGGAGGAGGGCGGCCGGAGGAGCTCCAGGTCAGAAAGACGCCGGCGGCGGGCTCTGCCGAGGGAGGAAGAAGGACGCGGCGGGGGTTGATGGGAACAGAGGAGAAGGAAGGTGGGGGAAGACGCGCCCCGGCTGGCGGGGTGGGACCAGGCGGCGGGGTGGATCATGAGGCGGGGTGGGGAGTTGGCCCGGGCGGTCGGTCGGTGGGGTGGGGTTGCATGCGGGATCGGTGGGGCCGAGCGTGCGTTATGGCGGGGGTCGGGGTGAGCGGGCAGGTGGAGCGGGGATCGAGGCGTGCGGGGCGGCGCGTGTGGATGGGAGGGCGCGCCCAGGTGGTGGACCTGGTCGGGAGTCAGGTGGGCAGGAGTTGCGTGCGGGTGGGGTGGGATGACATGGTAGGTGTGTCCAGGGGCGGGAAACGGCAGGTGGGGGTGGGGATCGATGCAGGTGGTTGTGGGGGTTGGCGGGCGCGTGCGTGGGAGTGCGCGCGTGGCGTGTGGGGATTGGGCCTGGGGTGTGGGCTGGTGAGGTGGCGCAACGGGGTTGGCCAGGATGAGGTGGAGGGGCTGGGTAGAATAGGATTGGGTAGATTTAGGATTAGATAATTTTAGACTAGGGTTTGGAGGTGGCCGGCCAGGCTTTCGGGCCTAGCGGGCTGCCTCCTAAAAATAAACAAATAATTTTATTTATTAAAAACAAGGCTTTTGCAAACCGTATTTAAACAAACCAAAATATTCCGGTGACCCAGGTTTTGATTTGAAATAAAGGCGGGGACTATTTAGAAAACAAAGTAGGCTTTTCGAAAATAGTTTCAGACAACAGATGCATGATGATGACGATGCTCAAATGCAATGTGGCATGATGACATGAGCATGCGGTCATGACGATGCAATGCACAAAAACAACGCGATTTTCTAGTAGTGGTTTTTGCGGGATGCCACAACCGTCGAGCTCGCGCCCGCACCGCTCGGTCCCCTCGCCGCAGTATAAAAGGAGGCCACCCTGCCTCCATTCTCCACCACTCCACTCCCCACTCCTCACAGACACTCCCCCACTTCGTCTTGGAGCAAGGCGAGCACCACCGCGCTGGAATTTGGCCAGAGCCCACCGCTACTGGAGGGAAAGGGCGCCATCGATTTCGACCACCCCAAGACCTACCGTGACTGCGCCTCAAACCGCCATCATCTACCACGTCGATCTCTCCCATCACCGACCCTAGCTGGAGCCCAGGTGAGCCTAGCCAGACCCCCACCTCCGCGCTAGGTCTGATTCCTCGCCGGAGCTGTTCGTCGTCGACGATGACTCTCCGCCATTGATCTGCCTTCTAATCGCACGACTCAGATTAGCCGATACCGCTTCGTGTAGTTTAAGTCGCTGACGAATGGACCCCCTCTGTCAGCAGCCCGTTGCGCTGTGCAGTGCCGTTGGGTCGGCCCGTTTAATTTCCCACGTTGTTCAGGAAATTTTGCGCTCTCCTTCTATGACGATTCAGGCCATCTCTGATGCTCATTGCGCCGACCAGCTTAAAAACTCTAAATAAGGGCGTTGAAAAAAGCTAAAGGATAAATTCCATGTTTTGTTATCTCTGTGAATATTTGAAATGGCTTTGATAGAAGTTTGTTTTGCCTAGGCCTACCTAGTTCATTCAAATTTATGATAGCCTAGTTCCTCATAAGGATAAACCATAGGGGTAGGGTCCAGAATAGAAGTAATAAAGTTAATAAAAATAAAAAATAGTGGCAATATAAATATTCCTAATATATCAGGACTATCTTATTGATAATTTTAATGAGTTATCCTGGAATTTAGAATAATTGTTTTTCCATTTTAGTTTAAACTAGTTTCTATCCACAGATTCAAAAATCAATTCAGAGAGTTTCACTAAACCAAATTGCATGATTCAAATTTTGTTAGAATGATATTTAAAATATCTATCCAATCCCATTGGATTTAAATCATTTGGAGTTAGAGAAAATCTTTAGTAAAAATAACAAGACAAAGACTTTTGCAACTTCAATCATTTTTCAAAAATCAACCATAATAGCTTTTGAGTTGATTCCAACTCTCAAAAATCAAAATTGACAATATCTATCTGAATATGTAAAAACAATTAGGTTTGCATGCAGTGACTTTGGACTAGTACCAAAATAATGCTATTAGGGCATTTCTAGTCACTTTAAATCTATTAAATAATAATCTTAAACCCTATCAAGTATGATCAACACTTTAAATCACATTCCCATGTATTAGAATATGTGGTGAGGACATGGCTCAACATGATCCCATATTTTAATTGGAGAATATTAAATCTTAATTAATTTCAATGAGTAGAAATCACTTTTCTGAAATAAAATAAACAAAACTAGTTCTTTAATTCATGTGATGATTGTGATGATGCTAGATCATCAAGTGTGAGCCTTAGTGTGTGCTAAATAGAAGTAATTAAGTATTTTTTGGTGATTGTGTATCCCGTATTCCTTTATAGATGATAGTACCGACCAAAGATACGAGGAGGAGGAGTTCTACCCCGAAGAACAGAAGGAAAACTTCAATCACTGCACCAATCAAGGCAAGCCATCATTACTAAGCAAGTTAGACCTTGCAAGTTAACCCTTGCAAGTATTAACCTAAGAAAGATGCACTAGGCATGCTTTGGTTATACCATTTTGATTATACCAATCCCAAGTTTTACTTGCAAGCTTTATTCTTTTTACTTTACTAAAGTTCTTTACTTTTAATATAGATAGCATAAAGAGTATAAAACTAGGCCTATCTAGTTACACTAGATGTCATTCTATGGCATGAGATTGAAGATTAGCACCCTCATTAGTGAACACTCTTAACTTAGTAGCTAGTGCTAAGCATAAAACTTGATCACTTTAGATGGGAATACTTGGTGAAAATGATTATGAAAACTTGGAATGATGAGTCATTCTATTGAAATGTTTTGACATGTGTTGAGAAACACAAATGGATTTGATGATGAAAATGTAGAGGCATGAGCCTTAGCCCTTTTATAAAAACTGATGGTTGGGTTCGGATGCGATACCATTCCAATTTTACCGTACAACCACAATACCTGAATTGGGTAGGGCTTAGCCGGAAGTTTATATGCATTAGTATGGGTTCCCTCGCGGAAGAGATTTGAGCTGTGTCAACACCGGGATTTTTAATCCCAGATGCCTATTATGTCATACGTTGCAATCACAGGATTACCATTTTTGCGAGACATAACAGATTGGATATCACAGTACATCATGCATTACAAACCATAATAAGGTCTTACATGAATAAAGGATCTCATGATCCAGTCTTAATGCAACAAGCAGCGGAATAATTAATAAGCATAGTGGTGGGGTCCATCTTCAAAGGCACAAGCAATTCTGACGATGGAAGATAGCCCTAGTTATCATAGCCATCCTGCTGTCCTTCATCTTGGTAGTCTCCTTCATAGTCTGGCCATAGGAATAGCCAGGGACAAAACCCATGAGTACTCTTTAAGTACTCGCAAACTATCACTAACAAGTAATATAGTTCTAGTAGGATTGCTAACTCTAAGTTTATTTATAAAACTAAGTTTGAAACCTAAGCTGGGTTCAGAAACATAGAAAGATAAAAATAAAGTTTGAAATCACCTAAGTGGGAACTTAATTGTCATAGTCACAACTCTGTTGTGGTCAAGTCATGTCATAATTTATTTCATAAGTTTATTTTGAAAACATCTGACAACGGAACAGTATGACCACTCCAACTGTCCATAACCGTGGACGCGGCTATTCGAATAGTTTGACACTCTGCAGAGTGGTACACTTTCACCACAAGATTCGATACATCTGTCAGGGATAACCCTGAATCATCATACTTAGTATGCAAATAATCAAACATAACCTTTCCTTTACACACCCTAGTATAACCACCTCTCCTATGAGCATGGCCTCCCAACCATGACCATGTGTCATCTTGGGCACCGCATAGGTGGACAATATTGAGAGGTAGCCTCAGCTCAAACCTCTCCTGCGAGGGAACTAATACTAATGCATATAAACTTCTGGCTAAGCCTTAGCCAATTCAGGTATTGTGGTTGTACGGTAAAATTGGAATGGTGTCGCATCCGAACCCAACCATCAATTTTGAAAAAGGGGTTAAGGCTCATGCCTCAACAATTTCATCATCATAAACCATTTGTGTTTCTCAACACATGTCAAAACATCTCAATAGAATGACTCATCGTTCCAAGGTTTTCACACGTCATTTTCACCAAGTATTCCCATCTAAAGTGAATCAAGTTTTGGTTTAGCTCTAAACTTCTAAGTTAAGAGTGTTCACTAAGGTGGGATGCTAATCTCAATCTCATGCCATAGAATGACATCTAAGGTTATCTAGATAGGTCAAGTTTTATAATTTTTATGCTACCTTCAAACAAGTAAAGGACTTTAATAAAGTAAAGAAAGCAAAAGCTTGGAAATAAAACTTGGGGTAGGTAATAGTCAAAGTGGTATAACCAAAGCATGCCTAATGCATCTGGCTTAGGTTATCTAGATTAATTCTAGCTTGCTAACAATAGCTTGCTCAGTTTACTTGAAGTGCTAGGCTTGCAAGTAAAACTTGCAAGGGTTAACTTGTATAGTGCTAGCTTGCCTTGTGTAGTGCAGTGGTTGAAGTTTTCTTCCTCCTCCTCTTGGTAGAACTCCTCCTCCTCGAAAGCTTGGTCGGTAGTATCGTCTATAAACACATACGGGATACACAATCACCAAACAATGCTTAACTAGTCTACTTGTCATACTAAGGCACACATTTGATGATCTATTATCATCACAAGCATCACAAGGTTTAATTAACTAGCTTCCTTCTTTTTATTTGAGAAAAGTAATTTCTACTCATTGAAATTAACTAAGATTTAATATTCTCCAATTAAAATATGGGATCATGTGGACACATGTCATCACCACATATTCTAATATATGGGAATGTGATTAAATGTTGGATCACATTTTAATAAGTTTAAGTTTAATGTTTAACGATTTAAAGTGACTAGAAATGCCTATATAGCATTATTTTGGTACTAGTCCAAAGTCACTGCATGTAAACCTTAATATTATTACATATTCAGATAGGTATGGTTAAATGTGATTTTTGAGAGTTGGAATCAGCTCAAAATCAATTATGGTTGATTTTAAAATGTTTGAATGTGCAAATGCTTATGTCTTGTTATTTTTACTAGGTGAGATCTCTAACTCTAAAAGATTTAAATCCAACGGGCTTGGATAGGGATTTTCACTACCTTTCCAACAAAATTGGAATCACTCCATTTGGATTCGTAAAACTCTCTGAATTGATTTTTAAACTAAGGGACAGAATTGATTTTAAACCTAAATAGAAAAATCTAATTTGAATTAAACGGGTCGGCGCAGGAAACTAAATGGGCCGGCCCAGTAACGCTCAGCAGCGCAGAGGGCTGCTGACAGGGGGTCCCGCATGTCAGTGATACATAAAACCCGAAGAGGTATGGGCGATCTGGGCCACACGATTAGAACGCAGACCAACAGTTCACGGTCATCGTCGATGACGGACTGGTCGCCGGTGAGACCGAACCCTAAACGGTCGGTGGGGGTCTACTAGGGATGTACCAGCGCTCCAGCTAGTGCAGCGAGGCGGGCAATCGAACTGGACAGCGACGGCGAACTCAGGCGAGGTCGTGGCAGGGGCTGAGGTGGACAAAATCAACGGCAACTTCTCCTCCTATGCAGCGGTTACCTCCGATGCAATTCCAGCGAACGGAGGCTCGAGCAGCTCTGGCGAGAGAGGGGAAATGGTCAGTGGAGAGATGGGAGTGGAATGGTGTGAAGAGATGGTGCTGGGGTGGCCTCCTTATATAGGCTCCGCGGTGAGACCGAGAGGCATGGGCGCGGCTCGTCGGTGACGGCGAAACAGGGGGCTACCGGCGTGGGTGAGGTAGGCGGATGGTGGGTGGTCTGCTGGCGGTCAGCTACGGCTCAATGGCACGGCTAGGGGCGGTGCCTAACTATCGGGGGCTTCACGCGCTCTAGGAGACAGAGGCGGTGCTTGATGGCGATCACGGCGACTGTGGGTCGTGTGATGATGCACGGCCGTGTCTGGCGGGGTGCTGGTGTCGAGGCGGAGCGCTGTGCGTGATTTGGTGTCGAGGCGCGGTCTGCTGCGTGCTGGCGGCGATCGCGCTCTGGCTGCACGCAGAGAGAAAGGGCGGCAATGCTGGGGAGTGGTCCAGGGGCTATCTGTGGTCATGGGGTGGACCGTGGGCGGCGGTGAGGTCACGTCGTGCTTCCTGGAGCGGCGGAGAGGGGTTGGCGGTCTGCTGTGGCGTTGGCAAGGTTGGTTGGCGGGCATGTCCTCGGGATGGCATGGCACTAGCGCTGGGGACTAGGGGATGGGTTAGTTTAGGCTGGGTTAGATCAAATAGGGACAGAGGGAGTAAATGGGGTTCAATTAGGTGGCAAACTTCTATAGAAACAGTGATATCACTAGTGAGTTAGTTCTGTGCATGCCAAGTGTTCGACAGAATGGCCGCATGAGAAAAAGATTTGAATTTTTGAAAGATTTTTGGTGGAGTGATGTAACTTATGCTTGAGTATCTAGGTTATCTTGGGATTTTGAAATGGAGTTCATTTGAGTGGTTTTTGAATAAGTGCGATCTATACATATGAACTACATTCAATTTTCAATTGTCATTTAAATTTAGTGTTTGAAAGTTTTGGGGATGACACAAAGTGGGCCTTGGCACATCACTACTTGCACTAGCAAGGGGTGCAAAGATCCACAATTGTTTCTGTTAAGATTTGAGTTCTAGGAATAGCCAAAGTAGGCTAGGTGATTAAAATGGCAAAAGTGACCATAGGCTTATTTTATTCATTTTGATTTCTTTTTCTTTGGGATTTGTTTGGGAATGATCTAGATGATGTTTAATTCACCTTAGAATCATTTTACAACCAATGGATCACTCAAACATGGCAATTCAAAACAACTCCTAATTTAAATGCACACACATATGAATGCTTAATTATTTTAAATGGAAAAGTTTATGTTAACCCCAAAATTGGGTAGATTTGATCTTGATTAACCTTGGATTACGTTTTGGGATGTTACAAGCTGAGGCTACCTCTTGATGATGTCGATCTATGCAGTGCCCAGGATGGCAGATGGCCATGGCTGGGAGGCCAAGCTCATAGGGGAGGTGCCTATACTAGAGTGTGTAATTGAAAGGTTATGATTGATTATCCGCATACTAAGTATGATGATTCAGGGTTATCCCTGACGGATGTATCGAATTTTGTGGTGAAAGTGTACCACCTCTGCAGAGTGTCAAACTATTCGAATAGCCGCGTCCGTGGTCATGGACAGTTGGAGTGGCCATACTGTTCCGTCGTTAGATGTTTTCAAAATGACTTGTGAAATGAATTGTGACTTTGACTTGACCACAACAGGGTTGTGAATATGAAAACTAGGTTCCCACTTAAAGTAATTTTAGAACATTAAATTAGCTTTCTTTACTTCTAAACTCAGTTTAAGATAAATCTGCCTTTTTGCAAATAAACCTAGAGCTTAAGATTCCTACTAGAACTACCTTACTTGTTAGTGATAGTTTGTGAGTACTTAAAGAGTACTCATGGCTTTGTCCCTGGCTATTCCCATGGCCAGACTATGAGGAGGACTACCAGGATGATGGACAGCAGGATGTCTACAACAACTAGGATCATCTCCCATCGTCAGCATTGCCTGTGACCCTGAAGATGGAGCACACTACTACACTTTATTATTCCGCTGCTTGATTGTATTAAGACTGGATCATGAGATCCTTTATTTGTGTAAAACCTTATTATGGTTTCTAATGGATGATGTACTGTGATATCAAATATGTTATGTCTCGAAAAAATGGGAATCCTGGGATTGCGAGGTATGGCATAACAGGCATCTGGGATTAAAAATCTGGGTGTTGACAACGAGCATGTCAAGAATGGAGATATAAAGATTTGAAAAGTACACACGGACCTGAATGTAGCAGATCCGTTGACTAAAGTTCTCCCTAGAGCAAAACAAGATCAACTCCAGAACTCCATGGGTGTCAGATTTATCACTATGTAAACTAGATTATTGTCTCTAGTGCAAGTGGGAGACTGAAGGGGATATGCCCTGAGAGGCAATAATAAAGTTGTTATTATATGTATTCCAAGTATATGATAGATGTTTATTTTGCATGCTATAATTTTATTAAATGGAAACATTAATACATGTGTGTTTAATAAACAAATAAAGAGTTCCTAGTTATGCCTCTCTTATAAATTAGCTCATTGATTAACAAGATGATCAAGGTTTCCTAATCATGGACATTGGATGTTGTTAATAACGAGGTCACAACATTGGTGAAAGATGTGATGAACATTCATCCGAAGTATAGCATTACGATCAAAGTCATTATGTTTATATTTCTATAACATCATACGAAGTAATCTTAGTCCTTAGACCATGAGATCATGTTAATTGCTAACACCGAAAGAGTGACTTGATAACATCAAATGTCACACCATAAAAGAGTGACTATAAAGGTGGGTTCAGATACTCCGAAGGTGTTATGTTGAGGCTCATGGATCAAGAGTGGAATTTGTCAATCCCGATGATGGATAGATATACTATAGGCCCTCTCGGTGATATCACATTAAGATAACTTGCACGCAAGTGATGTGATCACTAGAATGTTATATCATGGGAACGAGAAAAGAGTGCATGTCACTAACAAGATCAAACTAGGTATTGGGATACTGATAATCGAATCTCGGACATGTAATATATCGCGGGACAAAGGGATTTAGTTACTATCGTTAAAGGTTCTCACGATCACAAAAGTCATCGTTGAATATGTGGGAGTCAGTATGGATCTCCAGGTCCCGCTTTTGATTATTGATCTGAGAGGGGTCTCGATCATGTCTACATTATTCGTGAACCATAGGGTGACACATTTAAGGGTTACTAACACCATTTGGAGCAAATATGTTCTAGACGAAAGAATTGCAAAGCACTGGAATTATTTCAATAGACACCGAAACTGTTTCGGGTGAAATTGCTGAAATTGGTTCTGAATGTGATATTGAAATGTTGTAGGGGGTTTTATGTGAATATTTGTTAATTAAAGTAATTAAAAATTTCTGAATAAAATAAATAAAAGAGTATTATTAAGTGGAAGTTGTATTAAATTTGGTGGAAATTTAATGCATTTGAGTGGGATTTTGACTAGAGAAGATGGAGGGCCAATTTTATGTGAGTGGAGCTTCCACCACATGAATGAGGAAGAGGTGGGGGCACCCCCCCCCATGGGCGCCGGCCATGGGAAGGGGGCAGCCCCCCTCTCCTATAAAAGTCCCCCCTCTCCCTCCTTCTCACTCACACCTCCTCGTGAAGGATCTCTCTCCCCCTCTAGAATTATTCCCCCATAGTCTCGGATTAGCGAGATACATGTTCCCGATGGCATTTCATCTGGAAGGAGTTGCTGCTTTCGCTGCATCGCTGGAGCGAGGAGGTGGAGGTTATTCGATGGCCTGAATGTGTGTGCGATCACGGATGCATTGTTGAGTTACAGCGCTGGACTTCTTCTCAATCCTGAGATCGGCAAGCGTTCGACTACGTCATCCATGAGTTCAACCTTGTTACACTTTGTCGGTCTTCGAGGGTATGTTCTCTATGGATGTATATCCACACGTTGCCTGTATCTAGTAGATAGATCTTGGCGTATAATAGTTCCCATCGTAGGAATTTTTTTGTTTTCTATGTTGTGAATGCAACAGGTAAGTCCATCAAAAGTTAACGAAGCCACTTTGCTTTAACAATGGTTGTGTCTACTGCAGTGAGTTCTGCTTCCATTGTTGACACTGCTAAGATGATCTTCTTGCAAGACTTCCAGTAAATAGCACCACCACCAAGTGTAAACAAATAACCACTTGTGTCCTTAATCTCATCAGCATCACATAACCAATTATAATCACTATAACCCTTTAGTACCCATGGATAGCAAGTATAGTGAAGACCATAGCTCGCAGTGCCTTTCAAATAGCGCAAAACTCTCTCAAGAGCATGCCAATTATCATCTCTAGGATTTGACACAAATCGACTGAGTTTTCTTACAACAAATTTGAGATGCCAGGCCTCATGGCGCTGGCTAAACACATAAGCAAGCCAATGATTTGAGAATATCTCAACTGATCTATAGCAGTACCTTGATTCTTTCGAATAAGCACACTTGGATCATAAGGCATTGGAGAAGATTTGTAGTCGCTATACCCAAAACGACTCAAAATCTTTTCCGCATAGTGGGATTCAAGCAATGTAATCTGACCTTTGTCATTCTTTAATAGCTTGATGTTCAAGATTACATCAGGTACTCCTAGGACCTTCATCTCAAAGCAACGATTCGGGTATCCTTTGACATCCTCGATAACAGCGAGGTTGCTCCCAAATATTAGTATGTCATCAACATATAGAGAGAGGATAACTCCCTCGCCCCCACCATGGCAATAGTATACACACTTATCAGCTTCATTTACAACAAATCCTTTAGCGATTAAACTTCTTTGAAACTTCCCGTGCCACTGCGTACGTACTTGCTTAAGACCATACAAAGACTTCAGTAATTTACACACATTTCCTTCTTGACCATTTACTACAAACCCATCAGGTTGCTCCATATAAATTTCTCATCCAACTCCCCAATTAGGAAAACAGTCTTAACATCCATTTGGAACGAGAAGACCATGAGAAGCAGCCAAGGAAAGTAGTACTCGAATAGTGGTCAATCTGGCTACATGTGTGACATGGGTATGCCCTATGGGAACCCAGGATTGGCATATGTGGTGCATCCCAAGAGAAGCCCATGGTAAAGCCCAAGAAGATTTGGGTGGCCCAATTCCAGGAAGATGCGGCTCCTTGGGAAACACGACAATGTGTAGATAGGAAACTTAAAGGGAAAACCCTAATTTGTAACCGACTCAGCCTACTATCCTGAGACTTATCCCCTTATAAAAAGGGTAGGAGGGGCCATCAAAGAGGACAATCTGCAACCCCAGTTCATACACAGCCAGATTGCATCTGCGCACCCCTATACTTCTCGATTTCATCATTAACAAAGAGGACACGAGCAGGAGTAGGGTCCCTTCCGAGGGCTTGAACCTAGGTAAATCGCGTGTCCCTGATGTGCTTGTTTGCTAGCCGATCGATGCCTCCAGCGCTCCCCACTTCCTCTAACCCAAGTCCATCAACCATGGGCATTGATGAGTTAACCCCTCGGCAATTGGCACCGTTTGTGGGAGCCGGGATCTCTGAGGTTGCGGCTTCGATGGCCCCATCACCCGCGATCTACAACTCCACTGCAGCGGAGAATCGCCTCCTCTTTGGCACCTTCTACTTCACCGTCCACTTGCCAGCGGCCCACCTGGTGTTTGAGTCTGTTGGCGACGGAATCGGCATGTTGATCGTGACCCTACGCTCCCATGTCGGCAAGATCGGCATGCTCCGTTTCCCTAATCACTCGTCAGAACCTTCGATCACACCTTCTTCGTGGTTCCTACCACCAATCGACACCTTGAGCGAGCTCAACGCTTTGATGTAAGCCTATGACACGAACATCAACAACATTTGCGACTCCGATCTATGGGACCTGTCATCGGAGGACGACGTTTATGGCTCCGGATCGTAAAGCTATGGAAGCAACAGATTCCCCAACCGCTACATGTGCACCGTCGTCACCTGCGGTGATGGAGGCACTCAAGGAAACATCGACAATAGAGGGCCAACCAACAGAGCTCCTACCAATGGCCCCACCAATGCTGAACATAATAACCCTTGGCCAAAGAAGTCTTCTCCTTCTTTCTGGGTATAGCCCTTGGCCACATGGTGTGTTATGTACTTTTGAATAGTACCATTGAGATTAAGCTTTCTTTGGACACCCACTTATATCCTACGGGTTGGCACCCATAATAACAATCAGTAACATCCCATGTTTCATTAGCTAAGATGGAATCCATCTCACTACGGACAACTTCCTTCCAGTAGTCAGCATCTTGAGATGCATAGACTTCTGAAATAGAAGTGGGAGTATCATCCACGAGGTACACAATGAAATCATCACCAAAGGACTTTTCGGTCCTGTGTCTCTTGCTCCTTATGGGAGCTTCATTGTCATCCTCCCCAGGATCAACATAGTGTCTATCGAAATTGTAGGTTCGGGAATTGTAGATAGTTCCTGACTAGATGAATTAGGCATATCCTGATTTGTTGAGCCAGACACACCTTTCATAGTAAAGATGTCCTCAAATAAAGTCGCATCATTTGACTCCATAATTGTATTGACAAGCATGTCAGTTACCTCGGAGTTTACTATCAAAAATCTATAGCTAATGTTATGAAAAGCATATCCAAAAAAACGCAATCCATGATTTTTGGTTCAAGCTTGCACTCCATGGGTATGGGAATATTCACTTTCACCAAACAGCCCCAAGTTCATAAGTAGGAGAGTTTAGCCTTTTTCTTTTCCCATTCCTCAAAAGGAGTCATGGTTTTATCCTTTATGGGAACATGATTTAGGACATGACACATAGTCAATAGAGCTTACCCCCACCATTTTTTGAAAAGACCTGATGTATCTAACATGACGTTAGGCGTACTCTCATGGATAATACCGTGTTCCGTACAGAATAAATCAAATTTATTTGAAAAGAACTCTCCACCATGGTCCGACCTTAATCTCTTAATTTTAAGATCAAGTTGGTTTTTTGATTCAGCTTTATAGATTTTGAAGTAGCTTAAAGCCTCATCTTTAGTTTTTAGAAGATAAACATAGCAGTATCTAGTGGAGTGATCAATCAAAGTCATGAAATATATTTTTCCACATTCTGTTAAAATACCATTCATCTCACAAAGATCTGAATATATAAGTTCCAGTAGTGCTAAGTTTCTTGGTTCCGCAGATTTATGAGACTTGCGGGGTTGCTTTGCTTGCACACAAGCTTGGCACTTAGAACCTTTCACATTTGTGAATTTTGGAATTAAACTCCTATCGGCTAGCTGTGTCATGCAACCAAAGTTAATATGACAAAGTTGAGAGTGACAAACATTGGACTCATTATCATTACAAATATAGTTAATAATTTTGGTGCATAGGTTTGACAGAGAAAAGCGGAACAAGCCTCTGCACACATAGCCTTTACCAACAAATTGTCCATATTTAGAGATTACAACTTTATTGAACTCAAATACCAACTCAAAACCATCTCGACATAATAGCGAACCACTAACGAGATTATTATTGATGGAGAGAACATGTTGTATATTCTTTAGCTGTACAGCTTCAGATTTACTGTACCAACACCATGAACATAAGCATGTGAGTTGTTTTCTATCATCACGGGAGAAGCCCTTGAGACCTGATGATACATTGCAAATGTATCTATAATTTTTGATGTTCCATGCTTGGTTTTATCCACTTTCTTGTGTTTTGTTCCAACTTTGGAGTACTTTTATTCTGATTTCTTGGACAAACCTATTAACAAGAGCCACAGTGCCAGCTGCCTGTTTTCTGCTGTTTTTGGTTCCAGGAAAGTCAGAAAATGAATATTCTCGGAATTGGACGGGACAAAAGCCAAAGTGCCTATTTTTCCGGAAGGGATCAAGTGCCAGAATACGAGACGGAGAAGGGCTCGGGGCCGGCCACACCACCTGGCCGCGCGGCCAGGCCTGGCCCGCGCTAGGGGGTGGTCTGGCCGACCCCAGCACCCCTTCGGCCTCTCCTTCCGCCTATAAGTTGCCCTCGGGACGAAAACCCTAGCGACCCGATCAAAAAATCCACGAAAGAGTCTGTAGCCGCGGTCATCTCCATCCCTAGATCGGGAGGGATCTGAAGCTCTTCCCGGCACCCTGCCGGAGAGGGGAATTCACCCTGGAGGCCTTCTTCATCACCATGCAAGCCTCCGGTGTGATGCGTGAGTAGTTCATCCTTGGACTACGGATCCATGTAGTAGCTAGATGGCTAGTTTCTCCTCCTTTGTGATTTCATGTTTAGATCTTGTGAGCTCCGTTCATGATCAAGATCATCTATTTGTAATTCATACATGTTGTGTTTGCGGGGATCCGATGGATATTGAGATGCTATTTCAGATTGATTATTGATTTTATCATGTCTTTGTTATTTGAGATCTTGCATGCTTTCCGTTGTTAGTAGCTATCTTGGCCAAGTAGATGCTAGCAACTCCAAGAGTTCGTATTTATGCTCGATAGTGGGTTCATGCCTCTGGTAATCTAGGGAAGTGACAGAAATCTCTAAGGTACTAGATGTGATGTTGCTACTAGGGAGAAAACAACAATCCTTTGTTCATAGAACAATCGTATTGTTTACTTTACACGCAGTTCGTCAAGCAATAATCTGTTGCTTGCAACTTAATACTGGAGGGGGTTCGGATGATAACCTGAAGGTGGATTATTAGTCATAGATGCAGTTGGATGGCGGTCTATCTATTATGTTGTAATGCCCAATCAAGTCTCAGAGGAGTCAAGATGATTAGTATATGCATGTATTGCTTTCTCGGTGTTTGTCAATTGCCCCGCTGTAATTTGTTCACCCAGCATGTTATCTATCTTAAGGAGAGCCACCTCTAGTGAACTATGGATCCCGATCCTTTTATTTTAAATACAATCTACAATATTTTACTGCTTTGTGTTTACTTTCTGCAAACTTCTAATTCTTTCCATTCGATACGTTTAATCCTTTGTTTTCCGCAAAACACGGTGAGATTGACAACCTCATCACAAGTTGGGGACAAAGTTTTGTGGTTGTGTTGTGCAGGTCTCCACGTTGCTACTAGCACCGGTAGTGCGCCCTGCCAAAGCTCAGCTAGTAACACCTTTGGGGTGTTTCCTTGCTCCTACTGGTTCGATTAAACCTTGGTTTCATAACTGAGGGAAGACTTGTTGCTGTATTCATCGTACCTTCCTCTTGGGGTTCCCAACGAGCTCTACGTCAAAAGTCGAGCGCATCACCTGATAAGAAGAAAACCTGGAAATATCAAAACATACATATGTATTGGCACCGGTGTCTATCCACCATTCAGGTGAAGCACATACTGAAAGGCTAGTAGGAACAGTACCATACCCAATATCTGTCATCTCGGTATCATCGCCAATAACAACATTTGCGGTATTGTCGTTGTTCCCATGTGGATGCTTATCAAAGTGTTTAGGGAAGCTAGGAGCCGAATGATCAGGGTTACCAAAACGTGGAAAGCCCCTTTCTTTTTATCATTCTTCTTCTTGAAGTTGGTTGAGTGAGAGGCTTTGTTCTTGCCATAAAACTTCCCTTTGCTTTCATATTTATTCTTATTCTTGAACTTGTGGGATTGAAAGTACTTTTTCTGTACCAAACTGGCACTAGAACCTTCGTCAGATCCTCGATCACGCGTGTCTTTTTGCTCTTGCATTTTCTTCCACGTGAAGAGACCCGATGAGATCCATAACAGAAAACTCTTGTCTCTTATGTTTCGGAGAAGTAGCAAAAATTCCCCATGTAGGAAGAATCTTGGAAATGATGTCTCCGACACCAAACTTATCCGGTAACACACACTTGAGTTGCTTTAAGTTCTTTGGAAAGTGACTATATCTCATGATCTTGCTCAACAAAGGAGTGCTCACCAGTTATCTTGTAGTCATAGAATTGCTCCATGACATACAACTCAGTGCCCGAGATCCCAAACTTGGCCTCGAGCGCATCCCATACGTCCTTGGCATTATCAAATGACCTATACAGGTCGACAATGTTGTCCCCAAGAACACTGAGAAGAGCTACCACAAACATGATATCGACTTTCTTAAAGGCCTGCTCCTGAAAAGCAGAAACCTCTCCCTCAGGTTTGCCAAGAGTGACGCTATAGCAGTTCAGGTTTTGAAAGCAAAGAACTGCTCTCGTGCACCATCTCTTATAATACGCACCATCAAACGGAGGTGGCCTCGTAGCCGTAGTTATGCCAGTGGAATTCAGTTGCCTATAATAAGGTTTTTATATTGTTGAAAATATGAGCAACAATTCATTCATATGATTTAATCCGAATAAATTGGTAAAACACGATTTAATTAACAATAATTAAACTACTCATGGAGACTAATAGAGCAAATAAACCTATTGAATTTATACAAGATAAACCGACCAGATCTACTCCAAACGCTAGAACAAGACATTCTAGCATAATCTGAAAGAGAAAGTTTAGAAGCACGTACGGTGTAGCCTGAGTAGCAGCGGCGGCAGCAGCAGCTGAATGTTGCCCATGTTCAGGTTGGTGTAGAGGTCGTCGATGTCCGGAAAGAAGCCGTCGTCAGGGAACTCGTCACAGGATGACATCGTGGTTGCCAGTAGTCGCGCTGAGCGCTCCCCAAAAACCTGATCGCCCCTCACCCATACAGGTTTTCGAGAGGCGAGATTCTAGAGTCATACTATCCAGATCTGTGGTACATGCCGCATGACGGAATAGAGAAGACGAAGACGTCTATGCAAGAAACTGAAACTGGAAGTATGTATGTGCTCTTATCTCTCCATACATATGTCCTGTATTTATAGAAGATAAGAGGACTGCCTTTCCCAGGAAGCTTCGTGTTGACAGAGCCGAGAAAACCCGGACGGAGGCAGGGCCGAGAAAACCCGGACACACAACGACAAGGGAGATCCGCGGAAATCCGGCCGCAACACGACAAGGAAAGACCGATGAAATCTGGATGGAAACGACAAGGAGAAATATTTTCGGAGAGATATCTTCTAGAGTGTTCGTGAACAGATTCCCAAACAGCAAAAGCAACACAGGATCTCGGCTCATGCCCGCAACTTGTGGCGCGTGCGTCGTGACGAGGCGAGGCGTGGCGAAACATGCGGGGTCGAAGGAGGAGTGCAGAGAGTTGCTCCATTTCCTCACACTTTAGTTAGTGGTAGAACAGCCGAGTATATAATATGGTGCAACACACACCTTCCACTAGCATGTGAGATAAACTTTAGTCATGAGATGTCTCACCTAATGGTCAAAAGAAAATTTTAGAATTTATATTGGTTATGGCCAAATGTAGAATACTGAAATACCCCAAATTCCAACACATACCGTATAAGCCATACACATAGCACTCCAATGCCAATTATATCTAAGGAATTGACTCACTCTTTTTTTTTTGAGTTTTTGAGCTCCCAAAGTTGTTTAATGAGATGCGACACTCCTCTCTTTTTTTTTCCGAAAGTGTACCTGAACCCATGTCATATATTTTTTACTTCCTTTAGCAATTAGTTTGCGTTCTAGATTTAGTCAAACTTTGCAAAGGTTAACTAAATATTTATAAAAAATATAAACATCTAGTATAATATAAAATCTATTGTATGAGAATCGCCATAAAATATATTTTATTGTATATGCATTTGGTATTATAGATGTTAACGTTATTTTTTATATTTTTTATCAAACTTTATAAAGTTTGAATTTGACTAAATCTAGAAGGTGAAGTAAATAAAATGAAGAGAGTATATTAATTAATGTTTAATTACAAGAGATAAACCAATACATGGATAATAGGGTTTAGTGAACACACCCTCCTAAACTAGAGCTACCTCTAACCCTAGGTTTTTATCACCCCCCTCTAGTCGGGCTACATTGCTTCAGGTCTTCACATTCGGCTCATTATAGGATACGACCAAGGCAATCAAGATTGTTATAGGATACGACCAAGGCAATCAAGATTGTTTTAGACCTTACTTTCCATGGAGGAATGGATGCTCCCTTCTTCCTAAAATATAGTGCATGCAACTTGTTTTACAATTCAATGATGTAAATTTTGACCAAAATATAGTACGGATGGCTCCTACTATACCCTGTGATCGTTAAAACTTGTACTTGTGTTTCGTCTTTTTGATTTGATTTGTTTAATTGAAAAAAGGGTTCGAGGAACATCTGTTACTACCATGGTACGAGCCCTCGGTACAACGGCGGCCCGCCCATACCCGTGGTCGTTACCAATCATGGTAAGAGGTATTTATTTTATTTATCTTTCCTTTTCCTTTATTTACTCCTAATCTTTTGCTTTAAGCCTAATCACACGGGATCTATGGTTTTTACCCATCTAATAAACTAGCTCCACTCAGTTCTCTACGCATTTAATCCCATGTAACATTCCAAATTTTATCATTCTAGAATATTAAATAAAAAGATTTTTTTATTGAATGGATTACTTTGATTGTGTTAAATTTCTGAATAAATTGAAACTTTTCGAGGACTTATTTGAATTTTTCTTAATCTTTTTCAAATTAATATGAATTTTGGTTGGAGGTATTCTTGTCCAATTTGGTTTCTTTTTAACCTATTTGGAATTTGGGGACATTTAAATATATTTTCTAACCATGTGTACCACAATAAACAATTGTGGAAATATGTTATTTCTATGGCTCTGATACAGGAGACTTTGATGCAACATCATCAGCAGAAGGAATGCTTTCAAAATCTGATGAGCCCAAGGAAGAATCTGATTTTTCCGGGATATCTTCTAGAAGGGTCTCGGAAGGAATGAGCATGTCCGACTTGACCAATTTGGCTACCCAGTTGTCATAGCCGGCGAGGGAGTTCCAGATGGCAGGGCTACCAATCTCTTCGCCATCCTCATCAAAGGCATGCATACCGAAGGTAATCAAGCCAACGTAAGTGTCGTCGTAATGGGCTTTGGTCAAAGCCAACGCCATTCTTGCTCCTTCCCGGACGGATGATCTCTTCTAGCTAACAATCTTCATGGGAGCTCGGCGAAGGATTCCAGAGAACTTGGTAGCAGAATCCACTGCCTTGATGGTGATATCCAAACATTTGGCTATCACCTTCACTTGCGTGAAGACTCATGCGGCTCTTGAGATCCGGCATGTTTGCTCCCATGTTGGTTAAACCCAGGGGCTATAGTCAAAGGAAGATCAAGATAGCTATGAGTGAATGGAAAGAGGGAGAAGTGATTACCAAGCACGCTTGTCTCTGCTTGCTGGAAAGCCTCCGCCAGGATATCATGCTCCTTTTGCATTTCCTTGAAAGCTTCAAGGTTTCAAGAATTTTGCGCTTTAGCAGCATTGTTTTTCCCTTTAAGCATTTCAATCTCTTTGTCGAGCTTGTCAATGGTTATATTGGAGGCCTTGAGGGTTTCCTCGTGCGTCTTGATGGCACTCGCCAGGTCCTCCTTAAGAATCTTATTCTCGGCGTCAAGCTACTGGATATGTTTGGATTGCTCCACAATCTCCTTGGCTTTGGCGATGACATCTGCAAGTCGAAAAAAAAGCAAAATTAAGTGATCGTATTCAAAAGGAAAAGCAGCTTTGAGGATACAAATAATGAAATGTCAGAAAGATGATGGACATTTATTCCGGATGATCTGTTCCTTCAGGAAGAAAACCTTACCATTCTCCTCTGCCAGCTCCTTTTTCATCTTATTGAACTTCTCCGCAGCAGAAGCTCTCCGAGCATGTTCATTCTACAAGAAATTCACATTTTAGTTTCTCTAGAGCATATAGTCGGACAATTTAAGATTTTCCACTACATGCTCAGGGGTTACAGTGTGACAATTTGATCTATACAGCTACTCTAAAGTGTCTAGTCGGAATAATCTGATTCAAAGTAGAAACTAGGGGCTACGTCTCAAAGTAAAACTAGGCTACTCTAAGAGCACTCAGACCAAAAACTTGTGGCCGCCTAAGAGTTCGGGGGCTACAGTGGGATATATCTTAAAGAAAATAAAAAGTTTCAAGGACTAACCAGGTCTATCATATTCAAGTTGTTGGCAGCACCGACTATATTACCCTAGAAGATTTTCACATTGTTAACCAAGAGGTCAGCCTGCCGGAATAGATCTTCGACATTCAATGTTGGAGGAGCTATGGTGGGTGGTGTGGTGTCTACGCAATTCTATTCTTGTAGACAGTTGTTGGGCCTCCAAGTGCAGAGGTTTGTAGAACAGCAACAAGTTTCCCTTAAGTGAATTACCCAAGGTTTTTCGAACTTAGGGAGGAAGTGGTCAAAGGTATCCCTCTTAAGCAACTCTGCAATCAAGATACAAGAAGTCTCTTGTGTCCCCAACACACCCAATACACTTGTCAGGTGTATAGGTGCACTAGTTCGGTGAAGAGATAGTGAAATACAAGTGGTATGGATAATTATAAGTGGTAATGGTGCTAGAAAAGAGCTTGATGGGTAGGAAGAGACTAAAGGCAATCTAAAATAAAGATGGAAGCAAGCAAACATGTAACAGATCTAGTCGCAAACAGTGTTTCAATGCTTACAAAACAAGGCCTAGGGATTATACTTTCACTAGTGAACACTCTCATATAAATATCATCTCTTTATGATACTATCAACACCCGGATTTTAATCCCAGATGCCTGTTATGCCATACCTTGCAATCCCATGATTACCATTTTTGTGAGACATAACAGATTGGATATCACAGTACATCATCCATTACAAACCATAATAAGTTTTTACACAAATAAAGGATCGCCAGTCTTAATACAATCAAGCAGCGGAATAATAAAGCGTAGTAGTGGGCTCCATCTTCAGGGTCACAGGAAATGCTGACGATGGGAGATGATCCTAGTTGTCGTAGACGTCCTGCTGTCCATCATCCTGGTAGTCCTCCTCATAGTCTGGCCACGGGAATAGCCAGGGACAAAGCCATGAGTACTCTTTAAGTACTCGCAAACTATCACTAACAAATAAGGTAGTTCTAGTAGGAATCTTAACCTCTAGGTTTATTTGCAAAAAGCCAAATTTATCTTACGCTGAGTTCAGAAGTAAATAAAGCTAATTTAATATTCTAAAATCACTTTAAGTGGGAACTAGTTTTCATATTCATAACCCTGTTGTGGTCAAGTCAAAGTCACAATTCATTTCACAAGTCATTTTGAAAACATCTAACGACGGAACAGTATGGCCAGTCCAACTGTCCATGACCGCGGACGCGGATATTTCGAATAGTTTGACACTCTGAAGGGGTGGTACACTTTCACCACAAAGTTCGATACATCCGTCAGTGATAACCCTGAATCATCATACTTAGTATGTGGATAATCAATCATAACCTTTCAATTACACACTCTAGTATAGGCACCTCCCTATGATCTTGGCCTCCCAGCCATGGCCATCTGCCATCCTAGGCACTACATAGCTGGACACACATCAAGAGGTAGCCTCAACTCAAACCTCTCCCGCAAGGGAACCCATACTAATGCATATAAACTTCCGATTAAGCCCAACCCAATTCAGGTATTGTGGTTGTACGGTAAAATTGGAATGGTATCGCATCCGAACCCAACCATCAGTTTTTATAAAAGGGCTAAGGCTCATGCCTCAACATTTTCATCCTCAAACCCTTGTGTTTCTCAACACATGTCAAAACATCTCAATAGAATGAATCATCATTCCAAGGTTTTCATAATCATTTTCACCAAGTATTCCCATCTAAAGTGATCAACTTTTATACTTAGCACTAGCCACTAAGGTTAAGAGTGTTCACTAATGAGGGGTGCTAATCTTCAATCTCATGCCATAGAATGACATCTAAGTATAACTAAGTAGGCCTAGTTTTATACTCTTTATGCTACCTATACTAAAAGTAAAGAACTTTAGTAAAGTAAAAGAATAAAGCTTGCAAGTAAAACTTGGGATTGGTATAATCAAAATGGTATAACCAAAGCATGCCTAATGCATCATGCTTAGGTTAATACTTGCAAGGGTTAACTTGTGAGGGCTAACTTGCTTAGTAATGATGGCTTGCATAGTTAGGAAACTTGCAAGTGTTAGCTTGCATGGTTAACTTGTATACTGCTAGCTTGCCTTGGTTGGTGAAGTGATTGAAGTTCTCTTCTTCGTCTTCTTAGTAGAACTCCTCCTCCTTGTATCCTTGGTTGGTACTATCGTCTATAAAGGAATACGGGGTACACAATCAGCAAACAATACTTAACTAATTATATTTAGCACACTAAGGCTCACACTTGATGATCTAGCATCATCACAATCATCACATGAGATAAAGACTTAGTCTTGTTTTTTTATTTTAGAAAAGTAATTTCTACTCATTGAAATTAATTAAGATTTAATATTCTCCAATTAAAACATGGGATCATGTGGACACATGTCATCACCACATATTTTAATACATGGGAATGTGATTTAAAGTGTTGATCATATTTTATTAAGTGTAAGATTTTTATTTAATAGATTTAAAGTGACTAGAAATACCCTAATAGCAATATTTTGGTACTAGTCCAATGTCACTTCATGCAAACCTAGATATTTTTACATATTTAGATAGAAATTGCCAAATTTGATTTTTGAGAGTTGGAATCAACTCAAAAGCTATTATGGTTGATTTTTGAAAAATGTTTGAAGTTGCAAAAGTCTCTGTCTTATTATTTTTGCTAAAGATTATCTCTCACTCCAAATGATTTAAATCCAACGGGCTTGGATACATAATTTAAATACCTTTCTAGAAAAATTTGAATCGTGCAATTTGGTTCAGTGAAACTCTCTAAATTGATTTTTGAATTGGTGGACAGAAACTAGTTAAACTAAAATGGAAAAACAATTATTTGAATTTCCAGGCCAGCGCGGGAAGTTAAACGGGCCAACCCAGCTGCACAGCAAGCGGGCTGCTGACAGAGGGGGTCCACTCATTAGCGAGACTAACTAAACGAAACGGTATCTTTCAATCAGAGCCCTACAATCTAATTATAATCCAATGGTTGTGGTTCATCGTCGACAACGAACAACTCCGGTGAGGAAAATGACCTATCACGGTGGTGGGGGTATGGCGGGGCTCCAGCTAGGGTTGGCGATGGGGGCGATCGACGTGGTAGACGATGGCGATGCGAGGCACGGTCACGACAGGGCTTGGGGTGGTCGGAATCGATGGCGCCCTTCTCCTCCAGCAGTGGCGGGCTCCAGTGAAATTCCGGCACGGTGGTGCTTGCCTTGCTCCGGGGAGAAGTGGGGGAGTGTCTGTGAGGAGTGGGGAGTGGACTGGTGTGGACAATGGAGGTGGGGGTGGCCTCCTTTTATAGTACGGCGAGGGGACCGAGCGGTGCAGCGTGAGCTCGTCGGTGACGAGGCTACAGGCGGCTATCGGCATAGCGGTGGCTAGTGGGCGGTGTTGTGCTCCTTGGCGGTTCTCACGGGCGTAATGGCGAGGCATGGGGCAGTGTGGTTCTATCGAGAGCGTGCGGTGCTCCGCGCGGGCGCAGAGGTGTTTGCGGCAGCGTGCGGCAGCTGCGGGTCGTGCGGCGGCGAACGGGATTGTCTGCTGGGGTGTTGTGATCATGGCGAGCGTGTGCGTGCGCGGTGAAGGCAAGGCGCGGTCTGGGCGAGCTGGTCAGGCGCGGCGAGCTGGCGCTCTCTGGACATTGCGCAGAGAGGTGGAGAGCAGCATAGCTAGGGTGGTCCAGGGCTCGGATGGGGTCTAGGATGGGACAAGGGGTGGCGGTGGACGCTCGCGTGTCTGGTGCATGTCGTGGGCGAGGGCGGCGAGGCTCCTGGCACTCTGCCCACTGTCGGCCGGCGACGACTAGAAACGGGCGGCGCTCCACTGTGCAAGCGGCTAAGGGGGTGTTGGTCTGCTGCTGCTAGACACTTAGGGAGACAAGGGAGTGAAGTGGAGACCAAATGGTCGAGGATTACTGTGCACAACAGTGAAGTTAGGCAGTGGGTTAAATTGTGTAAGCAAGGTGTTTGTGCAAATGCCCGCAAGAACTAAGGTTTGGAATTTTTTATTCAAAACTTTTGAGTGATCTTAAGTTAAGCTTGAGAGTCTAGGTTTTCTTGGAGAGGGCAAGGGGAATTAATTTGCTATATTTTTTAAAAAGTCGGATCTAAACACATACACTTGATTCAATTTTCAACTGTCCATTAAATTGATTTGAAAGATGTTTTTGTAAGTTTGTAAAGTGGGCATTGATACACTTTTACTTGGTCGAGCAAGGGGTGAAAAGAAATAGAAATGTTTCGGTTAGAATTTATCTTCTAGGAACACACAAAGTGGCCTAGCGGTTTACTTTTGTCAAAATGACCATTTGCTTTATTTATTCCTATTTGATTTCTTTTTCTTTTGATTTTGTTTGGAATTGGCCTAGATGATGTAGTATTCATCTTTAAACCATTTCACATCATTTGTAGCAATCAAGCATGGCATTTTCAATCCATTCTAAACTAATGCAACACACACATGCATTCATATTCAAATTTGTAATAAAAGTTTTTGTTAACCCTAAATTGGGGTGATTAGAACTTGATAATCTTGATTATAAGTTTTGGGGTGTTACAAACCTTCCCTCCTTCAAAAAATCTCGTCCCGAGATTTAAGAAAAACTAGGAACTAAAGAGATCTGGAAACTCAGTCCTAATATAATCTTCTCGCTACCAAGTAGCTTCTTTTTCAGTATGGTTGCTCCACTGGATGTTGAGAAACTTGATACTCAAGGTCCTGGTGGTTCTGAAAGCTTCTTCCAAGATACGAATGGGCACTTCACGATACGTCAGATCCTTGTTGATATCTATGGCTCAGTGATCGATGTTCTTGAATACTTCGGTCTTCTCTGTAACTTATAGGCATTTGCGAAGTAACGAGATATGGAACACATCATGGATGGCTGACATCTCCTCTGGCAGTTCCAGTTGATAATATACTTCTCCTCGGCAATTCAGAATCTTGAAGAGTCCAATATATTTGGGGGTTAACTTTCCTTTCAGTTGAAAACATTGAATTCCTTTCAAAGGTGACACTTTGAGATACACAAAATCTCCGACATTGAAAGTCAGGTCTCAATGTCTCTTATCAGCATAACTCTTTTGTCTAGATTGGACGGTCTTGAGGTGCTCACGGACTTTGTGAACCTTCTCTTCGGCTTCTCGTAGGATGTCGGGTCCGAAAATCTGACTCTCTCCTACTTGCGACCAATTCAAGGGGGTACGTCACTTTCTTCCATATAAGAACTCAAATAGGGCCATTTGCAAACTGGTGTGATAACTGTTGTCGTATGAAAATTCTGCGAAAGGTAGACAATCTTCCCATTTTGATACATATTCCAAAACACAAGCTCTCAACATGTCTTCTAAGATTTAGTTGACTCTTTCAGTTTGTCCATCGGCCTGTGGGTGATAAGCTGTGCTGAAATTCAGCTTGGTTCCCAATCCTTCTTGGACTTTCTGCCAAACTGACGATTCTAGCAATGTACAGCTCTTCTAGCTTCGAACTCTGGTAGGTTATCTTGACAGGAATAAAATGGGCTACCTTGCACAGTCTATCAACTATGACCCAAATAGAGTCATTTCCCCTACTAGAAGTAGGCAAACCGGTGATAAACTCCATTCCGACAGAATCCCATTTCCATTCCGGATTATGCAATGGTTGCAAAAGTCCTTCAGATCGCTGATGTTCCACTTTGACTCTCTAACAGATATCACACTTGCTGGTGTAGCTTCTGATTTCTCTCTTTAGCTTGTGCCACCAAAATAGCTCCTTCAAATCCTGATACATCTTCGTTCCTCCTGGGTGGATAGAATAAAGAGTATCATGAGCTTCCTGCATGATAACTTGCTTCAGCTTGGAATCTGCTGGCACACAGATACGTCCTTTGTACCACAAAACTCCTTCTTCATCTTTGGTGAATCCGGGTACATTTTCTATACCGATATGACGCTTGATTCCATCGATACTTGCATTTCCTTTCTGCGCTTCCTTGATCTGACTGATCAAAGTGGGTTTAAGTTCAATGCTAGCTAAAAATCCTTTGCTAACTAGCTCTATTCTAAACTGCTCCAACTCTTCATGCAAACTTGGCTAAGCTTCTTTGATCATGGTATTCAATCGGCACAGTAATCTGCTAAGCGCATCTGCTACCACATTGGCTTTGTCGGGGCGATAGTGAATGTCAAGGTCATAATCCTTGATTAACTCTCATATCCTTTGCCTCATATTCAGCTCCTTCGAAAATATACTTCAGGCTCTTCTGATCCGAATAAATCTCACATTGGTTACCCATAAGGTAATGACGCCATGTCTTCAATGCTAAAACTACGGCTGCTAGTTCAAGATCATGGGTAGGGTAGTTTTGCTCATGCTGCTTCAGTTGTCGGGATAGATATGCTATGACTTTGCCTTCTTGCATCAACACGCATCCGAGACCAATATTGGATTCATCACAATACACATCAAAAGGCTTCTTGATATCTGGCATAATCAGAATTGGGGCTGAAATCAATCTCTTCTTGAGTTCTTGAAAACTTGCTTCACATTTGTCAGTCCATTCAAACTTCTTATCATTCTTCAATAGTTGGGTCATCGGTCTTGCGATGCTCAAAAATCCTTCAACAAACTTGCGGTAATATCCTATTAATTCGAGAAATGCGCGGACTTGGGTTTGAGTGGTTGGGGCTTTCCATGCTTCAACATCTTTGATCTTGGCGGGGTCGACCGCGACTCCTCCTGTCGACACAATATGTCCTAGGAATCCTACTTCCTTCAACCAGAACTCACATTTGCTAAACTTGGCATATAACTGATGTTCTCTAAGGGTTTCAAGGATGGTCCTCAGGTGTATCTCATGGTCTTCTTCTGACTTGGAATAGATCATAATAGCGTCGATAAACACAACGACAAACTTATCCAGAAAATTCATAAAAATCTTATTCATGAGATTCATGAAATAAGCAGGGGCATTGGTTAATCCAAAAGACATGACAATATACTCATACAATCCATATATGGTGGTAAAGACAGTCTTTGGAATATTCGTTTCACGAATCTTGAGTTGATGATAACCAGTTCTAAGATCAATCTTAGAAAACACTCTGGCACCAGTCAACTGGTCAAACAGATCCTCGATCTTTGGCAGTGGGTACTTGTTTTTGATGGTGACATCATTCAGCTTCCGATAATCCGTGCACAAATGGTTACCTCCATCTTTCTTATCCAAAAACAAAACAAGCAATCTCCATGGCGATGCGCTTGGTTGAATCAAACCTTTCTCCAGCATAGCATTGATACATTGCAAATGTATCTATAATTTTTGATGTTCCATGCTTGGTTTTATCTACTTTCTTATGTTTTGTTCCAACTTTGGAGTACTTTTCATATGATTTCTTGGACTAACCTATTAACAAGATGCCACAGTGCCAGTTGCCTGTTTTTTGCTATTTTTGGTTCCAAGAAAGTCAGAAAATCAATATTCTCAGAATTGGACGGGACAAAAGCCAAAGTCGATATTTTACCGGAAGACTCACGGAGCTAGAAGACGAGACGGAGAGGGGCCAAAGGGTGGCCACACCAACCCTAGGCGTGGGTCCCCCTGGCCGCGCCAAGGCATGGTGTGGACCCCCTGGGCGGCCACCGACCTTGCCTCTTTCGCCTATATATCTCCCCCGAGGCAAAAACCCTAAGTCGTCAATCAGAAATCCACAAAAAGTTCCGCAGCGCCACCGCCACCGAAGGGGAGATTCGAGGGATAAGAAGTCTCTGTTCCGACACCCTGTCGGGACGGGGAAGTACCCCTAGAGGAATCTCCATCGATCTCCACCACCATCTCCATCTCTATTGCTGATTCCCATGATGAGGAGGGAGTAGTTCTCTCTCGAGGCTAAGGGTTCTACCGGTAGCTATGTGTTCATCTCTCTCTCTATGCATGATCATATTGTGATCATGAGCTTTGTAATCAAGTAGATCTACCTTGCTACTCAAGTGCTTTAATGCATCTCTGCTCTCCCCATGTGTGTGAAAGTGACAGCGTGCACACCATGGTGGCACTTAGGCTAGAGATTACAAATACTTGTTATGCGTTATATTTGGAGTTGGATGTCTTTATGAAATTGTGGTGTTTGTTGGAACCATCTAGAGCTCAAGGTGACAGTGTGGGGTTATCTAGATGGGAAAGGCTTACTTTGAGGTGTGCTGTTATAGCCCTACCATCAATTGGAGTGTCCAACCGGAGAGTAGTTAAGAGTAGTATCATAAAGAGAAGATATTTATATGAGAGTGTTCACTATTGAAAGTATGATCCCTAGGCCTTGTTTCTAAGCATTGAAACACCGTTTGCTATTCGATCTATTACATGTTTGCTTGCTTCTATCTTTATTTCAGTTTTACTTTAGTCCTTTCCACGCCATCAAGCTATTTTCTATCACCGTTACCACTTATAATTATCTATACCACTTGTATTTCACTATCTCTTTGTCGAACTAGTGCACCTATACACCTGACAAGTGTATTGGGTGTGTTGGGACACAAGAGACTTCTTGTATCTTGATTGCAGGGTTTCTTGAGAAGGAATACCTTTGACCACTTCCTCCCTAAGTTCGATAAACCTTGGGTGATCCATTTAAGGGAAAACTTGCTGTTGTTCTACAAACCTCTGCACTTGGAGGCCCAACAACTGTCTACAAGAATAGAAGTGCGTAGACATCAAGCATCAAGTTACTTCTTCAGCTCCACTAATTCAGTTGGGTTCATACTATAAGATCTTTGTGCTATGGGTCTAGTTCCAGGAATTAGTTCAATGATGAACTCGATATCCCGATCTGGGGGCATACCGGGCAATTCATCTGGGAATACGTCGGGGTATTCACTGACTACTCTGACTTGGTCAAGGGTTGGTTGGGCTAGACTCTTGTTGCACTTGAATTGACAGGGCAAGGTCTCAGATACATGCTCTACTGATACTCCATAGCTACTGGTCATGGTTATGGCTTTCTTGGCACAGTCAATCAATCCTTTATGTTTCGACATCCAATCCATTCCTAGTACTACTTTCAAACCTTTGGTTCCAAGTACTATTAGATTGGCATAAAAATCTGTTCCATGGATTCCGATGGGTACAGCCTTGCAAATTTTTCTAGCTTTGGTGGTTGAACCAGGTATTTGAACTATCATAATATGCTTCAATTTTGTTGGTTGAACCTTACTAGTGCATGCAAATTCTTCTGTAACAAATGAGTGTGATGCTCCTGAATCAAACAACACTCTTGCAAGTACTGAGTTAACAGAAAACATACCCAACACGACATCTAGCGCTTCCTGGGCTTCTTGTAACACCCTCGAATCGGCCCTATGCAAGTTTTAGCGATTCCCGCCAAACCCGCATAGAAACGATTCAAGGACGCCCACCAGGCACTTTCGTGCAGGTGGAAAAACGAAGTAATACCATTACACATCAGCCCTCGATGGGACCCACAGAACATATGTATACATCAGCGACCCCATGAGTCAATAATACAGATATGATATACAAAGATCCAAATCACCTTGAAAACGATAGAGCGTCCGACTACGGACAAGATGCAAATGGGGCTAAGAGCCCTGAAGAATAACCAATGGCATCCATAACCCTGCCCAGGCCAAGCCGGAAGGGTAACCCTGCTAACGACGGCGATCTCAAACCTGCTAAAACAAAAGGGGTGCCGACAAAGGGCAAAGGAAAAGAGGAGCGTTAGTACTGAGGCCAGCACATGGCGAGGCTAGAATTCGGCGGCTCTCGCCTACATAGGTATGGTGGGCTGAAGCGGCAGCTATAAGAGAGGGATAAGAAAGACCTATCCGGATCCAACCTGATACTAACACCAAACATACCCATCCTGGTATTCCCCCTCGAGACCAAACGAGGAAGTCCAGCCAAGGAAACTCACACGGTTGGCAATTTTATTTAATCTTTCCAAGGCAGTTATCCCACTTACCAGTCTTCTCACATACAAGTCCAATTATAACAGGAAACTTTTGTTATAGTTGTCTATGATCGAGAAACTGTGCTCCAAGTCATCCATAACCGCGGACACGGCTTTTCGAAAAGATTTAACCCTGCAGGGGTGCACCAAAGTATCCACACGCACTTCGACCCTTTTTGCTAGATCAATTAACATACACCCATCGGTATGTCGGCGGGGCCTAAGTCATGACGTTTCCTAGACCCAAAGCAAGTACATGGGGGGCCACCCCACTAAGCTACCTGCAACGAAGTCGGCCAGATCCGAGGCGCACCCAGGGTTTGCGACGACGGCTGTAAACGACTAGGAACCCGAAAAGGGGACTGGGCTTGTCGATACCGCGAAAACGTGGCGCGATCCAAAACAGTACAGGTGCTCCGCGCACAAATTAAATAAAGCAGTAACATGGCATAAGTACAGAATAGTAATAAAGCCCCAAACTACTTGTGGCCCCCGGTACAGTACTTTGAAATCAGGTAGTAAACCGATGGGGGTGCCCACACACCCCACCTGTGGTTAGCGCGCTCGATCTCGGAACAGGTGTCAAGAACTCGGGTCCTAGGGGACACTAGTGAGCGGTTAAGAACCAAATATTGTCTATTACCCACCGGTGCCTCTACATTAATCTACTATCAACATTAATTAATACACTGTAATTAGAATCATGACCAATGCCACTCTTAAACATTTTCCAACCGCCCAACAACTGTGGAACATCGACAACGCGAGGCAACACCTGAGAAAGCAACTACGACTCGCAGGGCCAGCTGTCTATCAAGCATCGGGTGATAGGAGGTGTCCAAGGCAATATATCGGCTGCAAGGAATATATCTGGCACGGAACACTAAAGCATCGCGACACGGATAGCAATAGATCAACAGGAGGAAATAAAGACTATAAATGCAAAATAGGTATAAGGGGAAGAGATGCTCGCCTGGGAAATACTGTCGACGGATCATAACCGGAGAACTTGTCGATACTCGCATCCACTCATCGGCCTAATCCACGAAGAAGCAAACACTAGAAGAAACACCGGATGCAACATTTAATACTATGGCAAAAGATCCGGCATGATTATGATATGATGCAGATGCGGTGCAATTAGGTAATATTAAGCGAAACCGGGGTCCCGACATTTAATTAAACGGTTCAAGTTATTTAGAAACCCCGCAATTTAAATGTTGTCTTAACAAGGCAGGGCATGGTATCGGTTCGCTACACAAATTTAAATGGAGTCTGGTATATGACTAGAATAGCCATCATATAGTCTCCATATGTAATTAGTAGATGAATCGACATAATGTCCCCAAACCACATGATATGTATGCGACATGAACAATTAATATGCAACAAGTTTTATATCTAGCATTTATAAAATAGGAGCTCGGGAAAAGGTTCACACATCTGGGTTCGGAAGATCTTGGGTTCCGAGGGTCGACGGGATCGGGTTTGGTATCCGAGAAGGAGGTCTTGTCGGACGGATGGTTCGAGGTCGGAGCACTTGGCGTGCCCAGGTTCGTTCTCGACAGGATCGGTCTTCGGATCTAGGTCCGGGGTCTTGGCGTCCGAGAGGAAGTACTCGATGGTTCTGGGAAGGAGACCTTGATGCGCCAGGGTTTGGTCTTCGGGGTCGGGTCTTCAGGGTTCGTGAAGGAGTTCTTGTCTGAGACTTTCTCGAGCACCTTCGTTTGGGTACGGTCTTCGGTTCCGTGAAGGGGATCGTGTCGTATGGTGGACTTAGGTCCCATGTCAGCGTCTTCGGTACATCAGATCCACGAAGATGATCTCTAGGTTTTGACTGGTTCATCCGTGGAGGCTCGCATCAGAGGTCGTCGAGCCGAGGTCGATCTAGTGTACAAAAAGTCATGCAGTAGCGTCACATATTATACACACCTTCAACAGTACCAATCCACATGTCTCAGACTGCAAAGGGCGAGGAAATAGTACATGCTAGAGGTGGCAGCAGCGCGTTCGTGGTCAGGGTCCATACGGTGAACAACTCCGGTCGACGGAGCTCCTGGCCGGAGATGGAGCGGCGAGGTGGGCCGAGGAGGGAGCCCGCGGGGACGAGCACGGGCGGCGACCGGACAGAGATCATGGCGGCGGAGAGGGGCGTGGAGACAGAGCCTCCAGGGCCCGTCCACGGCGGCGGGGATGCACGGTGCTCGAGGCGGCGGAGCGCGGGACGCCACGCGGTGAGGGCGCTCGCCGGCGGCGCTGGGTCGGCGGATAAGGCCGGTCGCATGGGAGGCGGGCTCGGGGAGGAGGAAGGCAGAGCACCGGCGGCGTATGGGAAGGCACGAACGGCGGCCGAGCGGGATGGCAGGGGCGCGGCCGGGCCACGTGAGGCGTCGGAGAGACGGGCGGAGGCGGCGCTCGTCCGGAAGGGAGGCGACCGGAGGGGCGGCGGCCGGTCGACGGGGAGCAGAGAGGCGCGGGGAGAGCGGAAGTTGCGGTGGCGCTCGACGAACGGGCGAGGTGGTGGGACCACGCGGCGGCGCGCACGTGGCCGGAGGCGGTAGAGGCCGAGGGCGGCGGAGTTCCGGGGCGGAGGGGCCGAGGCGGTGGCGGACGGGGGTCTGGCGGCGCGAGGAGAGAGGGCGGAGGCAGCGGCGACGAAGTGCTGGGCGGCTCGCAGGGGGGAGGAGGAAAGGCTACCGGCGGCAGGGTGGGTTGCGTGGGGGAGCGAGCGCGGGGATCGCGGCAGGCGGGTGGGGGTGGACGAGCGGTTGGTGCGGGAGGAGAGAGGAAGGCTCGGGGGAAGGGAGAGGCGCCTGCGGGGTGGGGGCGGGCTGCAGCCGTGACGGGGGTTGGGTAGGCGCGCGCACGAGCGTGTCGACGTGGGGCCAAGGGATCGTGTGCGTGCGAGGGAGTGCGTGCTCGGTGGGGTGGGGCCGCGGACCAGGCTGACGGGGTAGGTGTAGGTGCATGCGGGCTGTGTGTGTGTGGCGGGTGTGCTGCTGCGTGTGAGTGGGGACAGGGGCTGAGGTGGAAAGCACCGGTTGGTGCAAGTGAGGTGGCGCGCTGCTATAGGGCGGGTGAGGTGGAGGGGGCTGGGTAGACTAGGATTGGGTAGAACTAGGATTTTGGAGGATTAGGAATTAGACTAGGTTTTAGTTTAGGGCTTGGAGGTGGCCGGCCGGGCTTTCGGGCCAGGCGGGCTGCCTCGCAAAAATAAAATAAAAGTTTTATTATTTAAAACAGGGCTTTTGAAATCCGTTGGTAGACAAAACAAAATATTCCGGACAGACCCGGGTTTTAAAGTTTGAATAAAAGACGGGGCGTTTAGAAAACAAAAATAGGCTTTTCGAAAATAGTTTAGACAAAACCTATGCATGATGATGACGATGCTCAAATGCAATGTGGCATGATGACGTGAGCGTGCGGTCATGATGATGCAATGCACAAAAACAACGCGATTTTCTAGTAGTGGTTTTGGCGGGGCGCCACAATTCGACACCACTAACAATGGATCTCGCCCTCGAGATCCGCCTCATGGTACCAGGAAGAAGATCGGCGATCTAAATATTCTCGCTTCATGTAGATCCTCGCGACACCACTAACAAGAGGTCATTGTCCGTGATCGTCGAGAGGACACTCCGGTAAAAAAAGGTCGAAGGTAGAGGTATCAACAAATAAAGCCACCTCTAACTTCTGATAAGGGAAGAGAAAAGGTGCGGTCTATCCCACTTCAATGTACAAGAGCGAATAGAAAGGGTAGTCGGCATGGGGGCCAATCCATCACGCACCCAAACTATTACTCCGCACAATCAGTAGAAAAGCGTGCAACCATTCTCGGAATGGGACTGAAGATCTCGACAATCGAGGCTCGGGAATAAAAGAGGTGATGCAGGCGCTGCATCGGATCTGGCGTGGATGATGTCGCCGCGTCAGAGACACCGGAAGGCACAAACAAGGAGCAGGGAATGATACCACAGATAAAGGATTCCTCAGATAGCACGAAGACCGGATGTAGAAGCACCGTTACCAAAGGAGGGAGCGAAACCCTAAAGGTACGACGGAAACCCAACCACGAGAATTCCTGGACTCGAAGGGAAGATAAGAGAGCAGATTCAAAACACGCAGAGGTAAGAGGAGAATAGTAGAGGGTAAGAAGTAAAAGCAGACCTAATCAGATCTATCCAACCAATTTTTGCAAAATATTTTGACACTCTACTTCGGCCGTTAGCTAGGTTATCCTACAGGCTAGACTTGTGGGGTATCGCAACTGCAACTGCTCTGATATAACTCTGTAACACCCTCGAATCGGTCCTATGCAAGTTTTAGCGATTCCCGCCAAACCCGCATAGAAACGATTCAAGGACGCCCACCAGGCACTTTCGTGCGGGTGGAAAAACGAAGTAATACCATTACACATCAGCCCTCGATGGGACCCACAGAACATATGTATACATCAGCGACTCCATGAGTCAATAATACATATATGATATACAAAGATCCAAATCACCTTGAAAACGATAGAGCGTCTGACTACGCACAAGATGCAAATGGGGCTAAGAGCCCTGAAGAATAACAAATGGCGTCCATAACCCTGCCCAGGCCAAGCCAGAAGGGTAACCCTGCTAACGACGGCGATCTCAAACCTGCTAAAACAAAAGGGGTGCCAACAAAGGGCAAAGGAAAAGAGGAGCGTCAGTACTGAGGCCAGCACATGGCGAGGCTAGAATTCGGCGGCTCTCGCCTACATAGGTATGGTGGGCTGAAGCGGCAGCGCAGCGACACGAAACAACCTATAGAGACTCTGTAATACTGTCGGCTATAAGACAGGGATAAGAAAGACCTATTCGGATCCAACCTGATACTAACACCAAACATACCCATCCTGGTATTCCCCCTCGAGACCAAACGAGGAAGTCCAGCCGAGGAAACTCACACGGTTGGCAATTTTATTTAATCTTTCCAAGGCAGTTATCCCACTTACCAGTCTTCTCACATACAAGTCAAATTATAACAGGAAACTTTAGTTATAGTTGTCTATGATCGAGAAACTGTGCTCCAAATCGTCCATAACCGCGGACATGGCTTTTCGAAAAGATTTAACCCTGCAGGGGTGCACCAAAGTATCCACACGCACTTCGACCCTTTTTGCCAGATCAATTAACATACACCCATCGGTATGTCGGCGGGGCCTAAGTCATGACGTTTCCCAGACCCAAAGCAAGCACATGGGGGGCCACCCCACTAAGATACCCGCAACGAAGTCGGCCAGCTCCGAGGCGGACCCAGGGTTTGCGACGACGGCTATAAACGACTAGGAACCCAAAAAGGGGACTGGGCTTGTCGATACCGCGAAAACGTGGCGCGATCGAAAACAGTACAGGTGCTCCGCGCACAAATTAAATAAAGCAGTAACATGGCATAAGTACAAAATAGTAATAAAGCCCCAAACTACTTGTGGCCCCTGGTACAGTACTTTGAAATCAGGTAGTAAGCCGATGGGGGTGCCCACACACCCCACCTATGGTTAGCGCGCTCGATCTCTGAACAGGTGTCAAGAACTCGGGTCCTAGGGGACACTAGTGAGCGGTTAAGAACCAAATATTGTCTATTACCCACCGGTGCCTCTGCATTAATCTACTATCAACATTAATTAATACACTATAATTAGAATCATGACCAATGCCATTGTTAAACATTTGCCAACCGCCCAACAACTGTGGAACATCGACAACGCGAGGCAACACCTGAGCAAGCAACTACGACTCGCAGGGCCAGCTGTCTATCAAGCATCGGGTGATAGGAGGTGTCCAAGGCAATATATCGGCTGCAAGGAATATATCTGGCACGGAACACTAAAGCATCGCGACACGGATAGCAATAGATCAACAGGAGGAAATAAAGACTATAAATGCAAAATAGGTAGAAGGGGAAGAGATGCTCGCCTGGGAAATACTGTCGACGGATCATAACCGGAGAACTCGTCGATACTCGCATCCACTCATCGGCCTAATCCGCGAAGAAGCAAACACTAGAAGAAACACCGGATGCAACATTTAATACTATGGCAAAAGATCCGGCATGATTATGATATGATGAAGATGCGGTGCAATTAGGTAATATTAAGCGGAACCGGGGTCCTGACATTTAATTAAACGGTTCAAGTTATTTAGAAACCCCGCAATTTAAATGTTGTCTTAATAAGGCAGGGCATGGTATCGGTTCGCTACACAAATTTAAATGGAGTCCGGTATATGACTAGAATAGCCATCATATAGTCTCCATATGTAATTAGTAGATGAATCGACATAATGTCCCCAAACCACATGATATGTATGCGACATGAACAATTAATATGCAACAAGTTTTATATCTAGCATTTATAAAATAGGAGCTCGGGAAAAGGTTCACACATCTGGGTTCGGAAGATCTTGGGTTCCGGGGGTCGACGGGATCGGGTTTGGTATCCAAGAAGGAGGTCTTGTCGGACGGATGGTTCGGGGTCGGAGCACTTGGCGTGCCCAGGTTCGTTCTCGACAGGATCGGTCTTCGGATCTAGGTCCGGGGTCTTGGCGTCCGAGAGGAAGTACTCGATGGTTCCGGGAAGGAGACCTTGATGCGCCAGGGTTTGGTCTTCGGGGTCGGGTCTTCAGGGTTCGTGAAGGAGTTCTTGTCTGAGACTTTCTCGAGAACCTTCGGTTGGGTACGGTCTTCGGTTCCCGTGAAGGGGATCGTGTCGTATGGTGGACTTAGGTCCCATGTCAGCGTCTTCGGTACATCAGATCCACGAAGACGATCTCTAGGTTTTGACTGGTTCATCCGTGGAGGCTCGCATCAGAGGTCGTCGAGCCGAGGTCGATCTAGTGTACAAAAAGTCCTGCAGTAGCGTCACATATTATACACACCTTCAACAGTACCAATCCACATGTCTTAGACTGCAAAGGGCGGGGAAATAGTACATGCTAGAGGTGGCGGCAGCGCGTTCATGGTCAGGGTCCATGCGGTGAACAACTCCGGTCGACGGAGCTCCTGGCCGGAGATGGAGCGGCGAGGCAGGCCGAGGAGGGAGCCCGCGGGGACGAGCACGGGCGGCGACCGGACGGAGGTCGTGGCGGCGGAGAGGGGCGCGGAGACAGAGGCTCCAGGGCCCATCCACGACGGCGGGGATGCGCGGTGCTCGAGGCGGCGGAGCGCGGGACGCCACGCGGTGAGGGCACTCGCCGGCGGCGCTGGGTCGGCGGAGAAGGCTGGTCGCATGGGAGGCGGGCTCGGGGAGGAGGAAGGCAGAGCCCCGGCAGCATATGGGAAGGCGTGAACGGCGGCCGAGCGGGACGGCAGGGGCGCGGCCGGGCCATGTGAGGCGTCGGAGAGGCGGGCGGAGGCGGTGCTCGTCCGGAAGGGAGGCGACCGAAGGGGCGGCGGCCGATCGACGGGGAGCAGAGAGGCGCGGGGAGAGAGGAAGTTGCGGCGGCGCTCGACGAACGGGCGAGGTGGTGGGACCACGCGGCGGCGCGCACGCGGCCAAAGGCGGTGGAGGCCGAGGGCGGGGGAGCTCCCGGGCGGAGGGGCCGAGGCGGTGGCGGACGGGGGTCTGGCGGCGCGAGGAGAGAGGGCGGAGGCGGCGGCGACGAAGTGCTGGGCGGCTCGCAGGGGGGAGGAGGAAAGGCTACCGGCGGCAGGGTGGGTTGCGTGGGGGAGCGAGCGCGGGGATCGCGGCAGGCGGGTGGGGGTGGACGAGCGGTTGGTGCGGGAGGAGAGAGGAAGGCTCGGGGGAAGGGAGAGGCGCCTGCGGGGTGGGGGCGGGCTGCAGCCGTGACGGGGGTTGGGTAGGCGCGCGCACGAGCGTGTCGACGTGGGGCCAAGGGATCGTGTGCGTGCGAGGGAGTGCGTGCTCGGTGGGGTGGGGCCGCGGACCAGGCTGGCGGGGTAGGTGTAGGTGCATGCGGGTTGTGTGTGTGTGGCGGGTGTGCTGTTGCGTGTGAGTGGGGACAGGGGTTGAGGTGGCAAGCACCGGTTGGTGCAAGTGAGGTGGAGGTGTGAGGTGGCGCGCTGCTATAGGGCGGGGTGAGGTGGAGGGGGCTGGGTAGACTAGGATTGGGTAGAACTAGGATTTTGGAGGATTAGGAATTAGACTAGGTTTTAGTTTAGGGCTTGGAGGTGGCCGGCCGGGCTTTCGGGCCTGGCGGGCTGCCTCGCAAAAATAAAATAAAAGTTTTATTATTTAAAACGGGGCTTTTGAAATCTGTTGGTAGACAAAACAAAATATTCCGGACAGACCCGGGTTTTAAAGTTTGAATAAAAGACGAGGCGTTTAGAAAACAAAAATAGGCTTTTCGAAAATAGTTTAGACAAAACCTATGCATGATGATGACGATGCTCAAATGCAATGTGGCATGATGACATGAGCATGCGGTCATGATGATGCAATGCACAAAAACAATGCGATTTTCTAGTAGTGGTTTTGGCGGGGCGCCACACTTCTTCAGCATTCATGTGGAAAAGACGGCCACTGCGGTTGAGCGAGTTCCCTGGGGAAAACCTCCTTCCAGGCTGAACACGGTGCTATTGCTGAGCGGGTGCATTCACATTGGGGCTACTGCAAGCTTCTTGGGACACTCGTTGGAGTAGTGACCCTTGACTCCACATTCAAAGCAAGTGATCTGGGACTTCTCTTTGGCTGCAATAGGCACAGCATTGCTTCCAATCCTTGGGGTACTATTGTTTTTGTTGTCGTTAGACTTGGGTGGTGCACAGTTGAAGTTGTTGGAGTTGCCGGGGTTGCTGTTGTGGTTTCCTCCTGGCTTCAAGTTTCCTCCACTATGATTGGGGTAGCTTGGACGGGACATAGGGGGTCTATTGTTTCTTGGGGCATATCCTGCAGACGGGTTGGGGCGATACTTCTGGTTATTGTTGGATCCACTCTGGTGCATCATTCTGCGCTTGCGGTTGTCATTGGCTTGGTTGATCTTCCCTTCCATCTGGATGGCGGAATCCACTAGCTCTTCTAAATCTTCAAAACGGATGTTGACTAACACAACCTGCATCTCACCATGCAATCCATTCAGGAACTTTTCCTTCCTCATGACTTCGGTGTTGATCTCATCAGGGGCATATCTAGCTAAGGACAAAAAAATTTCACGGTACTCGACTACCGTCATCCTTCCTTGCTTCAGTTCTCTGAACTCATCTCTCATCCGGGGTGACTAAACCTTGGGGCACATGGGTGCGATTGAACTTGATGTTGAATGATTCCCAAGTCATCACCTGACCGTTGTTCATGGTACGGGTGCTATTCCACCAGGCTCTTGCACATCCTGCCAGGTAATGAGTGGCAAACAGTACCTTCTCGTTGGCTTCAACTCCTGCTACTTCCAAGTTGTTTTCCATAGTTTACAGCCAGTCATCAACATCTAAAGGGTCCTCGGACTTACTAAAGATAGGGGGATTGGTATTCTGGAAGTTTTTTAGCTTGGATCCATGGTGATCTTGGTTTCCATGGCCTTGATTATTGTGGGCCATCTGAGCTGTCTGTTGCAGAGTGGCTAGATTGGATTGGCGTTCTGCTCTACTAGCTTCACAGTCGGAAACTAGCATCTCAAGAATCTGCAGCATCGGGTCCTGAGATGAGCTGATTCCTCTAGGGTTTCCACGAGTCATCTAAAGATTGAGATAGATAATGAGATAAGAGGGAAATTTCTAAGGTTCATGGTTTTGTTTTCAAAATCTTTAAACTTTGAGTTTGACTCAAGTTTTTCAAACTAACACTTCCTCTCATTCATTCATTCAAGAACACCATACAAACACACACCACACACAAATGGAAAATAGATGGTTTTAAGAACCATTCTGAGAAACTACGATACAGTGGGACTGATACAACTCATTCCTATGGTAGTGATCAAGTGCATCTACTCATCATCGATGAAGTCGGAATCATCATCATCAGTGTGGAACTCCATGGCATCATCCTCCAGGCAGTCGTTGTCATCACTAAGGTATGACTGAAGATCTCCCTGGATGTCTTCGCCTTCTTCCTCTTCCTTTACTTCAAGTTGGACTTCTTGCTCACGGATGGTCTTCTCGAGGTCGGCCACCTTCTTGCGAAGACGAGTGATGGTGCGATCCTTCTTCTCGCGCTGACGACGAAGTGATTGGCGATCTTTGACGAGCTTGGTGAGAGTCTGGTCCTTCTCGGTGGCAATGGCAAGGTTGTGGTTGGCGTAGGCTCGAGCTTGTCTGATTCCTTCTGCCTATCATACAGCAGGAAGTCAAGGTTTTCCACTTGGCTCTTCAACTCTGGGGGACTTGGCATCTCCAATGGCATTCCCATAGAGTCACGCCTTGCGAAGTGCGCAAAGCGGGTTCCCTGGATCAAGTTGATGTTTTGCCCACACAGAAGGGCAAGAGCTTCATGCATAGCCCTGGCTAATCCATCTAGCCAGTTGTTCTCTCGCACGGTGAATCGAATCTTCTCAGAAAGGGGTGCTTCCATCTTGCCTCTGAGATCTGCAACTATTAGCCATTGTAGATCTCCCCCTGGGTGCGCCTTGAGTTGAGCTCCGAAGAATTTCGGATGCGGGCGCTCAAGATACTCTAACAGTGCATCGAGATCCCTCTCAAAGATCAATTGGCCTCTGTTGCCCAACTGGTAGAACTTGCAATACTGAACTTCCATCTATAAGAATTTAGGATGAGTAAGTTAGTGAAGTGATCAAGTGTGTCAAATTTTATGTAGAATTGTAAGGGTTTTTGAGGAACATGATTTTTTTTGAAAGAATCTCAAGGGTAAGAGTGGGATTAGGTTTTCATAAATACTCACTTCTTTTGTTTCGAAACTAAGTTTTTGTTCGGACGTCCATTCTAACTAGGGTCTCCTATGGTCAGGATGGCTCTGATACCAACTTGTCAACACCTGGATTTTTAATCCCAGATGCCTGTTATGCCATACCTCGCAATCCTAGGATTACCATTTTTGCGAGACGTAACAGATTGGATATCACAGTACATCATCCAGTACAAACCATAATAAGGTTTTACACAAATAAAGGATCTCATGATCCAGTCTTAATACAATCAAGCAGCGGAATAATAAAGCATAGTAGTGGGCTCCATCTTCAGGGTCACAGGCAATGCTGACGATGAGAGATGATCCTAGTTGTCATAGACGTCCTGCTGTCCATCATCCTGGTAGTCCTCCTCATAGTCTGGCCACGGGAATAGCCAGGGACAAAGCCATGAGTACTCTTGCTCACGGCGTAGCTAGGCTGGTCCAGGGCTCGGCTGGGGTCGAGGATGGGACAAGGGGTGGCGGTGGATGCTCACGTGTCGGGTGCGTGTCGTGGGCGAGGGCGGCGAGGCTCCTGGTGCTCTGCGCACTGTCGGCCCGCGACGGCCAGAAATAGGCAGCGCTCCATTGTGCAAGTGATGGCCCAAAATATATCGAGCTCGTTGGGGAACCCCAAGAGGAAGGTATGATGAGCACAGCAGCAAGTTTTTCCTCAATACGAAACCAAGGTTATCAATCCAGTAGGAGCAAGGAAACACCCCAAAGGTGTAGCTAGCTGAACGCTGGCAGGGCGCACTACCGATGACAGCAGCAACGTGGAGACCTGCACAACACAACCATAGAACTCTCTCCCCAACTTGCGATGAGGTTGTCAATCTCACTGGATTTGCTGAAAACAAAGGATTAAACATATCGAATGGAAGGAAGTAATAGTTTGCAGAAAGTAAACACAAAGCAGTAAACAGTTTATAGATTGTATGTAAAAGAAAGGACTGGCATCCATATTTCACTAAAGGTGGCTCTCCTTAAGATAGATAACATGCTGGGTGAACAAATTACAGCGGGGCAATTGACAAATATCGAGAAAGCAATACATGCATATACTAATCATCTTGACTCCTTTGGAACTTGATTGGGCATTACAACATTATGCATAGACCGCCATCCAACTGCATCTATGACTAATAATCCACCTTCAGGTTATCATCTGAACCCCCTCCAGTATTAAGTTGCAAGCAACAGATTATTGCTTTACGAATTGTGTGTAATGTAAACAATACGATTGTTCTATGAACAAAGGATTGTTGTTTTCTCCCTAGTAGCAACAGCACATCTAGTACCTTAGAGATTTCTGTCACTTCCCCAGATTACCAGAGGCATGAACCCACTATCGAGCATAAATACTAACTCTTGGAGTTGTTAGCATCTACTTGGCCAAGATAGCTACTAACAACGGAAAGCATGCAAGATCACAAATAACAACGACATGATAGAATCAATAATCAATCTGAAATAGCATCTCAATATCCATCGGATCCCCGCAAACACAACATGTATGAATTACAAATAGATGATCTTGATCATGAACGGAGCTCACAAGATCTAAACATGAAAGCACAAAGGAGGAGAACCAGCCATCTAGCTACTACATGGATCCGTAGTCCAGAAATGAACTACTCACGCATCACACCGGAGGCTTGCATGATGATGAAGAAGGCCTCCAGGGTGAAATCCCCTCTCCGGCAGGGTGCCGGGAAGAGCTTCAAATCCCTCCTGATCTAGGGATGGAGATGGTGGCGGCTACAGACTCTTTCGTGGAGTTTTGATCGGGTACTTAGGGTTTTCGTCTCGAGGGCATCTTATAGGCGGAAGGAGAGGCCGAGGGGGTGCTGGGGTCGGCCATACCACACCCTGGCGTGGGCCAGGCCTGTCCGTGTGGCCAGGTGGTGTGGCCGGCCCCCAGCCCTTCTCTGTCTCGTATTCTGGCATCTGATGACTTCTAGAAAAATAGGCACTTTGGCTTTTGTCCCGTCCAATTCTGAGAATATTCATTTTCTGACTTTCTTGGAACCAAAAACAGCAGAAAACAGGCAGCTGGCACTGTGGCTCTTGTTAATAGGTTAGTCCAAGAAATCATATGAAAAGTACTCCAAAGTGTGGACAAAACACAAGAAAGTGGATAAAACCAAACATGGAACATCAAAAATTATAGATACATTTGCAATGTATCAACATCCCCAAGCTTAACTCCTGCTCGTCCTCGAGTAGGTAAGTGATAAAAAGAAAGAATAATTTTTGAGGTGACATGCACCATAAAAGACTTGATCAAAGTATTTGTAAAACATTCAATGCTGGGATCATAGTACTTCAATCATAACATGAAATAAAAAGTTCTAGCAATAAGACAAAGAAACTATGATGCAACATGAAAAGTCATAAACAAAAGATTCATGAATAACAATGATTTGCAAGACGTTTGTTTGTTTCACATAATGAAAACATAGCATAATAGTGTTTAGCTTGTCCCTCATAGAGTAGCAAATATAATTGCATAGGACACCTTCAAAGTTCATAAGAGTGACTAGATACAAATAGTTTAAAATAAGCAATATCAATTTATACATCAATCAACTAGTCTTGGGACAATGCACATAGAACTAAGAATGGCCACTATGCTCTCAAAGTAGGTGCATAAAGGTAGAAGGTGGAGACTCAATATATAATGGTGGAAGAAAGGATTCAAGTCTCATAAAGAGCTTCCAAAAACTTATTAGCTTTCAGCTCTCATTGCCCCTATCATAAGCATCTTGAAGGTGATTAAGGTTAAAGTGACACAACTAAGAGGATATGCTTGACAAGTTATAAACCAAAATCTCATGCCCCTTACTTACGAAGACCGAACCTCATGCTACTCAACTTTAGTCACAAGTAAGCTCTTGTCATTGTAAGTACATATGTATCATAAAGAACCGCCAACGGGGTACCCCTTGCACATGATAAAGGAGCTATCCCATAATCACAATGACAAGGCAAGTAGACAATGAGCATCTCAGCGATCTTTTTATTTGCTATTTGCATAGGTTTTTATTGAGGATGCTTCATAGATTGCTCATTATGGTGATGCTGCAAGATTCCACCATGATTAGGCATGGCTTAGGCTAGCGGCCCAGTTGTTTCTCTAACACACATACAAACTCCATGATCTTACAAGTTCCACTTTTATTTCACACCGCCGGGATCCATAAGCAAAAGAACATGATATCAACGAGGTACAAAGTACAAGTGCAATGTTGAAAGCGTTCCCCATGATACATGGTTCTGCTAACTTCAACTTATAAAGCGCAAGCATATACACAACCAAGAAGGACCCAATGGTTCAAGTTTATTAAATGCAAAAAAGTAAAGTGTGCCATCAAGTTCGTGAGAGCTTTAATCACTAGTTTTCTCATAACAAGTTTAATTCGGAAGGTAAACAAAAGCATGAATATACTTGTAATAGCATAAGCTAGTAGGTAGGTATGGTGGACTCTTTGTAATAACTTGGTTTAGGGAGTTGGATGCATGATTGGAACTCATACTTGGTTGTGGAGGCTAGCAAAAGACTGGGAGCGACAAACTAAGAGAGCAATAATGGCCATAATCATGCAGAGCGACAAAACATCATTGATCAAAGCATAAAGTGATACTACAAGTTGAAAACTAAAGGATCATAAAGGCTATGGTGACTTGAGATAGTCATAACATGGTATGAGCATGCGCCAAGTCAACCCAAATAAAGCATCAAAGGAGAATACCACTATACTATGCTTTGATATGCTAAAACAACGCATGATTCATCCAAGGCACATTAAGCAATCTCAATTGTTTATAACGAGTCATGCTATAACAAATAATACTAAGCATAAAGCCAAAACAATATCAAGCATGGCATGATAAAGCATAGGCCACGGTCAAAAACAAACTCTTTTTACCATATAAGCATGAACTTTCCTACTCTTTTCCAATCCAAACCAAACTATTTGAAAACCAATGCATGAAAGAGGGGGTCCAACCAATTTATTCAGCAAACTAAGCAAACAAAGCAAATGAAAAACCAAAATGAAATTGAAAAATAAGACACTCCAAGAACAACACAACTATGCATGAAACAATAAAAATGAAGCGTTTGGAAGAAACCTGGGATTTTTATTGATGAAGAAGGGGATGCCTTGGTCATCCCCAAGCTTTGACGCTTGTACTTCTTGGACATATCTTGGGGTGACACGTGTGGTATCCCCAAACTTGAGCTTTAGTCCATCCTTCATCTCATTACTCATTTCTTCCATACACCTGAATTTTTTCCTACATACAAAACTTCATACAATCTTTATTAGCAACATTAGTTTACTCAAGATAATAGGTCTTAAGGTTCAGTTATAACACCAAATAAACTTCCATTATAACACTAGCTACTGAAGCACTTCCCTCAAAAAGCTCAATTCCCCAAAAGAACTCAAAAAGGAACCAACAAGAAGCAAATGCAGAAAATGGCAGAAATCTGTCAAAACAGACCAACAGGTAAAGAAATTTTTTTTCGAAGACCTTTTGTTGCTCAAATCAAAAATTATTGAACTAACGAAAGTTAGATAACAACCTAGGGCATAAGCACAAAAATTCACGCCTCAAAAAGACGTTCAGAGATTTTACACGAATTTTTATGGTGAAGCACATAAATCTGTTTCGGGACAACAACTTTCCCAATCATTACTTCTCTCTAATTAGAGGTTACTCTTGGCACAAAAAGCAAATAAAAAGGATAATGAGCGGGTATTACTGAAGTAATAACTTCCAAGACTCATCTAAAACTTTTGGGTTATCTCCCAATAAGTACTTTTCTTTAACGCCTTTAAATTAGGCATAAGAAGCAAGAAAGAATCAAGTGTTCTCAAATGAAGAAGCATTAAGACCAAATTTTTTTTTTCATAGGAGAAGCAAAAGAAATCTTCTCTCTCTTCTTAGGGAAGTGTTCTATACCTTTCTTGAGTGGGAGTTGATATTTAATGGTGCCTTCTTTCATATCAATAATGGCACCAACGGTTCTAAGAAAAGGTCTTCCTAAAGTAATAGGACAAGAAGCATTGCATTCAACATCCAAAACATAGAAATCAACGGGGACATAAGCATTGTTAACCATAATAAGAACATCATTAAGACTCCCCATGAGTTTCTTTTTAGCATTATCATCAAGTGGGACATTCAAATAATAATCTTCAAGTGGAGGCAAATCAAGCATATCATAAATCCTTCTAGGCATAATAGAAACACTACTATCAAGATCACATGAAGCTTTGAAATCAAAGTCATTTACTTTCATATTAATGATGGGTTCCCAGCCATCTTCTTGTTTTATAGGAATAGAAGCTTTATGTTTCATCTTTTCTTCATTAATCTTTATGAGAGCATCAGTAATGTGTTTCGTAAAGGCCATGTTCATAGCACTAGCATTAGGACTTCTAGCAAGCTTTTGTAGGAACTTAATAACTTCAGAGATATTACAACCATCAAGATCAAAATCAAAATTATCATCTAGAGTGGTATAACTATTACTAGCCTCAACACTAGTGGTGGTAATAGTAGAAACACTAATGTTTCTAGCAATTTCATCTTATCTTTCCCACTTAGCATGTAATTCAGCTAATAGTCTAACATTTTCATCAATTCTTACTTGTATGGCATTAGTGGCTGCAAAGGATTATCATTAGTTTCAGGTTTAGCAGCCATTTTATTCAAAGAAGATTGAGCTTCAGCCAAAGATGCTATATTTCTTTCAGCATTAGAGACTTTTTCCTCAATAGTTTTATTGAAAGCAGTTTGTTTACTAATAAAGTCTTTAAGCATAACTTCCAGTTCAGAGGGAGCACTCCTATTATTGTTGTAGGAATTTCCATAAGCATTACCATTGTTGGGAGGATATGGCTTATAATTGTTGTTACCAAAATTGTTCCTATAAGCATTATTGCCAAAATTGTTACTTCTGATGAAGTTCACATCAACTTGCTCTTATTGGGCAACCAAAGAGGCTAAAGGAACATTATTTGGATCAAGATGGGCTTACCCATTAGCAAGCATAGACATAATAATATCAATTTTATCACTCAAGGAGGAGGTTACTTCTGATGAATTTACCTTCCTACCTTGTGGAGCTCTCTCAGTATGCCATTCAGAATAATTAACCATCATATTGTCTAGAAGTTTTATTACAGCACCCAAAGTGATGGTCATAAAGGTACCTCCAGCCGCAGAATCCAATAGGTTCCTTGAAGAATAGTTCAATCCTGCATAAAAAGTTTGGATGATCATCCAAGCAGTCAGTCCATGAGCGGGACAATTCTTTACCAAAGATTTCATTCTTTCCCAAGCTTGAGCAACATGTTCATTATCAGATTGTTTAAACTTCATTATTTCACTTCTCATAGATATAATCTTAGTAGGAGGATAGTATTTTCCAATGAAAGCATCTTTGCACTTAGTCCAAGAATCAATACTATTCTTAGTTAAGGAATTCAACCATTCTTTAGCTTTTCCTCTCAAAGAGAAAGGAAACAATTTCAGCTTAATAATATCACCATCTACATCCCTATGCTTTTGCATCTCACAAAGTTCAACAAAGTTATTTAGATGGGTAGCAGCATCTTCATTACCAATACTAGAAAATTGTTCTCTCATAACAAGATTGAGCAAAGCAGGTTTTATCTCAAAGAAAGTATCTTCAGGCACAGGTGGAGCAATAGGTGTGCTCATAAAATCATTGTTGTTGGTGCTAGTGAAGTCACACAACTTAGTGTTTTTAAGAGTAGTCATTTTTGTGTTTTTAAATAAGAAAGCAAACTTGTAATTTTTTGTGTGTTTTTGAATAACAAAACAAGCAAACAAAGCAAAAAGAAACAAAGAAAAACAAAAATAACAAAGTAAAGAGATTGGTTATGAGGGACTCCCCTTGTGAAGATGTCCTTGACTCCCCGGCAACGGCGCCAGAAAATATGCTTGATGGCCCAAAATATATCGAGCTCGTTGGGGAACCCCAAGAGGAAGGTATGATGAGCACAGCAGCAAGTTTTCCCTCAGTACAAAACCAAGGTTATCAATCCAGTAGGAGCAAGGAAACACCCCAAAGGTGTAGCTAGCTGAACGCCGGCAGGGCGCACTACCGATGACAGCAGCAATGTGGAGACCTGCACAACACAACCACAGAACTCTCTCCCCAACTTGTGATGAGGTTGTCAATCTCACCGGATTTGCTGAAAACAAAGGATTAAACATATCGAATGGAAGGAAGTAATAGTTTGCAGAAAGTAAACACAAAGTAGTAAACAGTTTATAGATTGTATGTAAAAGAAAGGACCGGGATCCATATTTCACTAAAGGTGGCTCTCCTTAAGATAGATAACATGCTGGGTGAACAAATTACAGCGGGGCAATTGAAAAACATCGAGAAAGCAATACATGCATATACTAATCATCTTGACTCCTTTGGAACTTGATTGGGCATTACAACATTATACATAGACCGCCATCCAACTGCATCTATGACTAATAATCCACCTTCAGGTTATCATCTGAACCCCCTCTAGTATTAAGTTGCAAGCAACAGATTATTGCTTTACGAATTGCGTGTAATGTAAACAATACGATTGTTCTATGAACAAAGGATTGTTGTTTTCTCCCTAGTAGCAACAGCACATCTAGTACCTTAGATATTTCTGTCACTTCCCCAGATTACCAGAGGCATGAACCCACTATCGAGCATAAATACTAACTCTTGAATTTGCTAGCATCTACTTGGCCAAGATAGCTACTAACAACAGAAAGCATGCAAGATCACAAATAACAAAGACATGATAGAATCAATAATCAACCTGAAATAGCATCTCAATATCCATCGGATCCCCGCAAACACAACATGTATGAATTACAAATAGATGATCTTGATCATGAACGGAGCTCACAAGATCTAAACATGAAAGCACAAAGGAGGAGAACTAGCCATCTAGCTACTACATGGATCCGTAGTCCAGAGATGAACTACTCACGCATCACACCGGAGGCTTGCATGATGATGAAGAAGGCCTCCAGGGTGAAATCCCCTCTCCGGCAGGGTGCCGGGAAGAGCTTCAGATCCCTGCCAATCTAGGGATGGAGATGGCGGCGGCTACAGACTCTTTTGTGGAGTTTTCATCGGGTACTTAGGGTTTTCGTCCTGAGGGCATCTTATAGGCGGAAGGAGAGGCCGAGGGGGTGCTGGGGTCGGCCATACCACACCCTGGCGTGGGCCAGGCCTATCCGTTCGGCTAGGTGGTGTGGCCGGCCCCCAGCCCTTCTCCGTCTCGTATTCTGGCATCTGATGACTTCTAGAAAAATAGGCACTTTGGCTTTTGTCCCGTCCAATTCCGAGAATATTCATTTTCTGACTTTCCTGGAACCAAAAATAGCAGAAAACAGGCAGCTGGCACTGTGGCTCTTGTTAATAGGTTAGTCCAAGAAATCATATAAGAAGTACTCCAAAGTGTGGACAAAACGCAAGAAACTGGATAAAACCAAGCATGGAACATCAAAAATTATAGATACATTTGCAATGTATCAGTAAGCGGGATCTGATTTGATATGTTTTTGAAAAAGTGGGATCTTAACACATACACTTGATTCAATTTTCAACTATCCATTAAATTGATTTGAAAGATGTTTTTGCAAGTTTGTAAAGTGGGCCTTGATACACTTTTACTTGGTCTAGCAATGGGTGAAAAGAAATAGAAATGTTTCTGTCAGAATTTATCTTCTAGGAACACACAAAGTGGCCTAGTGGTTTACTTTTTTCAAAATGACCATTTGCTTTATTTATTCCTATTTGATTTCTTTTTCTTTTGATTTTGTTTGGAATTGGCCTAGATGATGTAGTATTCATCTTTAAACCATTTCACATCATTTGTAGCAATCAAGCATGGGATTTTCAATCCATTCTAAACTAATCCATCACACATGCATTCATATTCAAATTTGTAATAAAAGTTTTTGTTAACCCTAAATTGGGGTGATTAGAACTTGATAATCTTGATTAGAAGTTTTGGGGTTTTACAGATACTACTCTGAACTACTCTCCGGTTGGATAACTCTAATCCACGGTAGGGCTATAACAGCACACCTCAAAGTTCGCTTTCCCCATCTAGATAACCCCACACTATCACCTTGTGCACTAGATGGTTCCCACAAACACCACAATTTCATAGAGACATCCAACTCCAAATATAACTCATAACAAGTATTTGTAATCTCTAGCCTAAGTTCCATCATGGAGTGCACGCTATCACTTTCACACACATGGGGAGAGTCAGAGATCTATTAAAGCACTTGAGTAGCAAGAGAGATCTACTTGATTACAAAGCTCATGATCATAATATGATCATGCATAGAGAGAGAGAGAGATGAACACATAGCTACCGGTAGAACCCTTAGCCTCGAGGAAGATCTACTCCCTCATCATCATGGAATCAGCAATGGCGATGGAGATGGTGGTGGAGATCGATGGAGATGGCTCCGGGGGCACTTCCCCGTCCCAGCAGGGTGCCGGAACAGAGACTTTTGTCCCCCGAATCTCCTCTTTGCTGGCGACGGTGCTGCGGAACTTTTCGTGGCTGGAGGCTGGATTATTTAAGGTTTCTGCATCGGAGGCTTCTTATAGGCGAAAGGGCGATGTCAGACGGTGGACCAGGGGCCCACACCACCTGGTGGCGCGACCAGGGGGACCCGCGCCACCACATGGTGTGGCCAGCCCATGGCCCCTCTCCGTCTCGTCTTCTGGCTACGTCAGTCTTCCGGCGAAATATCGACTTTGGCTTTTGTCCGGTCCAATTCCGAGAATATTCATTTTCTAGCTTTTCTGGAACCAAAAACATAAGAAAACAGGCAACTGGCACTTTGGCAACTTGTTAATAGGTTAGTTCCAGAAAATGTGTAAAAGTAATCTAAAGTGTGGACAAAACATAAGAAAGTAGATATAAAACAAGCATGGACATCAAAAATTATAGATACGTTGGCAACGTATCAACATCCCCAAGCTTAACTCTTGCTCGTCCTCGAGTAGGTAAGTGATAAAAATAAAGAATAATTTTTGAGGTGACATGCACCATCACAATCTTGATCAAGGCATTTATAAAACATTGATAGCTGGGATCATAATATTCTAGCATAGCATGAAAGATATAGTTCTAACAATAAGACATAGCAACTATGTTGTAACATGAAAAGGTACAAATAAAAGATTCATGAATAACAATGCTTTGAAAGACGTTTGTTTGTTTCACATAAAGAAAAAATAATGAGAATGGTATTCAGCGTGTCCCTCATAGTGTAGCAAAACATAAATGCATAGGACACCTTCAAAGTTCATAAGGGTGACTAGATACAGATAGTTTAAGAACAAGCAATATCAAAATTATGCATCAATCAACAAGTCTTGGGACAATGCACATTAAACTAAGAATGGCCACTATGCTCTCTCAATAGGTGCATAAAGATAGAAGATGGAGACTCAACATAAAAGTAAAAGAAAGGTCTTCATAGAAGGAAGCAGGGATTCAAGTCTCATAAAGAGCTTCCAAAAATTATGGTACTTATTAGCTTTCAGCCCTCATTTCCCCTATCATAAGCATCTTGAAGTGATTAAGGTTAAAGTGAACAAACTATGGAGTATATGCTTGACAAAGTATAAGTTGGAAATGTCATGTCCCTTGAATACGAGGGTCGCTCCTCATGCTACTCAAGTTTAGTTACCGGTAAGTTCTTGTCATAGTAAGTACATGTGTATCATAGAGAACCACCAACAGGGTACCCCTTGCCCGATGATACAGAAGAATCCCCATATCCAAATGACAAGTTAAGTAGACAATAAGCATCTCAGCAATCTTCTTATTTACGATGGGAAAATTGTGCTTTTTCCTCTCTTTCCTCTTTTCTCATCCTTTTTTTCTTTTTCTCAATCTCTATCTCTTTTTTTATAAGAAGAATGCTTCATAGATTGCTCATTATGGTTACGCTGCAGGTTTCCACCATGATTAGGCATGGATTAGACCAGCCTCCCAGGTGTTTCTCTAACACACATAAATAACTCCATGGACTTACAAGCTCCCCTTTCATTTCACACCGACGACATCCATAAACAAAAGAGCATGATATCAACTGGGTACAATGTACAAGTGCAATGTTGAAAGCGTTCCCCATGACAGCATGGTTCTGCTAATCCCCAACGTATAAGTGCAAGCATATACAACATAGATGACACAATGGTTCAAGTTTATTAGGGGCAAGAAACGTAAAGTGTGCCATCAAGTTCGTGAGACCTTTAATCACTAATTTTCACATAACAAGTTTAATTCGGAAGGTAGATAAAAACATGAATATACTTGGAATAGCAAATGCTATTACATAGGTATGGTGGACTCTTTGGAATAACTTCGTTTTATTTGGAGTTGGATGCATGAGTGGAACTCATACTTGGTTATGGAGGCTAGCAAAAGACTGGGAGCGACCAACTAAGAGAGCAATAATGGCCATAATCATGCAAAGCGACAAAACATCATTAATTAAAGCATAAAGTGATATTACAAGTCGAAAACTAAATGACCATAGAGGCTATGGTGACCTGGTATAGTCATAACATGGTGTGAGCATGCGCCAAGTCAACCCAAATAAAGCATCAAAGGAGAATACCACAATACTATGCTTTAATATGACAAAACAACGCATGATTCCTTCAAGGCATATTAAGCAATCTCAATTGTTTATAAAATGTCATGCTATAACAATAATCACTAAGCATAAAGCCAAAACAATATCAAGCATGACATGACAAAGCATAAACCACAGGCAAAAACAAGCTCATTTTTACCACTTAAGCATGAACTTTCCTACTCTTTTCCAATCCAAACCAACTTATTTGAAAACTAATGTATGAATGAGGGGGTCCAACCAATTTATTCAAGAAAACTAAACAAACTAAGCAAACAAAAACCAAAAACAAAAATGAAGATGATCCAAGAACAACACAATTGTGCATGAAACAATAAAAATGAAGTGTTTGGAAGAAACCTGAGATTTTTATTGATGAAGACAAGGCATCCCCAAGCTTTGACGCTTGTACTTCTTGGATATTTCTTGGGATGACACGGGTGGCATCCCCAAGCTTGAGATTTTGTCCATTCTTCATCTCATTACATCATTCTTTCCCTACACCTGAAAATTTCCTTCATACAAAACTTCACACAATCTTCATTAGCAACATTAGTGTATTTAAGATAATAAGTCTTTTGGTTCAGTTTCAACACAAGTAAAACTTCCATTAAAACACAAGATACTGTAGCACTTCCTTTAAAGAGTTCAAATGATCATGGAGAACTCAAAGAGAAAGAGATTAAGAGGCAAATGCAAATAATGGCAGAAATCTGTCAAAACAGACTAGCAGGTAAAACCAATTTTTTCGAAGACCTTATGTTGTTCAAATCGAAAAGTGCGGAACTTAAGAAAGTTAGATAACAACCTGGGGCAGAAGCACAAAAAATTACATCTCAAATCGACGTATAGAGATTTTTCATGAATTTTTACAGCGAAGCACAAAAATCTGTTTCGGGACAGCAACTTTCCCAAGAATTGTTTCTCTCTCATTAGAGGTTATTCTTGGGACAAAAACCACACAAAAATAATACGGAGCGGTTATTACAGAGGTAATAACTTCCAAGACTCAACTAAAACTTTTGGGTTATCTCCCAATAAGTACTTTTCTTTAACGCCTTTAAGTTAGGCATGATAGTTTGAGAAGATGCTCACATAAGAAATATGAATTGAAGTAAAAGAGAGCACCAAGAAGAAAATTCAAAGCACATTTAAGTCTAACCCACTTCCTACGCACAGGAATCTTGTAAAAAAAGTCATGAAAGCACAAAGCAACAAGCATAGGAAAGCAAAACAAGTGCAACCTCAAAATTTTCAACATAAAGAGGGGAAACTTAATATTGTTGAGATACATAAAACCATGTTTTCCTCTCTCATAATAATTTTCAGTAGCATAATGAATAAAATTAACAATATAAATATCACATAAAACATTCTTATCATGAGCCACATGCATAAAAGAATTAATACTCTCCACATAAACATAGTCATTCTTATTAATCGTAGTGGGAGCAAATTCAACAAAATAGCTATCATTATTATTCTCATCACCATAATCATCAAATATAGGAGGCATATAGTAATCATATTTAATTTTCTCCTCAATAGTAGGTGGACTGAAAATATCATATTCATCATTGTAATCATCATATATTGGAGGCATAGTATCATCAAAGTAAATTTTCTCCTCCATGCTTGGGGGACTAAAAAGATCATCTTCATCAAAACAAGCTTCCCCAAGCTTAGAATTTCCCATAGCATTAGCAATAAAGGTGTTCAAAGAATTCATACTAATAATATTGCTATTAGCATGCAAATAAAGTTCCATAGGTTTTTAAATTTTCTCTTCAAACCCTCCATGTCCTAACTCAAGATAAATACTATAAAGCTCTCTAAGTTTTGTTGTTGTTTTCCATTAAGCCTAACTAGTGAAAATAAAAACAAGAAACAAAAAGATATAATTGCAGAATCTAAAGTAAATAACTTCGAGCACTCACACACCAGCAACCGCACTAGAAGATAGCATAGTAGCCAGATGATGTGAGTACCTTTCACCTTAGCTCCCCGACAACGGCGCCAGAAAATAGCTTGATGTCTACGCACTTCTATTCTTATAGATAGTTGTTGGGCCTCCAAGTGCAGAGGTTTGTAGAACAGCAGCAAGTTTTCCTTAAGTGGATTACCCAAGGTTTATCGAACTCAGGGAGGAAGTGGTCAAAGGTATCCCTCTCAAGCAACCATGCAATCACGATACAAGAAGTCTCTTGTGTCCCCAACACGCCCAATATACTTGTCAGGTGTATAGGTGCACTAGTTCGGTGAAGAGATAGTGAAATACAAATGGTATGGATAATTATAAATGGTAATGGTGCCATAAAAGAGCTTGATGGGTAGGAAGAGACTAAAGGCAATCTGAAATAAAGATGGAAGCAAGCAAACATGTAACAGATCTAGTTGCAAATGGTGTTTCAATGCTTAGAAACAAGGCCTAGGGATCATACTTTCACTAATGAACACTCTCATATAAATATCTTCTCTTTATGATACTACTCTGAACTACTCTCCGGTAGGATAACTCTAATCCACGGTAGGGCTATAACAGCACACCTCAAAGTTCGCTTTCCCCATCTACATAACCCCACACTGTCACCTTGAGCACTAGATGGTTCCAACAAACACCACAATTTCATAGAGACATCCAACTCCAAATATAACTCATAACAAGTATTTGTAATCTCTAGCCTAAGTGCTACCATGGTGTGCATGCTATCACTTTCACACACATGGAGAGAGCCAGAGATCTATTAAAGAACTTGAGTAGCAAGGTAGATCTACTTGATTACAAAGCTCATGATCATAATATGATCATGCATAGAGAGAGAGAGAGATGAACACATAGCTACCGGTAGAACCCTTAGCCTCGAGGAAGATCTACTCCCTCATCATCATGGAATCAGCAACGGCGATGGAGATGGTGGTGGAGATCGATGGAGATGGCTCTGGGGGCACTTCCCCGTCCCAGCAGGGTGCCGGAATAGAGACTTTTGTCCCCCGAATCTCCTCTTCGGTGGCGGCGGCACTACGGAACTTTTCGTGGCTGGAGGCTGGATTATTTAAGGTTTCTGCATCGGAGGCTTCTTATAGGCGAAAGGGCGATGTAAGAGGGTGAACCAGGGGCCCACACCACTTGGTGGCACGGCCAGGGGGACTCGCCCCACCACATGGTGTGGCCAGCCCCTGGCCCCTCTCCGTCTTGTCTTCTGGCTCTGTGAGTCTTCCGGTGAAATATCGACTTTGGCTTTTGTCCGGTCCAATTCCGAGAATATTCATTTTCTGGCTTTTTTGGAACCAAAAACAGAAGAAAACAGGCAACTACCACTGTTGCATCTTATTAATAGGTTAGTTCTAGAAAATGTGTAAAAATACTCCAAAGTGTGGACAAAACATAAGAAAGTAGATATAAAACAAGCATGGAACATCAAAAATTATAGATACGTTGGCAACGTATCATGGTGCTCTAGCCAATGGCACTAAGGAGGACCTTGCTACCCTTTGGTCCAATGAAAAATAAGTTAGCTGCGAACCTGTTGCTGCGCTGGTTGCCGGGTTTCCCGCCACCATTACCACCAGCTCCCTACCACTTGGTCTAGCATCCTTAGCCGAAGCTTCAGTTGATTCAAAAGTAGGAGTGCTCTGCATCCCTTGGGTGCTCAGAGAAGTCACTCCAATGTATGTCGACATTGAAGGGTCCTTGCTTGGAAGGACATTTGTCTCCATGTCGGAGATGTTAGGGGCAGCAGTGGTGGTGGAGAATCCTCCTGGGCCAACAGGCATGTTGACAACAAGAGTTGATGGAGCGGTAGTTAGGAATGGCTTCGGGATAAAATCCCTAATGTCCCTAGAACTATGTTTCACCGCAATGTTCCTCTTCCTGAAACATACACATTTAAAAGTATAAGTACAGGAATGAGTTAGAACAATAATAAAGTCAGAGTTAAGAAATGCTTACACAACAGCTGGCACCTTGGTTAATGAAATGGCAGTGTTCTTCCTTCTTTTATCTACCTCCAAAGCGGGAGTAGATTTCTTGGAGGCTCCACCCTCCGACTTCTTTTCCTTCTTGCCCTCAGCAACAACTTCAAGGGCGGAGCCCTTCTGCTTCCTCGTTGCCAGAGCAGCTGGATCCTTGGAGGCCTCGTCATCTGACAAGACCATCACGTCCTTGAGGCTAGGATCATAGACTTGAGAAGCCATGTCCAACTCGTCCAGACCCATGAGCTGACAAAATAATTCTTGTTAGAAGTGTGATTGATGGAACAAAATCGGAGAAACTCTGGAGAATAAATAATATGTTAAGAAGGTTACCTCTGGACAATTGTCGTTCTCGAACTTGTCGTAGGTGGTAGTGAAGCCACGCTTCCTATCCTTCACCTTGACTATTTCCTTAATACGGATCTTGATGGAGTCATTGGATAAGTTGTCTTGAGAGATGTGAAGTGGATCCTTCTTGTCTCTAGTGTACTTATGCATCAAGTCAAAGCGGTGCTACAGGGGATGGATCCGTCTTGTGAACCAGCACGTAGCCAGATCTAATCCAGCCAGGCCTGAGTCTATGAGACACTCGATCTGCCTTACGATGCAGGAAGCTACATTATCGGAGGGGAGGACGGATCTAGTCCACCATGTGGGAGATTCCACTGCAGCAACATCGATGAAGTCGGGATATGTTGAGGGACGGACGGTCAGAGGAACGTCTGGATCATAGAAGTAGGTATCATGCCAATTCTTGATGGACTCATAGTCGACGATGTTGGGAAACCTCCAGTTTAGATGGATCTTAAAGCTAATAGATCCGCAGTTGGCAAGCTCATCTTTGCTAGCACCCGATTCCCTCTTGACGGTAAATAAGTATACAAAGATATCTAACCTAGGATACTTTCTGATATATCCCTCTAACAAAGCTACATAGTTGCTAAGGACGAGGATGCTATTCGGAGAGATGTGGTGGAGAAGGGATGACCTCGCTAGCCGGCACCAGCTGCTAGTTGAGCCCCTCCGTCGATGGGAGGTACCCCTCGGCAAGGAGGTCATTGAGCTCAACAGGAGTGAGTTTTGACCCCTCCACTCGCCACGGTGAGAATCTGCATCCTCTTCCTCTCCAGGATGGTCTTGGGCCACCACTTTATGGTCGCCGCCATTGGATTTTTCCACCACGGCGGTGATCGAGATAACCAACCCTTCTTCGGGCATGGTTACCTCCCGAGATGGCTCAGATTGAGTGTTGGGTTGTGCACTAGAGGATGGATGGTTAGGGCTTGACATTAGAGAGGATGGAGGTGAGATATGGGACTGGGGGCTAGGTTTTTTTGCTCAGGAGCTCGAAGTGGTGCCCGTAGCGAGGAAGAAGATGAAGTCTGGAGAGAGGAAGGTGAATGCGATTAATTACCAACGCAGTAACCTATATAACCCGAGCATCAAGATTCGTGCAAGTGGGAATCTGTTGGATTAGACATGGGCCACGTGTGTGAGAACGTGCGCGGTAATTTTGCCACGTCCCCGTAACTGCCGCCAACATTTCTGATTTCTCACACGGGGAAATCGCAATGATTATTCACTAGCTGTTGTGAGTTTCGAGGAAACATAGGTTGTACCCTACGCCATCTTCCTGACAACTGCTGTGGATATGTCATATCTGAAGAATCTTTGGTGTAACTGGAATATTGCGGACTACTGAAGAAATGATCAAGACTCTATGATTCTCCGACTTTCAAGTTGAAGACGGGGAAGAAAATTTGTAGTGTTCTTTGGGAGGACTTCAATATATTGCTTGCCAAGTTTGCCGACATCACCTAGACGAAGCATTTAAATACATGAAGCAATGAGACGACGCAAGATCTCAAAGTTATCCGGGGGTTCTTGGGGATATGCATAATGGATATCACCATAGCATAACTCTATTCTGGATAACCCGGGTGGCCCATAGTTGGTAGCAAGGCCTATGGCCTGCTGGATGGTCTAGTTAGAAGGATCCAGAAGGAAGGCCCATGCCAGATATAGGGAGACTATGGTGTCGCCATAGATGAAGCCGTAGGCTTGGAGTACAAGACATGAAGACTAGTTAGTATTAGTGTATGACTCTGTAACATGTCTGGTATAGACTTTACCCTATAACCCTAGAATCTGACGCCTTTATAAGCCAGACCTCTGATAGTATTTAGGGCACAACAAGTTCTACACATAATATCGCATAACGAACCCTACGATCTTTGTAGGTCGGCGTATTACCATTATAGTGATTTATAACAGGAGTAGGATTCACAACCATTGTGCATCTGAACCTGGGTAAGCTGTGTAACCTCGTACCCGCCAACTCGCGGACTTACCCCACATCTTTAAACACACTCTGTGAGGAACCCTCCATGACGTACTCATCAACAATACCACGACACCCATCACGCCGGCGGCGAACACGCCTTCCACCCTCGTGAATCGCCGATCTCGTCACCCTTGGACGAGAAAGGAAACGATCCGCTATGTCCATTGCCGCTAGCACATGCTGCGAGCGTGCCACTCCCTTCATCAGCGGTCTCCCTATCTCTGGAAGAACGACCTTCTCTAGCACCGGCTAAGCTAGCTTCCGCGTCGTTGTAGCCCTCTCCATTATGTATGTCGCCTCCTCTCAGAGAACAACGAGACGCACTTAGCGGTGGCTTCCGCCAAATAAATGAAATTAAAACAATAGACTAAGAAAGGAGCCCATCTGACTTAGGCCGCGTGATAGGAAAATGACTAGAGAGATACAACTTTGACATGATTTGGAAACAAAAATCGAATGGTTGAAAAAAAATGTGTGTTTTGCCAATTCTAAAACAACTAGAAGTTTAATAGGATTTTATTTTTAACACATAAGGTCATGTTAGGAATGATTCCCTAGAGGCTCACATTCCGCCTTGTATTTGTAACCCAGTATCCAACTTAGAGCTAGTTGTATGTTCCACTGCAATTGTTGCAGGTGTGGAACCATACTCTAGCCAGTTTGTCCTTAGTCGTTTGAGGTTGGGAGGGAAACCCACTGCCGAGACTAATTTGTAAGTCAGAATACGACAATGTTTCACGTGTCATGAGCATGGAGATGCTATCCACCTTGCATTGACTAGTCGGAAGAGGTACGATAGCCGGACCGATCCAAAGGTTAGGAGAACATGAGCATACCGTCATACGCTCTGACTAACACAATGGAATCCTTATACCTGAGGGGATCGCACGATCCGAGTTGTAGAAAAGCCGGCTTTGACTCCATCTAATGCTCACGTAACTGGGAGTCATAAGCTTGGTCTTAGGCCGACTTCGAAGCAATCTGTGTGACGTGGATCAACCAAGATGGAATTTGCCCCTCCATCTCGGAGAGATATTCTCTGGACCCTCTCGTGTGATATGATTCAGAAGCATGGTCATGCGCTACTCGATCAAGTGTTGATCGAGGTAGTCCAACTTATTGAAGCCGAAGGGAATTAGTTATCACTGCAATGAGAAGAGAGTTAAGCCGGCACTGGGATGACGGAATCTTCCCTGCGGTTTATCACCGATATCGTGAGGCAAAGGGACTCGGATAGATCGCCACAATGATGACACTTGGTTAAACCGAGAGTCTGCAAGTCTTACTAGAGGCCTCTACCGATTATCAACTCTAGTCGAAAAGTCACTAAGCTACTACTCTAACTGAATGATTACTGAGTTGTGTCCGGCTTACCGCAAGCCTGCGGGATTGCACACTTAACAGCGTGGAGCTAGGAGGATGATGATCTGACTAACACAAGTTTGAAACTTGGCCTTGTTCGATAGGGACACATGTCATTGGGTTAGATCCACTTTGATTAGGGTTAGGGTTTAGGACCGAGGAACACAAGTGCTGTGTGTCGTCACCTACTCGCCTATATAAAGGAAGGTGGGTGGCGGCGGACATGACAATCCAGTGCTGCTTCCTAGAGTTTCGCGATACTTGGCAATTCCACCTTCCAGTACCGCGGTGGCAAGACCAAGACTAGCATCTCACTTGCTGTCGTTCCACCTTGTACGTGTGTGAGACAGCAGAGGCACCACACATGCGGTGCTCATCGGCGGCATTGGGCGGCGAAGTCGGAGGCGGAAGGAGGAGCGCGACGTGGTGGTCCTAGGATCGAGCGGTTCGCCGAAGCTGGACGAGACGAGAAGAACATACGACACCACCGCGACACGCTTCCATAGCTTCCGCACCTGCGCGTCGAGAGGTACGAGCTATTGCCTTTGACCTTGGTTGGATCTTAGATGGCTCGGTGAAGTCCTAGCCGGAGCAGAAAAGTTTTTATTTTTCGGCCTGGCTCTGCGTGTTGCCAAACACGTCAGCCATAGCGCCGTGATTTGCACAACATTAGCTCTGAAAACTAAACGAAAAATTATCGAAGTATAGAATTGTGAGCGGGCGCCGCATGTCAACCAAGATATGCGGAGCCACTCTATAGCACAGTCAGAAACTTTTCCTTTGGGAAAAAGATTTCCAACTCTTTAGAGCAAGTTTAATAGTGTAGCCGGTTGTTGGCTATAATATGTTGCCACATCATCTATAGTCAGTCATATAGCTAACACGTATAATAGTTGGACACAAGGATGTACTACTTTATTAAGACCCACATTTTACTCTCACAAAGCATCTAGGAGCACGTGCTAGAGCTGGCTCTTAACTTACAGCCGGCTCTTCTTCTCTCTCCTCTTCTCTCACTTCCAACTCAGCACAAATAGTATATTTTACTTGTTATAGCCAGCTGACATGGCTCTACTTTGCTTGCTCTTATAAACCGCCGCGGCCTTCTCCCCAACCCCAACCTACCCGCGGCTCTTATCATGTCCGATCTCCGCCCGCCGGAGCATCAGGTCGCCGGCCACCGCGCGGCTCCCAACAAGCTTGGGCCGCTGGTCGACGGCGCTGGCCTCTTCTACAAGCCGCTCCAGGCCCTCGACCGCGGCGAGCAGGAACTCGCCTTCTACACGGCCTTCTCCGTCCACCCCGCCGTACCGCCTCCCATCCGGGTCAAATTCTTTCCGCGCTTCCACGGCACCCGCCTCCTCCCCACGGCGGCGACTCCCGGTGAGTCCCACCCGCATATCGTCCTGGATGATCTCCTCGAAGGCCTCCCCTCGCCCTCCGTCACCGACATCAAGATTGGCGCGTGTACGTGGCCCCCGCGCGCACCGGAGCCCTACGTCGCCAAGTGCCTTGCCAAGGACCGCGGATCCACCAGCGTCCTCCTCGGTTTCCGCGTCTCTGGAATCCGGGTCTCTGACGCTGGGGGCGCCGTTTGGCTGCCAGACAGGTCGGAGCTGAAGGGGACGGATATACCCGGCGTCCGTCGCATGCTCGGCCGCTACGTGTCCTCGGTTGGCGGCGACGGTATGGACTGCGCGCTAGCCGCAGCGGTGTATGGAGGAGAAGGGGGCGTCTTGGCGCAGCTGCGCGAGCTAAAGGCGTGGTTTGAGGTGCAGACTCTGTTCCACTTCTATTCGGCGTCAGTTTTATTGATCTACGATGCCAATGCAGTGACTACGGCTGGTGGTGGTGGCGGAGTAAGGGTGAAGCTGGTGGACTTTGCACATGTTGTCGAGAGCGAGGGGGTGATTGACCACAACTTCTTGGGCGGGCTCTGCTCGCTCATCAAGTTCATAGCTGACATTGTCGCCGAGACGTCTGACATGGTGCCTTCAGGTGATTCTTGAGGAGATTTTGGCTTTTGGGAGGTGATACAAAAGGTAAAGCGACCCTATTATTTATTGTTCTGTCATTTCATTAGATCTGTTGTTGGTATGAATGACAATACTAAATGTTGAGTCAGTAACCAGAATGAGGATACAAAAGCCTAAGCCTATTCTTTATTGTTCTTTCATTTCCTTAGATCTGTCGTTAGTATGAATGTTGAGTTAGTAACCAGATTGAGGATATAAAGTAGAAGGGGAAAAGCTCATGGTTTACATTGTGTTCTCTAATGGTGGACGGATAATACAAAAGAAAAAGGAATCGATTCTGGTGCCATGTTGGATTGGTGGTCACACAATCAGTCGGATTTCACGAACCTGAAAGAATAAAATATAGAATATTGTCACTTGAACAAAGTAACGACTTTGGATGCCACAAATACTTTGAATCAAAGAATTAGTTCTATGTCTTTAGAAGCTGGAGGTGGATGCCTTTAGGCATCTGTAGAAGTGAAGTTACATGGTGATTTCAAAAGAAAATGCTAGCCGACATGTAAAGATATTTGCTCTGAGCCTGTGAGCAAAATTTATACTTGATTGTTGAGTGGCATGGAAATATTTAATGGGTAGGGGGATACTGAATAAATTTATATACTGTTAAAAGACCACAGTAGCTGCAGTTACTTTGGGGATTAATAGTGACAAAATGAAGGGGAAATGACGATGATTTCCTTGTATTACAATAGTTTGACTAGTTTCAATGGTTCAACCTTTTCAAAGCCCCAAGCCTATTTGATATCCATACTCTGTTTAGTCATTCCAACTTCTTATACAATAAACGTTAACACTAAAAAAATCTACTCAGTGGCTTGGTACCTACGATGTTGACTTCCTATGATAGTATGTCACATACTCGATGGGATTATCCACTTGTGTTCCACTACACTTACTTATTTTGTAGGTGTAATTCCGCACGGATAACTCTTTGATAGGTTCACCAATGTTGTAAAGTTGACTGTTTATTTGGTCACTTAATACTTTTCCTGTAAGATCTGAATAGGCAAAAACAAAGGATCATCGCACTTTCTATACTGGATTAATAAATTGTAACTGTGGTTCGTTTCATACTTTGCTCAACTGCATACCTTTACAGTATACACCATGCTGTAGTTTGTTTGGCACCATTAGCTAGTGTGGTCCAGGAATAATTACTAGTCAATAGTCCATCTGTCAATATTTTGAATGCGAGTATGCCATATATTATTAGTTTGAGATATTTTGAGTACACCGGCTTAACTTTTGCTTAGAGTATGTAAGCTTATTTTTCTAGTGCATTTTCTATGCTATCTTAATATTTTATGGTATTCTGATAGAATATGTATATTGTTGGTAGTACAATCTTTTAAGGTAACTATCTATGCTATTTCAATCAAGGATTACAACCTTATCCCACCGGACCTATGGCACCGAATGCTAGAAAGATATAGATAATTCAAGTGTTACTACCTCTGTTCCATAATGTAAGCCTTTCTAACAGTTTAAATTGAACTACTAAAAAAACTTACATTTTAGAACGGAGGTAGTAGTTCTTAAGGAGTTTGATCAGACCATTGTATGGCATGACCCTTAAGGCCCAGTTTTGAACCCATGATTTTGTTTTTCGAGAACTAATGAATATGTGCCGATTGCTGATTGGAATTGAACTGTTTCATGTCATATTGATCTGTTTCCCTATACGGTGGTTTTCACTACATATATATACACATACTTTTGTAGGTCTTTCTACTACTGCTCATGGTCGGAGAAAGTATCTTTGTGGTGGTGGAAATGTCAAACGAGTCACTGGCTGCCTTCGCTCCAAAAGTAGCCAATTCGTATTTTATTTTATTTTGGTTGTGAAGAAAAATTTAGGATTCGAGCATACACTGGAAATGGTTACTGAATAAATAAAAAACAAAGGTGACATTGGTGTAACTATGTAATCGTGCCTGGCAACTTGTGTTTTAGTGTGAGATACCTGCGAAATAAAAATATTAATCAAAGTCACTTATTTTCGAATGGAGGAAGTTCCCGTGAGCATGGGCTTTGGCCACAAATGTAGGCATCTTTACTTCCGTCTGCGCATCCGTCTGGAGCTCTTTTCATCCAGGTCCTTTTGATCCACTACCCCTCGACTCTGCATTTGGCTTTATTGTTGACTGTTTTGTTTTTCCAACTTCACTGCGCTCAGATCATCTCCACCGGTGCTCTCCAAAGCGTGTTCGGCAGCAGTGCCGGGCAGGTGCCAGGTGGTGCTTTGGGCGCCAGCTCATCATGCCACATTTGTTGGGTAGGCCTCCCGCAGGCTCAACATGCCGGATTTGTTTTGGTAGACCTCCCACACCGGCGGATCACCAAACGGCCGCCCCAAAAAAAATTCAAACAAACAATTTGATAAACTGCAAAAATCCATTCAAACATGACAAACTTTACATACTTTGGACGGAAATCTGAAACTAAATTAAACAAAACCTAACTAGTGGCGTTGGTAGCGGTCGAAGGGGCTGGTCCTAGTTGTTAGTGTTGTCGTTGTCCCTGTCGTCGTCGTCCACTCCCTCGCCGGCGATGTTGTCCCCAGGTGCCCCACTTGTCGCCGGTGTCGACGTCGATGATGTTGTCGTTGTCCTGCGCGGGTGGCACGTCGTCAATGGAATCTCGGAGCGTCCAGGTGAGCGACGGGGTATCGTCCGGTGACGTGGAGGGCCAGCTGTCGCAGGTATTCCGCGTCGGGCTCTAGCTGCTGCTTCTCCTCCTTCATCAACAACGGTTGGCGACATCGGAGACGAAGGTACGCTCGTGGTGGCTCCGGCTTCGGGGTCAGGAAAGCGATGCCACCGCGTTGGTGTCATGGCAGCAACTACGGCTCCAGCTTCGGGGTCAGGAAGACAACCCTGCCGTGTTGGTGGCGCGACGACGAGTGTGGATCCAGATTCAGGCTCCGGAAGTGGGATGGCAGTGTGCAGTTGGTGACATCGACATCGAGCGAGCGGTGGCAACATGCGGTGAGGCGAAGCTGGCAAAGTTGTCCGCCGTGGTGGTTCGTGGACGTACCGTGCACCACGAGGACATTCTCGACGTCGCCGTAGTTCCAGAAGCGGCAATAGCCGTCGCAGTTGAATGTGTCGCCGTAGGGGCCGTCAATGTGGCATCACACTTGTCCTCGAAGAGAAGCACCTAGAGCTTGCTCCCCTAGCCCAGCTGGGGGCCGTCTGATCCTCCGAGGAGAGCTGCTCGCGCCGATGTCTGATGTAGTCCCGCAGCTCGCCCCCCTCGGGGATTGGCGGGACGACGTAGCCGCCAACCCTGATCCTCCACTGGTCGGGGAGACGCCAGTCTAGCGCGACGAGCAACCGATTCTCGTCTAGAACCGTCACCTTGCCCATGATGAGGTTACACAGGCGGTTGTGTGATTCTCCTCTATCGTCCTTGCAGTCGCCATGGCTACCACCGGCCTCCTTGTCATGGCGACCCATCGCAGGCCTCCACGTTCGGGTTTGCATGGGAAGCGATGGGGAAGATGTGTGGCTAGGTTTTGCTTGGGTGGCGAAGGACGCACGACGGTTCCTTTTGGCTAGCTCGGGACGTAGGCGGAGCAGCTACCTCGCAATTACTCTGGTGTCTCGAAAGATGAGTCGGCCATGTGTCAGTTAAACCATAACGAAGTGGGCACGCGACCGATCTTAAACTACGCCGACCGACCATTGTGCCGCTGACAAGGTGGGTCGGCTCGTCAGAACCAACGCGGTGTCAGTTGGCGGTGGCCCCAGTTCACCCCTGTGCGTAGGGGCCGACACGAGAGTGCCAGGGGTCGGCTCGTCAGAACCAACATGGTGTCGGTCGGTGGTGGCCCTAGTTCAACCCTGTGCGTAGGGGCCGACACGAGAGTGCCAGACAACTAAACGGACTGCGCGATGCGCAGACACCTGTTGGGGGTCACTGGTGCGAAACTTTTTTTCCCGTCTTCTCCAAAGTCCGTTTGTGGACTAGTTGGGGAGCAGTGGTGAAGTGACCCGACCCGGTAGGGGTCCAAGTCTCTGTGCTATTTGGTGTTAGTCCCTGAATCGACTCGCTAGCACACATATTTTAGGATGTAATATCACGAACAAATGTCATAATTCTATTACATCGAATTATCCAGAATATAACAGTCTCATACAAGTTGCATAACAGAAGGGCTAGCTCATGATTCATCAACGGAAGACTAATAAAAGATAAGAAGCTCCAACTAAATGCCACGTGCAAACGATGTTGAGTGGAGACTCACGACCCTAACCATGTACCTCACCCATCTTTAGGGCAACCTGCCACATGAAACGCTGCAACCACGAGTGGTCAATATTTTGAATGTATTGACAAGTGTCACTAAGGGATATAAAAATCTAACAAAGTAAAATCAACTAGCTCCCTTATCTTGTAGGTAAGTCTAAAGCCTCCACTACTCCAAGCATGTTAGTTCTATTGCCCCTATCATGCTCCTCCTTAAGGGTCAAGCTCAACATGTCAGTAAGTCAAACTCAATGCTCCTACCATGCTACTTGTCCAACCCCTAAATATCAACTTATTATGCTAGTTGTCCAACCCCTAAATATTAAGTCAGGTCGAGGCCTTACCATGCACCCATCCAATCACTTAGCTCAACATGTCAATAAGTCAGGCCACGACCCTTACCATGCAACTCACATCCAACCACTCAGATCAATTTCCATCTCGATCTCTATCTCCATCTCCACTACTTATAAAAACACGAAGTTGCATGGGAAAATTGAATACCGACCATTCATCTGAAACAATCGAACAACCGTGATTTCTTGGGTCTCACTCTCGACTTCACACTCCTTTCCGTTCAATCTTAGTGTCATCATCAATGCTAGTTCCCACTTAGTTTGCTCCATCCCAAATGAAACCACTCCCTCCCACCTAGCATGTTCCTCTCCCCGTCGCGGTTATGGAGAATAACGACTAGTGCGACCCCAACTTGGCCGCTCGAGGATGCTAGCCCATGGTCTTGCTTCGCCTCACCGTCTGCGATTGTCACGTCGGCGATCTATGAAGCAGAAATAAGACGGGAAGAAGTGTGGTTGGGAACTTGGGATGGGAAGGAGGGGACAACGTGAAGGAAGAGGAGCAGACTGTGGCGCGGCTGGAAGCTTTGGTGGCGACATAACATAGGACAGTGCAGTGGCATTGCCGGGTGAGTTGGAAGAGGAGGGTCTCGCTGCGGCCAGTGCCGCCAGTGAGGCCACAATTGTGATGCTAGGCCTGCAGAGAGAGGATGCATAGGTGTCCATATGGACCTCCACTGCTTCACTAAGAAGAAGATGGCTATCCACGCCACCGAGATCGACCACCTCCATGACTGCCAAACGCAACACCTTGTGCACGTCCGCTCAAGGAACTAGAGGCCGATCAACAATTGGTATCTTGTGATATTAATATATGCTCCTTTCCAAAAAAAAGAGGTTGATCGACAATTGATGCAGAAGGCACTGGTGGATATGCGCAACAAGAAGGCTCCCATCCCCGCCCCTGCCGGGGATCTCCACTACATATAAAAACACGAAGTTGCGTGGAAAAATTGAATCCCAACCGTTCATCTAAAACAATAAAACAACCGTGATTTCTTGGGTTTCCCTCCCGACTTCACGCTCTCCTTTCCGTTCAATCTTAGTGTAAGTGTGGCTGGGATTGCAAGGAGGGGACTGAACGTGAAGGAAGAGGAGAAGACTGCGGTGCGGCCGGAAGCTTTGGTGGCGACATAGAACGGTGCAGTGGCACTGCTGAGGGAGTTGGAAGAGGAGGATATCGCTGCGGCTAGTGCCGCCAATGAGTCCATGGTTGTGATGTTAGGCAGGTAGAGAGAGGACGCCTAGGTCCAATATGGACCTTCGATGCTTCACTAAGAACATGGCTATCCGCGCCGCCGAGATCGACCACCTCCGTGATCGCCAAACGCAACACCTTGTGCACGTCCGCTCAAGGAACCATAGGCCGATCGACAATCGATGCGCAAGGCACTGGTGGATATGTGCACCAAGAAGGCTCCCATCCCTGCCCCTGGCCAGGGAGACGCGAGCTACCGCCTCCACCATGTCACTATGAGGACACACCGCCATGTATGCAACACCGATGAGGTGCTCGACCCAATACAAGAGGTCATGCCTCTGTCCCATCTATCCATCCATCCGCGACAGAGGAGAGCAACAATCAAAGCCCATAGGTTAGAGCACCTCCACTCGTTGTGTAGGGTTCGTAGCATGGAAAACAAAAAATTCTACCACAACAACGAACAAAACCAAGATCCAATCAATGGAAAAGCCAAGATCTAATCTACGAGATAGGTGCAACGAGATAGATGAGAAGTAACCCTCGAAGATCCAAAGCGTTAACGAGATTGGTTGTCGTGGTTGATGTAGTCGATCACTTGCCGATCTCAAGATCGCGTAGATGATCCTTCTGGCGCCGCGTTCCGGCAGCGCTTCCGCACTCGGTCACACGTACGGAGTCGATGTAGACCTTCATCTCCCTGTTCTAGCGGGCAGCAGAGGTAGTAGATCCCCTCGGAATCCCAGCTGCACGACGACATGGTGGTGGTGGTGGAGGAGAAATCATGCAGGGCTTCGCCTAAGCTAGAGCAGGAGGAAGGAGGAGGAGAGTGGCGGCTAGGGTTGGGTGGAAGGGGCAAGGGGGAGGCGCCCACCCCTCCCCTCTTTATATAGAGGGGGTGCGGCCTAGGGTTCCCCCTTGCCCATTCCCCTTAGGGCCGGCGCATGCTTCCCCCCAAGTCGTATCTCCTATTTTCTCTGGATTCAAGTTTATCTCCCTAGAAACTTTCGAAACCTTCTAGAAACTCCAAACAAAAACTCCGGAACTTTTCCGAACCCCAGAAAATGACTTCCATTATATGAATCTTATTCTCTGGACCATTCCGGATCTCCTCGTGATGTCCTGGATCCAATCCGAGACTCCGAACAACATTCAGTCTCCAACTCATATTACATATCTACTTAAACAACATCAAACCTTAAGTGTGTCACCCTACGGTTCATGAACTATGCAGACATGATCGAGACACCTCTCTGATCAATAACCAACAGTGGGACCTAGAGATCCATAATGGCTCCCACATATTCAACGATGACTTCGTGATCGAAAGAACCATTAACATACGATACTGATTCCCTTTGTCGCGCGATATTCTACTTATTCGAGGTTCGATCATCGATATCTCCATACCTAGTTCTACCTCATTACCGATAAGTACTGTTTACTCATAATGTGATATGACATCCCTTGTGATCTAGTCACATGCTTGCAAGCCAATTGGATGTCATTCCACCAAGAGGGCCCATAGCATATCTATCCATCACTTGGATGGATAAATCCGATTCTTAATCCATTCGCTTCAACACATGCTTTGAGAATACCTAATGCCACCTTTATAACCACCCATTTACGAAGTGGCGTTTGATGTCATCAAAGCACTCATCTGGTGATGGTGATTAACATGATCTCATGGTCGAAGGATTAGGTTACTATGTATTTAAAAGCTTATAGCAAAACGAACTTTAATGACTTGATCTTATGCTATGCTTACTATGGGTGTGTGTCCATCACATCATTCTCCTAATGATATGATCTTGTTATTAATAACATCCAATGTCCATGATCAAGAAACTATGATCATCTATCAATCAACAAGCTAGTCCAACAAGAGGCTTACTAGGGACTCTTTTATGTTTACAAAACACACAAGCATTAGTGTTTCCTATTAATACAATTATAGCATGGGATGTAAAAATTTATCATAAACACAAAGATGATATAATAATCACTTTATTATTGCCTCTTGGGCATATCTCCAACACGTTGGGCATTCCTAGGCCAAAATCTGGCGCTATTTAGCATCAGACGGATGTAACTTTCGGCTTGGGAATGGCCATTTTCCACTAGCATTCCCAGGCGACGCAAAAGCGGTGACATATTTGAATATTTTTGTTCCCGCCGGTGAAATCTCGCCCAAAGGTGTTCGATAGAAATTGACCAAAAGAGTTCGATAGAAATTGTTGGAAATATGCCCTAGAGATAAATAGTAGTAAGGACTATTATCATATTTCATATAGTTTATGATTAAGTTTTATATCATGCTATAACTGTATTGAGTGGAAACATCAATACACGTGTGATATACAAACAAACCAAGGGTTCCCAGTGAAACTCTAGTCACTGGTTCATTGGTCAACAGATGATCAAGTTTCCTGATCATGTGGCATTTATGCCTGTTGGAAATGAGGTCATCTCATTCAGAGAATGAGATGATGAACCAATACCCAACCTAAACATCGTGACCCGATCATGTCACGAAGTTCAAGTTACGATGATTAGAAATGGATCCTCATAGACTATTCCTTAGACCGTGAGGCTATATCAATCACTGTCTCCCGAGAGTGCTTAGATAGCATCAAACGCCATCTGGTAAAACGGTGGTTATAAAGGTGTGTTCGGGTATTCGGAGGAAACCATAGAGGCAATATATGTCAAGAGCGGGATTTGTCCGTCCATGTGACGGGAAGATACTCAAGGGCCCACTCGGAGAAGTTATATCCAATAGCTGCGCAGCATGTGATTTGATCACGGGGATATCACTTCTTGGAACGAGTTAAGTAGCATTGTTCAGACGAGATTGAACACGACATGGTGATGTCAATGATCAGATCTCGGGCAATGCAAGTATCGAATGACAAAGGAAATAAGACACGACTGTCCCGGTTCAAACGACGAAAGATCTTCGTGGAACGCACAGGGGTCACATGGCCATCTGATGGCTCCAAGTATGGCGCCCAGAAAATTGCTTGATGGCGGTGTTGATGTAGAGTTCGTTGGGAACCCCAAGAGGAAGGTATGATAAGCACATCAGCGAGTTTCCCTCAGTTATGAAACCAAGGTTTAATCGAACCAGTAGGAGCAAGGAAACACCTCAAAGGTGTTACTAGCTAAGCTTTGGCAGGGCGCACTACCGGTGCTAGTAGCAACGTGGAGACCTGCACAACACAACCACAGAACTTTGTCCCCAACTTGCGATGAGGTTATCAATCTCACCGTGTTTTGCGGAAAACAAAGGATTAAACGTATCGAATGGAAAGAAGTGAAAGTTTGCAGAAAATAAACACAAAGCAGTAAATAGTTGTAGATTGTATGTAAAGAAAAAGGACCAGGATCCATAGTTCACTAGAGGTGTCTCTCCTTAAGATAGATAACATGTTGGGTGAACAAATTACAGCGGGGCAATTGACAAACACCGAGAAAGCAATACATGCATATACTAATCATCTTGACTCCTCTAAGACTTGATTCGACATTACAAAATAATACATAGACCGCCATCCAACTGCATCTATGACTAATAATCCACCTTCAGGTTACCATCCGAACCCCCTCCAGTATTAAGTTGCAAGCAACAGATTATTACTTTACAAACTGCGTGTAAACTAAACAATATGATTGTTCTATGAACAAAGGATTGTTGTTTTCTCCCTAGTAGCAACAGCACATCTAGTACCTTAGAGATTTCTGTCACTTCCCCAGATTACCAGAGGCATGAACAACATGTATGAATTACAAATAGATGATCTTGATCATGAACGGAGATCACAAGATCTAAATATGAAAGCACAAAGGAGGAGAACCATCCATCTAGCTACTACATGGATCCGTAGTCCAAGGATGAACTACTCACGCATCACACCGGAGGCTTGCATGGTGATGAAGAAGGCCTCTAGGGTGAATTCCCCTCTCCGGCAGGGTGCCGGGAAGAGCTTCAGATCCCTCCCGATCTAGAGATGGATATGACGGCGGCTACAGACTCTTTCGTGGATTTTTGATCGGGTACTTAGGGTTTTCGTCCTGAGGGCATCTTATAGTCGGAAGGGGAGGCCGAGGGGGTGCCAGGGCTGGCCTTACCACCCCCTGGCGTGGGCCAGGCTGGGCCACGCGGCCAGGTGGTGTGGTGGCCCCCTGGTCCCTCTTCGTCTCGTATTCTGGCACTTGATCACTTCTGGAAAAATAGGCACTTTGGCTTTTGTCCCGTCCAATTCCGAGAATATTCATTTTCTGACTTTCCTGGAACCAAAAATAGCAGAAAACAGGCAGCTAGCACTGTGGCTCTTGTTAATAGGTTAGTCCAAGAAATCATATGAAACGTACTCCAAAGTTGGAACAAAACACAAGAAAGTGGATAAAACCAAGCATGGAACATCAAAAATTATAGATACATTTGCAATGTATCACCATCCAGGTCCCTCTATCGATCATTGGTGCGGGAGTGTCCCGACCATGTCTGGAGTGTTCCCGAACCGTGGGGTATCACGCTTAAGGGCTTGATGATGCTTAGAGAGTGTTTATAGGATCGGTAGAATCGCCGAAGAAAAGAAGGGAGAAAACCGGAAGGGTTTCGGTAAATCCGGAGGATGTCCGGAGTGGACGTGGAAGGTGTTCCATCGCCACGGAGATTAGATAATGTGTGAATGAATGTTAAATATTGATTTAATCATTTATTCATAATTATTTAATAAAGAGAAAATCAATTAAAAAGGTCAAAGGCTTAATGGGCCAATTTCCGGAGGGAGAAGGCCCATTAGGGGAAAGGAGAGTGGGAGAAGGGGCAAAGGGGAGGCTGGCTGGGCCTAGCCCCCCCCCCCCCCCCCGCGCGGGGCCCACTAGGTGGCCGGCGGCCACCTCCTCCCCCCTCCTCTCCTTTAGTCCCACCCTGGGACTTGAGGGGAGGTAGTACCTCCCCTCTCCCTATATAGTGGGGTATTTGGCCTAGAAAAATACACCAATAATCAATAGAGGTCTCCTCACTTTTGGGAGGACCTCTAATTGATATTTTCTCTCTCCCCTCTCTCTCGTGACTATGGTCCCAAGTCTAGACTACGCGAGCGAGAGACATCTTCACCACGGAGCGCCGTCGCGCTGCGGGATTCGGATCCAGGAGCTCTACTTCCGCAACTGCTGCTGGATCGGGGAAGTGGGAGTCATTGTTAGGCACCGGACGTGTGTAACTCCCCGCGAGGTGTCGCACTTGAGGCACTCAAGTCGTTGGAGCCAGTAGGAGCGCAAGGACTTCATCACGACCTTGAGGTCGGCTTCGGCTCGTCTACATCAACCACGCTCTCATGAGCGTTGCCAACGCTTTTTGGTCTTCAAGGGTAAGTTTGCGAAAAGCCCCTCCCGTTACTATATTACTAATAGATATGTCCTGGCATCTTCAGGGGTTCAGGGGCGTAGAGTAAAATTTATAGTTTTTATGCGCGGAACCCCTACAGTGGTATCAGAGCTAGATCTATGCGTAGTAATACTAGTACGGGTAGAACACACAAGATGTAGCGTGTGGGCGTTGATCTTTTAGCTGTTACCCTCCCACGTGTACTTGTGTATACCACAGTAATGCTTGATGAAGCGGCCCCCAACCGACTTTACGCGTTCATTCGCGAGACTGGTCCACGCTTGACATACGGCTTGTACCGTCAAGAATACAAGCATCAAAGTCATAACACAAGTAATCAAGTAATGGAACAAACATAAAGAATGCCAACTATGCTCTCAAGAAGGTGCTCAAAGAATATGTGGAGACTCAACAAGTAGAAGAAAAAGGTTTTGAGTAATTTGAAAGGCTTCCAAATGCTGAAAGTATGGTGCTCATTAGCTTTGAGCTCTCATTGCCCCTATCATAGGCATCTTTAATGTGGTTAAGGTGAAAGTGAGGTCCAATCTGAGTTATATGCTTGACAAACTATAAACTGAAAATCCCAAGTCCCTTGAGTACGAGGGCCGCTCCTCATGCTACTCAACTTTAGTTACCGGTAAGTTCTTGTCATCGTAAGTATGTGCGTATCATTGAGAACCGCCAACGGGGCACCCCTTGCCCGATGATACGGAAGAATCCCCATATCAAAATGACAAGGCAAGCAGACAATGAGTATCTCAGCAATCTTCTTATTTACCATGGGAAAATTGTGCTTTTTTCTCTCTTTCCTCTTTTCATAAAACTCTCCTCTTTTTTTTCTCAATAGCTATAACTCTCTTGTTTTATAAGAAGAATGCTTCATAGATATCATTATGGTTATGCTGCAGGTTTCCACCATGTCAGCATGGATTAGACCAGCGGCCCAAGCGTTTCTCTAACACACATACATAACTCCATGGACTTACAAGCTCCCCTTTTATTTCACACCGACGACATCCGCAAACAAAAGAGCAAGGTATCAACTGGGTATATATTTACAAGTGTTGAAAGCGTTCCCCGTGATAGCACGGTTCTGCTAATCCCCAGCCTATAATTTGCAAGCATATAACTTTCATGGAGAGTTCATAATGGTTCAGGTTTATTAAGTGCAGGAAATAAAGTGTGTCATCAAGTTCGTGAGAGCTTTACTAACTAACTTTCCCATAACAAGCAAACATTTTATTTGGAAGAAAACAAGGCAAATTGAATATGCACGGAAGTAGCAAATGATGCTAATAGGTAGGTATGGTGGACACTTTGGCAATATTCGGTTTAGGGCATTTGGAAACATGAGTAAAAACACTCAGTGGGAATGAAGGCTAACAATAGTAAGGGAGCGACAAACGAGAGAGCAATACCTGTCATTATCATGCTTGCAACAAAACAGGACTACTCATGGCATGAAAGTGATTCAAGATCCTCAAGGCAAAATAATTCATCGAGGCTTAACTGATTATTACAGTCATGTGCATGCATGAGCATGTGCCAAGTCAATCAAATGAAACATTCAGAGGAGGATACCACGGTGTCATACCAATTTATGAATAGAGCAATGCAGGCAAACATTCATAAGACATGCTACAAACTATTAGCGAGCTGGAGCTAATCATAAGAAAGCAAGAACTACTAAGCATCCAAAGAAAACATACACTCTACATGAACAGACTAAGCACGCCCACAGTGATGAGTATATGTCCAAAACTTGTTTTAGGGAGTTGGATGCATGAGTGGAACTCTTTGGAATAACTTGGTTTTGGACGTATCATAGGTATGGTGGACTCTTTGGAATAACTTGGTTTAGGGAGTTGGATGCATGAGTGGAACTCATACTTTGTTGTGGAGGCTAGCAAAAAACTAGGAGCGACAAACTAAGAGAGCCATAATGGCCATAATCATGCAGAGCGACAAAACATCATTGATCAAAGCATAAAGTGATACTACAAGTTGAAAACTAAAGGATCATAAAGGCTGTGGTGACTTGAGATAGTCATAACATGGTGTGAGCATGCGCCAAGTCAACCCAAATAAAGCATCAAAGGAGAATACCACTATACTATGTTTTAATATGCTAAAACAACGCATGATTCATCCAAGGCACATTAAGCAATCTCAATTGTTTATAACAAGTCATGCTACAGCATAGAATACTAAGCATAAAGCCAAAACAATATCAAGCATGGCATGACAAAGCATAGGCCACAGTCAAAACGAGCTCTTTTTACCACATAAGCATGAACTTTCCTACTCTTCTCCAAACCAAACCAAACCATTTGCAAACCAATGTATGAAAGAGGGGGTCCAACCAATTTATTTAGAAAACTAAGAAAACCAAGTAAAATAAAAACCAAAACAAAAACAAAAAAGAATACGCTCCAAGAAAAACACAACTATGCATGAAACAATGAAAATGAAGCGTTTGGAAGAAACCTGGGATTTTTATTGATGAAGAAGGGGATGCCTTGGGCATCCCCAAGCTTTGACGCTTGTACTTCTTGGATATTTCTTGGGGTGACACGCGTGGCATCCCCAAGCTTGAGATTTATTCCATCCTTCATCTCATTACTCATTCCTTTCATACACCTGAAATTTTTCCTTCGTACAAAACTTCACACAATCTTTATTAGCAACATTAGTGCACTTAAGATAAATAAGTCTTAAGGTTCAGTTCTAACACCAAATAAACTTCCATTAGAACACTAGATACTGTAGCACTTCCCTCAAAAAGCTCAATTCCCCAAAAGAAGTCAAAAAGGAACCCACAAGAAGCAAATGCAGAAAATGGCAGAAATCTGTCAAAACAGACTAGCAGGTAAAGACGAATTTGTTCGAAGACCTTCTGTTGCTCAAATCAAAAAGTGTTGAACTAATGTAAGTTAGAAAACAACCTGGGGCAGAAGCACAAAACATTACAGCTCAATCTGACATACAGAGCTCTCTGACGAATTTTTACGGTGAAGCACAAAAATCTGTTTCGGGACAGCAACTTTCTCAATCATTACTTCTCTCTCATTAGAGGTTACTCTTGGCACACAAAGCAAATAAAAAGGATAATGAGAGGTTATTACAGAGGTAATAACTTCCAAGACTCATCTAAAACTTTTGGGTTATCTCCCAATAAGTACTTTTCTTTAACGCCTTTAAGTTAGGCTAAGAAGCAAGAAAAGGATCAAGTATTCTCAAATGAAGAAGCATTTAAACCAACTTTCTTGCCCTTACCTCTTCTTATTTTTATTCTTAACCTTGGGGAAAATATGATTGTTTGGTGGAGAAGAAAAGTGCATGGTCCCCTTTCCCACATCTATTATCGCTCCAAGGAGTTCTAATAGGGATTTTCCAAGTGTAATTTGTCCTTTTCCTACACATTCAATAACAAGATAATCAATATAAATCGTTTTCCCAAGGATCTATGTAAACACTCCTTCAGCTATTCCAAGAGATAAATGGTATTATTATTAGCAAGAGATGTTTCTTTTCCTCCTTCAATGAGCCCCCAAGTATTCAGAGATTTATAAATATCTTTGGGCATAAGATAAAATTCAGACATGATATCACAGCGAGCTTGAAAAGTTTCAGTGTTCATCTCAATCTTTACTGTAGGGAACCACTTTGATGGTTCAGAGTTTATTGGAACATAATTGTGATGCTCCCTAAGCGTATTATAGGAACTTTCCAAGCTAGTAGTGCTAGTCCCAAGAGTGTTCAACCTAGTAAATATTTTTGCGAAAGAAATATCAGTTTGGCTAGGCATGTTGTAAGTGAAGATCGATTTATTTATAGCATTAATAGCATCATCCTCATTACAATGGAGGAAATCTCCTCCCACAACAGCATCTAAAGCATATCTATAGAAAAGAGCAATTCCAAGGTAAAAACTGCTAAGGAACAAACATTGAGTCATTTTAGGCTCAGTTTTTTCATGTAGATCGGAGATTCTAGACCAAGATTCCTTAAAACTTTCCTCAATTCCTTGTTTAAAAGTGAAAATCATTTCCTCGGGTGACATAGTGATTGGAGCAAGGCTAGACATAGTGAAAACTTAGGATAGGAACTAATTTTTTTGTGTTTTTCAAATAAGAAAGCAAACTTGTAAAACTAATTTTTTTGTGTGTTTTTGATAAAGAAACAAGCAAACAAAGAAAAAAAGAAAACTAAGCAAAACAATAACAACAAAGTAAAGAGATTGGTTATGAGGGACTCCCCTTGTGAAGATGTCCTTGACTCCCCGGCAACGGCGCCAGAAAATCGCTTGATGGCTCAATGCATGGCGCCTAGAAAAGTGCTGGTGCGTGGTTGATGTAGAGCTCGTTGAGAACCCCAAGAGGAACGTATGATGAGCACAGCAGCAAGTTTCCCTCAGTTATGAAACCAAGGTTTAATCGAACCAGTAGGAGCAAGGAAACACCCCAAAGGTGTTACTAGCTGAGCTTTGGCAGGACGCACTACCGGTGCTAGTAGCAACGTGGAGACCTACACAACACAACCACAGAACTTTGTCCCCAACTTGCGATGAGGTTGTCAATCTCACCGTGTTTTGTGGAAAACAAAGGATTAAACGTATCGAATGGAAGAAGTAAAGATTTGCAGAAAGTAAAAACAAAGCAGTAAACAGTTGTAGATTGTATGTAAAGAAAAGGACCGGGATCCATAGTTCACTAGAGGTGGCTCTCCTTAAGATAGATAACATGATGGGTGGACAAATTACAGCGGGGCAATTTACAAACATCAAGAAAGCAATACATGCATATACTAATCATCTTGACTCCTCTGAGACTTGATTGGGCATTACAACATAATACATAGACCGCCATCCAACTGCATCTATGACTAATAATCCACCTTCAGGTTACCATCTGAACCCCCTCTAGTATTAAGTTGCAAGCAACAGATTATTGCTTTACGAACTGCGTGTAAAGTAAACAATATGATTGTTCTATGAACAAAGGATTGTTGTTTTCTCCCTAGTAGCAACAGCACATCTAGTACCTTAGAGATTTCCGTCACTTCCCCAGATTACCAGAGGCATGAACCCACTATCGAGCATAAATAATAACTCTTGGAGTTGCTAGCATCTACTTGGCCAAGAGCGCGGCGATGGAGAAGCGCGGGGACGGGGCGCCGGCGGCGGAGAAGACTGCGGTGGAAAAGGCGGCCGGGGTCGGTGGCCGTGACGCGAGGAGGGAGGAGGCGCGGGAAGGCCTAGTGGCGACGGAGGCCGAGGAGAGCGGGGCGCTCGGGCGGAGGAAACAGAGGGGAGGAGATGGCGGCGGGGCAAGGAGGAGAGGGGAGCGGCGGCCACCAGCGAGCGGGGTGGATTGAGGAGGAAGGTGGGAATGGCGTTGTTGGTGGAGTGGGCCCGGTTGCGGCAGGTGGGTTGCGTCGGGATGAGGCACGCGCGGGTGGCTTGGTCGGGAAGAACATGTGCGGGGGTGGGGCCAGGCTGCAGCGGGAGAGAGGAAGGAAGGCGGCCAGGCTGGCGTGCGGTTAGTGGAGTCTGGGGAGATGGCGTGTGCGGCTGGGAGGTTGGCGTGTGAGAGGTGGTTGGTGGGTGTGCACATGCAGGTGGCGGCGGGTTGGAGGTGGGGCCCGCGTGCAGGGAATTGGTGGGTGGTTCGCTGGGGTGGTGGGACGGTGGAGCGGGTGACGTGGCAGGGTGTGGGCCAGGAGAAAAGAGGTGGCAGGCAGGGATTAGCCGGGGTAAGGTGGAGGGGCTGGGTAGGATTAGGGGTAGGTAGATTAGGGATTTTGGAGGTGGCCGGCCGGGCTTTCGGGCCTGGCGGGCTGCCTCCTAAAAATAAAAGAAATATTTTGTTATTTAAAACGGGGCTTTTGAAAACCGTTGGTAGACAAAACAAAATATTCTGGAAACCCGGGTTTTGATTTAAAATCAAGACGGGGCGTTTCGAAAGCAAAAACAGTCTTTTAGAAAATAGTTTTAGACAAACAAATGCATGATGTCATGACGATGCTCAAATGCAAGGTGGCATGATGACACGAGCATGCGGCCATGATGATGCAATGCACAAAAACAACGCGATTTTCTAGTAGTGGTTTTTGCGGGGCGCCACAATTCGACACCACTAACAATGGATCTCGCCCTCGAGATCCGCCTCATAGTACCGGGAAGAAGGTCGGCGATCTGAATCTTCTCGCTTCGTGTAGATCCTCGCGACACCACTAACAAGAGGTCCTTGTCCGTGATCGTCGAGATAACACTCCGGAGAAACAACGGGGAAGGCAGAGGTATCAACAAATATAGCCACCTCTAGCTTCCGTGGACGGAGTAAAATTGCTGGATCCACCGATTCAATGTACAAAAGCGAATGATAAGAGTAGTCGGATGGTGATCAGTCCATCGCGCACCCAAACCATTACTCTGCACACAAATCAGAGAATTATGCAACCAACTCTCGGAATCAGACTAAAGATCTCGACAAACGAGATTCGAGAACAAGGAGGGATGCAGACTCTGCATCGGATCTGGCGTAGATGATGTCATCGCGTCGGAAAACTCCGGAAGACACAAACAAGGATCAAAGAATGGTACCACAGATAAAGGATCTCTCAGATAGCATGTAGACCGGATGTAGAAGCACCGTTACCAAAAGAGGAAGCGAAACCCTGAAGGTACGACGGAATCCCACCACGAGAATTCCTAGACTCGAAGAAAGGGAAGAGAACGGATTCAAAACACGCAGAGGTAAGGGGAGAACAACAGAGGGGTAAGGAGTAAAAACAGACCTAATCAGATCTATCCAACCGATTTTGCAAAATAGTTTTGACACTCTAGATCGTCCGTTAGCTAGGTTATCCTACAGGCTGGACTTGTGGGGTATCGCAACTGCTGGGCTCTGATACCACTTTGTAACACCCTCAAATCGGCCCTATGCAAGTTTTAGCTCTTCCCGCCAAACCCGCATAGAAACGATTCAAGGACGCCCACCAGGCACTTTCGTGCGGGTGGAAAACGAAGTAATACCATTACACATCAGTCCTCGATGGGACCCATAGATCATATATATACAGCAACGACTTCATGAGTCAAGAATACAGATGTAATATACAAAGATCCAAATCACCTTGAAAACGATAGAGCGTCCGACTATGGACAAGATGCAAATGGGGCTAAGAGCCCTGAAGAATAACCAATGGCGTCCATAACCCTGCCCAGGCCAAGCCAGAAGGGTAACCCTGCTAACGACGGCGATCTCAAACCTGCTAAAACAAAAGGGGTGCCGACAAAGGGCAAAGGAAAAAGAGGAGCGTCAGTACTGAGGCCAGTACACGGCGAGGCTAGAATTCGGCGGCTCTCGCCTACATAGGTATGGTGGGCTGAAGCGGCAGCGCAGCGGCACTAAACAACCTATAGAGACTCGATACAACTGGCGGTTATCAGAGAGGGATAAGAAAGACCTATTCGGATCCAACCTGAAGCTAACACCAAACAAACCCATCCTGGCATTCCCCCTCGAGACCAAACGGGGAGGGCAAACCGAGGAACACACGCAGTTGGCAGTTTTATTCATTCGATTATAGTTGCAGCAATTACTAATCAGATATAGATAGAATGAGTCATCCTGAGAGCATAAGTAGTAGGCAGTTTTAGTTAACATCTCGTTGTAGTTGGAACAGTTACTAGTCCGATATAATTGTCCTGAGGAATCCCAAACCCAATAGTTGTTGACACTTTTATCACATTCCATTGGAGTTGTATTACTTACTAGGCAGGTACCACATGTCACGAAACAACCCAGATCCACCAGCTGTTGGCATTTTTAATATACATTCCGTTATAGTTGCATCTGATTACTAGTCACATATTAAGTCAAATTTATAGCACTACTTTAGTTATGCTTGTCTATGATCGAGATACTGTGCTCCAAGTCGTCCATAACCGCGGACACGGCTTTCAGAAAGTTTTACCCTGCAGGGGTGCACAAATAGCAACACACACTCGACCAACCTCGGAAAAACCAACTCAAAACCCAACGAGGCATTCACGACAAAGCGATCACAGGATTCGGAAATATTTCAGGGGGCCACCCCACTAAGCTACCCGCAACGAAGTTGGCCGGCTCCGGAACATACCCAGGGTTTGCGTCAATGGCTGTAAACGACTGGAAACCCGAAAGTGTGACTGGGCTTGTCGATACCGCGAAAACACTCCGCGATCCTAAACAGTATAGGCGCTCCAAGCACAATCTTAAATAAAGCGGTAAAGCATGGCATAAGTACATGATAGTAATAAAGCCCCAAACTACTTTGTGGCCCCAAGAAATAGAAATGAATCAAGCTCTGGCTCAGGGGGGTCCATAGGCCTCCCGGATGTGGATAGTGCGAAAAATCAAGGAACAGGTATCAAGTACTCGGGGTCCTACGGGACACAAGTGAGCGTGGAAGAACCAAATAATATCTATTGCCCACCGATGCCTCTGCATTAGTTATATCTAGCATTTTAATGGTTGTAATTAAAGTCATGATCATCTCCACCAATAAGCATCTCCACCATTAAACATCTGCCAGCATTCCAACAACTGTGGTACTCAACAACACAAGATCGCACCTGAGCAAGCAACTACGACTCGCAAGGCCAGCTATCTACCAAACACAGGTAATAGGAGGTGTCCAAGGCAATATAGAGGCTGCTCGGGATGTAACTGGTATACGGGAACTAAAGCATCGCGACACGGATAGCAATAGATCAACAGGAGGAAATAAAGACTATAAATGCAAAATAGGTAGAAGGGGAAGAGATGCTCGCCTGGGAAACACTGCCGAAGGTTCATATCCGGAGAACTTGTCGATACTCGCATCAACTCATCGGTCTAATCCGCGAAGAAGCAAACACTAGAAGAAACACCGGATGCAATATTTAGTACTACGGCAGAAGATCCAGCATGATTATGATATGCATGCGAGATGAACAATTTAATATGCGACAGTCAAAAATGTCATTTTATAAAAATAATGGGGGTCTCGGATAGGGAATCACATTAGGGTTCGGCGATCTTGGCTCCGAGGGGTTCGGGGTTCGACAGGTTCGACGGGGGGAACGGTTTGACGGAATCGGTCACGGACAACGGAAGGAGAGCTTGATGTTTCGGGAAGGAGGACTTGGCGTTCCGAGATGAAGCGCTTGTCGGTCCGGAGCAGATCTTGGGGTTCCTCGTCGAAGGCCTTCTGATACGGGGGTCTTCGGTTTCCGAGAAGATCTCGTGGTTGGTGAAGGACTTGGATCGGCGTCGGTCTTGGCGTTCGGGGTGAAGAACTTGGCGTCCTCGAGGGAGTACTTGGCGTATCCGTGTCGACGACCTGGGCGTCCAGGATCTCGGGTATCGGCTCCGGGAAGAAGTACTTGTCGCATCTCTGGCCTTCGGGTCAAAGAACTTGGCGCGTCCGGGAAGGAGTACTTGTCGCACCGGGGTTCGGTCTTTGGGGTTCGGACTCCGGTAGAAGTTCTTATCGTTCCCTGTCGAAGATCTTGTTGGTATCCAGGAGGATATATTTGGAGGTGTGGGTGCTGAGGATAGGTCTCGGACATGGGCACCAACAAATACGCGCAAGACGATAACAGCACAAACCCCAGGTGCACATCACCCACAACATTACCCACACGGGCATTGAGTCGAACATCTCGTTGACGAGATCCAGACAGGCATGCAGTGGATAGAACCCAGCTGCCCTAGCACTGTCTCACGGGCATGAGCAGAACCTATGCGGCACTTGGCGAAGTAGCAGGGGTCGACGCGGTCGGCACATTCGACCGAGGAGAGCCGGATAGGGGCGAAGTCGTTGGCGTCCTCGGTCGTAGAGGCGGGCGACCAAGGCAGCGCAGGTCGCAGGTCGGGGACGCGCGGTCGGGGCCGGCGCTGGAGGGCGGCGGGCGGCGACGCCCGTTGGTGGGGAAGGAGGCGAGGTCGCCGGCTGGGGCGGAGGCCGACGGACTCAACGGGGGAAGAGGCGGCACTGGCGGGGCTCGGCCCGGATCGAGGGCAACGGCGCTTGTCTGGCCGGCGACGCGGTAGAGGCCGACGACGCCAGGTGGAGCGGTCGGTGCGGAGGTCGCGCGGCGGCTCTCCTGGGGCGGAGGACGACGCGGCCGAGCTCGAGGAAGGCGGGGGGGGGGGGGGGGGGGGGGGCGGCCGTCGAGGTGGTGGGGCCTGGGGCGCCGGGAAGAGCGCGGCGATGGAGAAGCGCGGGGAAGGGGCGCCGGCGGCGGAGAAGACCGCGGCGGAAAAGGCGGCCGGGGTCGGTGGCCGTGACGCGAGGAGGGAGGAGGCGCGGGAAGGCCTAGTGGCGGCGGAGGCCGAGGAGAGCGGGGCGCTCGGGCGGAGGAAACAGAGGGGAGGAGATGGCGGCGGGGCAAGGAGGAGAGGGGAGCGGCGGCCACCGGCGAGCGGGGTTGATTGAGGAGGAAGGTGGGAATGGCGCTGTCGGTGGAGTGGGCCCGGTTGCGGCAGGTGGGTTGCGTCGGGATGAGGCACGCGCGGGTGGCTCGGTCGGGAAGAACATGTGCGGGGGTGGGGCCAGGCTGCAGCGGGAGAGAGGAAGGAAGGCGGCCAGGCTGGCGCGCGGTTGGTGGAGTCTGGGGAGATGGCGTGTGCGGCTGGGAGGTTGGCGTGTGAGAGGTGGTTGGTGGGTGTGCACATGCAGGTGGCGGCGGGTTGGAGGTGGGGCCCGCGTGCAGGGAATTGGTGGGTGGTTCGCTGGGGCGGTGGGACGGTGGAGCGTGGCAGGGTGTGGGTCAGGAGAAAAGAGGTGGCAGGCAGGGATTGGCCGGGGTGAGTTGGAGGGGCTGGGTAGGATTAGGGGTAGGTAGATTAGGGATTTTGGAGGTGGCCGGCCGGGCTTTCGGGCCTGGCGGGCTGCCTCCTAAAAATAAAAGAAATATTTTGTTATTTAAAACAGGGCTTTTAAAAACCGTTGGTAGACAAAACAAAATATTCCGGAAACCCGGGTTTTGATTTAAAATCAAGACGGGGCGTTTCGAGAGCAAAAACAGTCTTTTAGAAAATAGTTTTAGACAAACAAATGCATGATGTCATGACGATGCTCAAATGCAAGGTGGCATGATGACATGAGCATGCGGCCATGATGATGCAATGCACAAAAATAACGCGATTTTCTAGTAGTAGTTTTTGCGGGGCGCCACAGATGAACTACTCACGCATCACACCGGAGGCTTGCTTGGTGATGAAGAAGGCCTCCAGGATGAATTCCCCTCTCTGGCAGGGTGCCGGGAAGAGCTTCAGATCCCTCCCGATCTAGGGATGGAGATGGCGGTGGCTACAGACTCTTTCGTGGATTTTTTTGATCGGATATTTAGGGTTTTCGTCCCGAGAGCAATATATAGGCGGAAGGAGAGGCCGAGGGGGTGCCGGGAGCGGCCACACCATCCCCTGGCGCGGGCTAGGCCTAGCCGCGCGGCCAGGTGGTGTGGTGGCTCCCAGGCCCTTCTCCGTCTCGTATTCTAGCACTTGATCACTTCTGGAAAAATAGGCACTTGTCCCGTCCAATTCCGAGAATATTCATTTTCTGACTTTCCTGGAACCAAAAATAGCAGAAAACAGGCAGCTGTCACTATGGCTCCTGTTAATAGGTTAGTCAAAGAAATCATATGAAAAGTACTCCAAAGTTGGAACAAAACACAAGAAAGTGGATAAAAACCAGGCATGGAACATCAAAAATTATAGATACATTTGCAATGTATCACTGGTCGACGTCCTCTTTGGCCAAGGCGCCCTCTTCGGCTTGCGTCTGGTCGGCGAAATCCTAGGACTCGAGGCCATGTTCGGCGTCGGCCCGGGACTACTCTTTAGTGAAGAAGGAGTTGCTGCCGGCCGCTGTGGAACTGGAGGCGATCATTTCCGACATGTAGGCGTCGCCCGCCATACCGCCGAACACGTTGCCGGCGTCCGAGTCGCCGAAGGGGACGAGCGAGGAGCTGCTGGTGGCGAACAGAAGAGGACCGCGGGGCATGGCCGACGAAGTGTCAGCGTACGCTAGAGAGCTGGCATAAGGGACGTTGATGTCGACGTTGAAGGCCGGAGGGCGAGGTGCGGGGCAGGGGAAGAGGACGTTCAGGTTGAAACCGCCGTCGAACTCAGGGGAGGGCGAGAACCTGTGGCGCGGGTTCGCCCGCTCTCCTGGAACATGCCCGGTGAGATCGGCGAGAACCCGGTCGGAGATATGACGCTTGACTGGCTCCCCCAGTGCGTGGCGTACTGCGCGCCGACCATCAACGTCGGGCGTGACATCGTTGTACGCGTTTCTCTCATCGCCTACGCCTCCACGAGCGCCTGCGCCTGCTCCGACCTCGTCGTCCTATCCTTGCGGCTATCTATGTCGATCTTCCTCCGCCGATAATCCCTCAACCACTCGGCATCCGTCAAACCCTCTTGCCTCGGCGTCGGCTGCCTCGGCTTCTTCACCTTTGGTACGCTGACGGTCGATCGGGGTTTGACGAAACCCTTCGGCATGGTAGGCGGGAGCTTGGGGGACTGGCGGGAGATGTGGCGGGGTATGGAGAAGAAAGGCAGGAGGGGGAGAAGAAAGACGGGAACTCGGCCTTGAGTCGCCGATAGGGTTAGCCCACCCGTTTTTCCGCTGTGTCCGGCGTTTCCACGCGGTTCCCAGCCCCCGATTCGGCCTGGAAACGCCGGATAAAAGTTAGGTCACACAATTCGGCGTTTTGAAAACGCGACTAGGTGAAGTTTCGCCGGATGAAAAAATCGCCCTCCCTCCTGAGAACACCGGTGGAGATGCTCTTCGAGACTGTTGTACACATAAATCATCTATACATGGCAAACGATAGGCAGCGCAGCGCACAAGACGGCAGAACAATTCGAGTAAGACTCGCCAAACCCGTCCATCATTTTTCCTGTTCTTTGATTTCTCCATTGGAAAAGAATTGATGTGAGAAAAGAGATCGTTAGTCGAAGAAGTACATGTCGATCTCATCGCAAGGATTCTTGGAGCCAGAGCTCTGTCCAAATTTTTCCACCCGTAATTTAGCGTTGCCTCTCGCTTTTTTATTAAAAAAATCTAGGTCAACACTTCTACTCTCTCCGTCTAGAAATAAATGACTTGCATTAAATTCGCATATATCTAAACACGTTTTAGTATATAGATTCATGCGAATCTAGATAAACTTAAGTGACTTATTTCTAGATGGAGGGAGTACTTGTTAGATCTCCATCGAACATTCCAAACATCCTTCCGTTCTTCCCACGGTGGAGCTTGAGGCATAACCTACGAGTAGCCATCCCCATCGACAACAACCTACTCCCTTCGTTTTAAAATATAAGATGTTTTAGCTTTATGAATAGAATGTATCTAGACCTCTTTTATTATATAGGTTTATCTAGATTTAAAGTAAACATATGCACTAAAAGAGGTCTAGATACACTCCTTTTATAAAACTCAGAGCCGTCTTTGACCCACGACAACCATGTGCAAGGGCCTAGGGCCCATGATCGTTGCTTGTTTTAATACCTCTGCTGAGCCATTATTTCGTTCTAGGCTAAAACAAATTCAACAGCAGAGAAGACAGGAGACGTGCCGGATTGTCAAGTCCACGGTTCGTTCTCCATAGTCCAAAATCTGTTGGTGTTTGGCTGTTCCATCCGCTGCCCACTCGCACGTGCATATAGTCTCTATATCAGATATCGATATTTTCTACTTTCTCCGATACATATTAATGTTTTTAGATTTTTATAAATTTGGATGTATCTAGTCATGTTTCAGTGCTAAATACGTCTGAATCTAGACAAACTAAAGAACATTAATTTAGATCGGAAGGAGTACCGGGAATCGATCAATTGAACTGGGAATCAATCTACACCTCGCTCTCCTCCACATGCCCCTGCTCACCACTTCACAGCAAATGGGTACGTTCTCGTGCTAGTGTATGTAGTTGTTGCTAGGTGGTACAATTACCTTCTTGTACTCCCTCCGATCCAAATTAGTTGACTCAATTTTGTCTAGATTCAGATGTATGTAGCACTAAAACATGTTTAGATACATCTGAATCTAGACAAATTCAAGTCACTTAATTTGGGTTGGAGGGAGTAATTTCTATTACCCCTTTTGATCCATATTAATATTGTTAAATTTATCTAGATCTCAATGTGTATATCATGTTTTAGTGCTAGATACATCCGAATCTAGACAAATCTGAGAAAATTAATTTGGATTGGAGGAAATACTTTTAAGGCTCTTTGCACTGCTATTGATGATTATTAATAGGTCGGGGTTATTTCAGGGAAGAAATTGTAGCTTATTATGATTCTTTAGTGTTCTAGTTTAATGTACTCCAGCGGTCCGAAATTAAGTGATCTAGATTTATCTAAATTCATCTGTATCTAGACAAGTTTTAGTGTTTAGTATATACAAAGTAGACAAGTTCTGAGTAACATTTTCCGACGGATAAAGTATTCTTTTCGCAATTGTAGGTGCTCCAATGTTGTCCAGAAAACATAAGTCAACTTTTAGTTTTTTTAGTCGTTGGATGACATTGTTTTAGTGCTTAACAATTATTTTTCTACTGTACCATTCAATTTAAGAATGTCTAGTTGGATTTTATCTTAATATTTTGCAAATAAAAATATACACATATAGCTCTATATATTTATATGCGGTACATATATAACCTTTGGGGCAATGTGTCTTCTTCGCCTAGGACCATCCAAAACATAGAGTCGGCCATGATAAAGCTAAAACATCTTATATTTTAAGACGGAGGAAATAGTAAGCCTGGCTCCAAGCAAATCATTGATTTACTTATGTTAGAGAAAGCTTACATGTTCCTCTGACCCTAACTTTCTACAATGTATGTCAGCCACCTTCCGATCCTTAACCCTAAAACATCTTCAGCATTTGTCGCCGTGTCTAGAGTCTCATCAACGAGCCCTCCGACATTGGCTAACGTGTCCTCTTGGTCTGTGTTCTGACTATAAAACCGTTGGTCCTATCGTTGTCCTCACTCAAATTCTTTTTCTTACAAAATTTCACTAATCTATCGATAATCATTAACAATAGTTCAAAAAGGTTTAAAAGTAACAAAAATTAAAAATATATCATTGGACCACCTAGTGACGCCTACAAATACTAGAACGAAGACGCGGCGCCGTCCTCGCCCTCCATCACTAGAGCTGGCAAACCTTGTTATAATAGAGCTTCTTGTAGTAGACATACAGTAAGTCGTCGTGCTAAGACCGCAAAAGACTAGCGCATTAGAGCATCAACCATCGACAATGATTACAATCGTAAATCGGAGGAGACTAATCTAAACACAAACCAATGAAGACTAAAACGGCCAGAATCACAGGAGATTCGTCGGACAAACGACTTTACGTACCCATGTAGGCGTTAGATACACCACTAGGGCGAGGATAGAGCGGGAAGTATCTTATTCTGACTTCAGGACATAGCTGTCAGCTCAACATCCCGAATAATATACTGAAAAACAGGCTCAACAAAGAACGGAATATCTCCTACCGACGAGAGACCATGGTCCGTCACACCTACAAGGGCCCAGGGCCACCGAATTCGGAACGGACAGATGATACCACCGACGAGAGGAGCGGAACCTTAGATGGGTTTTCTCCTCCCGATCCCTCACTCAACCTTGTGGGCTCACACGACATGTGTTCTTCTGGAGCACCAGGCCACCGCCGGTGTTGAGGCCCCGGTAAACCACCGGAGATGGTGGACTTGGAAACAAGAGAAGCGAAGAAAGATGCTGACATGGAAAATTAGGGTTGGCGTGTGGTGTTGACACGGGGGAGATCAGTATGGCTAAACTGAAAGGGAAATGATCCGGATCACCCGGACGATCATTGTCCGGGTCGCGATTAAGCGTGTGCGCGTGTGGACGTGAGCACCCCTAGAGTTGTCGTGTGGGCCCCCCTTTTTGATGGGTTCGTAGCATGGAAAACAAAAAATTTCTACCGCAAGAACGAACAAAACCCAGATCTAATCTAGATAAAAGCCAAGATCTATTAGACATGTGCAACGAGATAGATCGGTACTAACCCTCGTAGATTCGAAAGCGTTACGAGATTAGATCTCGTGGTTGATGTAGTCGATCACTTGCCGATCTCAAGATCGTGTGGACGATCCTTCCGGCGCCGCATTCCGGCAGCGCTTCCGCAGTCGGTCACACGTGTGGAGTCGAAGCAGACCTTCCTCTCCCCGTTCCAGCGAGCAGCGGAGGTAGTAGATCTTCTCCATGGAATCCCAGCAGCACGACGGCGTGGTGGTGGTGGTGGAGTAGAGAATTCTGTAGGGCTTCGCCTATGCCTGTGCAGAAGAAGGAGGAGGAGAGAGGCGGCAGAGATTGGGAGTTGTGTAGAAGGGGTGGAGGGGGCGCCCCTGCCCCTCTATTTAAGGGGGGTGAGGCGCCATGGGGGGGGAGTCCTTGTAGGACTCCCCTCCCTCTATGAGCCGGCGAATTGGGGAGTGGGGGGAGGAGTCCTCCTCCCCCACGACTCCTAGTCTTGACCCACCAGGACTCCTTGATCCCTATCTTGATTTTCAAGCAAACTCCAAGATATCTTCTAGAACCTTCCGGAACATTCCGAAACCTTCTATAATCCTCATACAAATACTCCGGAACATTTCCTAACTCAGAAAATGATCCCCAATATATGAATCTTATTCTCCGGACAATTCCGGATCTCCTCGTGATGTCCCGGATCCAATCCGAGACTCCGAACAACATTCGGTCTCCAACGCACATTCCATATCTACTTAAAACAACTTCGAACCTTAAGTGTGTCACCCTACGGTTCGTGAATATGCAGACATGACAGAGACACATCTCCTATCAATAACCATCAGCGGGATCTGGAGATCCATAACGTCTCCCACATACTCAACGATGACTTCGTGATCGATAGAACCATTAACATACGAAACCAATTCCCTTTGTCACGCGATACTATACTTATCCGAGGTTTGATCGTCGGTATCTCCATACCTAGTTCTACCTCGTTACTGATAAGTACTCTTTACTCGTTCCGTGATATGTCATCCCTTGTGACCTAGTCACGTGCTTGCAAGCTAACTAGATGACATTCCACCGAGAGGGCCCAGAGCATATCTATCCGTCATATGGATGGACAAATCCCAATCTTGGTTCATGCGCTTCAACACATACTTTCAGAATACCCAATGACACCTTTATGACCACCCAGTTACGAAGCGGTGTTTGATGTCATCAAAGTATCCATCCGGTGATGGTGATTAACATAACCTCATGGTCGAAGGATTAGGTTACTATGCATTTGAAAGCTTATAGCAATACGAACTTAATGACTTGATCTTTATGCTACGCTTACTATGGGTGTGTGTCCATTACATCATTCTCCTAATGATATAACCTTGTTATTAATCACATCCAATGTCCATGATCAGGAAACCATGATCATCAATTAATCAACAAGCTAGTTCAACAAGAGGCTTACTAGGGATTTATGTTTACAAAACACACATGTATTAGTGTTTCCTAATAATACAATTATAGCATGGGATGTAAACATTTATCATAAATATAAAGATATAATAATAACCACTTTATTATTGCCTCTTGGGCATATCTCCAACAGTCTCCCACTTGCACTAGAGTCAATAATCTAGTTAAAAACTTGTGCATTCAACACCTATGGCTTTCTAGTATTGTATAGACACTATTGCTAGTGGTAAACATAATCTTCGGATCTGACACTTCTAGGTCCGTGTGTATTTGCATGTCCTTGCGTCTCTACGCATTACTCATTCTCCAATAAGATGGCATTGTATAAATTTGGTCCTTTGGTGAGACCTTTAGTTCCTTGGGATTAAATTATGTTGATACAATTGTCATACAATGTATCTTCATAGTATTATCCCGCTATGAACCACACCTAGTTTGATAACAAACTACTTAACACAAATGCCCTCCTTTGCTGCTACTATAGCAGTTATATACTTAGCCTTTTGTTGTAGTATCCGTCACAATATCTCAACTTTGGAACTCATCCAAATCCATCATGGAACATCCTTTCTATTATATTGTGCCACCCATAGTCTAAATTGAGATAAATTTAATTTGTATCTTGTGACAAAACTAGTATCAATGTAACACTTTACACTGAACTACCTTTAACTATTTGTCACTGATACATGATATATTCTTAGTTCTTCCAAAGCTCATAAGAATATCTTTACTATTGTCCAATGATCATCTTATGAATCATTCTGGTATATGCTCATAACATTTAGAGCATAGGACATATCTGGATGTGTACATCTCAAAGAATGATTGATCAAAATATTTTTGTGATTTCATCAAGTGTCAAAACACTTGAATCTCGTGTCAACACACTTGAATCTTGATTCAGTCCTTTCCGTGCATCAAGAACCTTTCTTGTTGTTTCCATATTGAACTCATTCAACATCTTATCTATGTACATTGGCAAAACCATATTATCGCCTCAATCTATTCATATAGACATTGATGCCTAATTCTTGGGTTATGCCTAAGTCTTTCATCGAAATGAAATTCTTAACCTGTGTCAATAAAACATGCAACTTAATGTATTAGAAATATGTCTTAGCGCTCCCACTTAATTTCTTGCAAAATGCAAACATCTTCATCGTCTCTGATGAAATTAAACCTTTTAACGGTTTCATCACGGTGAAGATTCCAACTCCGCGATGCTCACTTCAACCATTGAAGTTTTGCATACTCTTTTAGCATCCTTTTAATTTAACAAAACCCTTTGGATCGTGTCATGTACACGTCCTAGATAACCATTCTATTAGAAGAACTTGTTTTGTTTGTTCAACTACCATATATCAAAATATATGTAGTGGTTGCTACATTAATCCGTCCAGACTAAATATCTCTATGAAAGATCATACCTTATCATAGTCAATTCCTTGAACATTGTCGTAAACTCTTTCCGACATGTCGACTATTTCATAGATTTGAAACATCCATGTCTATTTCTTTATAGATCCAAATACGACCGATAGGCTTCACGTCTTTCCGGAGGGTCTTCTAAGTTCAGAAACTTGATTTCTCGTGTATGGATACTATCACGGATTCCATGACTTCTAGTCATTTTATAGAGTCAGGGCCCATCATCGCTTCTTTGCATGTAGTCGGTTCATCATTGTCAAAACAATAACGACTAGCTTATCAAATCTTACTATTTGATTCTTACCGACCCACATGGTTCTATAGGAACTCTAATCTCCGAGATCACACCTTTTGTAATCACGAGAGCCATGAATATTGTGGCCGCCACCGGGACACTTTCCGGCGCTGCGCTACTTAGCACATATAGCTAAGGTTCAACAACCTTATCAAAGTTCTATTGTCCTCCCACTTAACTTTTCACGAAAAATTCCTATCACAAGAAACTTGACGTTCCAAGCGACAAACTCTTTTGTCCTCGGCGTTATGGAGAAATTCCCAACAATTTTTTTGGAATAACCTACAAAGACGTGCTTATCCGACTTTGGTTGTAAACATTTTACTTATGCACAGCATACCAAAATTTAAGAAAAGACAATTCGGGTTTTATCCCAAACCATAACTCATATGGTGTCATTTCAACGGATCACGATGGATCTCTTTTTAGTGTAAAAGCGGTAGTCACTAAAGCTTTAATCTTTAAAATATAATGGCAGTTTTATAAATGACACCTTTGATCTTACCATGTAAAACAAGGTTTCATTACATATCTCGAACACTTCATACTCCTATGGTGTTTTGGGAAATGCAAATCCATGGAACGATTCCTCAAATCTTAGGTGTTTTGCTAAACTTGTAACTCAAATATCTTTCTTTATGATCCAATCATAAACTCTTTTATTTTCTTGTTACAATGATTTTCCACTTCATCTTGAAAGTCTTTGAACATTTTTCAAATGTTTCATACTTCTTCCTTATTGAGTAAGTATATACATATACTCACTCAAATCTTCGGAGAAAGCATATGAAGTTGAAATCCACCGCCCACGACTACACATAATGGACTATATACATCAATATGTACAAATTCCAATCAGTTAGTCGTCCGTTCCTCTTTTGGCCTACGAACGGAGTTTTAATTATCTCCAGGAAAGTATCACAAGCGTAATTTGATCCAAATCAAAGACTCCAAAAATCCATCAACATGGAGTTTCTTCATGTATCCCTTTCAATATAATTTAAACGGCGATGTCACTTTGCAAGTGATCTTTCAATCATTTGTCTTGCGACATTTTAGCATTAGTTTTATGGTCGTTATTTCTCCAACCAGACTTGTATATCATCCATCTATTATGGAATACCGTAATTATTTGAACAACCTTTTGTCGTCATAATACTTGATAATTGAAACAAATCTTGAAGGCAAGCTTTGATGTTAACGAGCAACACAACAACCCTTTGTTTGTTTTCGATGAACATCATCACATATTCTCTTGCTAGTTACTTAGGCCATTGCAGTTCATGAATTGTGTTGTCCTATATGACACTTCATACCAACCAATTCGGTATCCAATACCGGAGAACCACATTGTTTAACAAGCAAGGAATACAACCATAACATGTATATCTTCTATATTCCTAAGTTGGACATCTCCAACCTTTTATTTTCTGCCAAATATTTTATAGATTCTCTTTCAACAATTTCTTTTCTTTTAAAAGAATCTATCAACATCAATAGTGGTGTCATCAACATGACATATGGTACAAAGCGTATATAGTCAACTACTAATACCTTTGGACTTGCACTTTGAGGTGGATCACCATCATCAAATGTTTGGTGTTCTTTCAAAATTCCATTCTTTAGTAATCTTTTAGTGTAGTAAACATTTTATTTATATCTTCTATTCATCCTTATCATGACAACTTTCATGATCAAGCTGCTATAGCTTATAAAGGTGAATTGTGAGTATAATGTTTCTATTTCAAAACCTTTTGGAGGATTAGGACGACTAGCGTCTCCAACCTTCACAAATTCTCATCAAATATGAGGACGTATACTCTATCATGGTGTAACCAACACATTATTTTAGATATCACAATACCTTTCACATATGATGGTTTCTGAAACATTGCTTTCAGCTCTTAGATAAACTTGATATTAAAAACAATCTTTTGAGTATCAAGAATCATGGAGGCAAATATGATACATTAGATACTAACACTGGAATTGTTACTCTTGATTTAATACTATTTATTAAAGTTCACAGAGTAAACAGAGTTTGCTGAAAGTTTGCAACAGGACTTTTAAACTTTAGATTGACACTCAAAACAATACGATACCAGTTTGTAAAGCAAATATCCAGAATTTCTATAGTTCTACTATCTCAACTATAACTAAGCGTAAGGTGGTGAATGGATGCCAATGACTACAACAAACTATGCAAATTCACTTTGATTGTGTTTATGATAAATTGAGTTCGACTAATCCAAATTACAAACGAACTCCCACTCAAAACAACATCCCTCGAGTTGTTTTAGTGATTACACGAACCAAATCCACTACACCAAGTCCGATCATCACGTGAGATGATGTAGCTTTAAAGGCGAACAATCAACATGTTCATCATATCATCCATATGACTCATGCTTTACCTTTCGGTATTCCGTGTTCTGAGACCATGTCTGTACATGCTAGGCTCGTCAAGGTTAACCTTAGTTTCCGCATATGCAAATCTGGCTTGCACCCGTTGTATGCACACGTAGAGTTTATCACACCCGATCATCAAGAGATGCTTTAAAACGACGAGTCTTAGCAACGGTGCCAACTAAGGACGAACACTTTATTACTTGATATTTAGTGAGAGGGATCATCTTATAATGCTACCGTCGCGATCTAAGCAATACAAGATGCATAAAGGATTAACATCACAAGCAATTCATAATATGTGATATGATATGGCCTTTCTTCTTGTGCCTTTGATCTCCATCTCCAAAGCACGGACATGATCTCCATCATCACCAGCATGGCGTCAAGATCCGTGGTGCCGCTTCATGGTTGTCCATCACCAACAGCAACTATTACAACTACTTGGAACAAAGCTATTACAAGATGAATAGACACGCAGGTCTTAACAGGATTGAAGACAACCATTAGGCTCCTGCCGGTTGCCATATTACAACAAGGATCATTGCATACATCAAATATAATCACAATCACATAATGGCCATATCACATCACAAAACCCCTGCAAAAACAAGTCAGACGCCTCTATTTTTCTTTGCATGTTTTACGTGGTCTGGGGCTTTCGAACAATAACGGATCTTACCTACGAAACTGAACCACAACGTTGATACAAGTGCTATCAAGTTCAAAGTGTAAATTGGATCTATACTATGGTGGGAGAGACAGACACCCGCAAAGCCACTTGTGCAAAGCAAGTTACACGTCAAGCGTGGAGCAAGTCTCATGTGCGATGACATGTAAGGTTAGCCCGAGCCGCTTCATCCCACCATGCCGCAAGATGCAAAGTACACAAAGCAAAAGACGGCACGAGCACCAACGCCCACAAAACCATTGTGTTCTACTCGTGCAACAGATCTACGCATAGATACGGCTCTGATACCACTGATGGGTTCGTAGCATGGAAAACAAAAAATTTCTACCACAAGAACGAAAAAAACCTAGATCTAATCTAGATAAAAGCCAAGATCTAATCTATTAGACATGTGCAACGAGATAGATCGGTACTAACCCTCGTAGATTCGAAAGCGTTACGAGATTAGATCTCGTGGTTGATGTAGTCGATCACTTGCCGATCTCAAGATCGTGTGGACGATCCTTCCGGCGCCGCATTCCGGCAGCGCTTCCGCAGTCGGTAACACGTGCGGAGTCGAAGCAGACCTTCCTCTCCCCGTTCCAGCGAGCAGCGGAGGTAGTAGATCTTCTCCATGGAATCCTAGCAGCACGACGGCGTGGTGGTGGTGGAGTAGAGAATTCTGCAGGGCTTCGCCTATGCCTGTGCAGAAGAAGGAGGAGGAGAGAGGCGTCAGAGATTGGGAGTTGTGTAGAAGGGGTGGAGGGGGCGCCCCTGCCCCTCTATTTAAGGGGGGTGAGGCGCCATGGGGGGGGGGGAGTCCTTGTAGGACTCCCCTCCCTCTATGAGCCGGCGGATTGGGGAGTGGGGGGAGGAGTCCTCCTCCCCCACGACTCCTAGTCTTGACCCACCATGACTCCTTGATCCCTATCTTGATTTTCAAGCAAACTCCAAGATATCTTCTAGAACCTTCCGGAACATTCTTCTAGAATCCTCATACAAATACTCCGGAACATTTCCTAACTCAGAAAATGATCCCCAATATATGAATCTTATTCTCTGGACAATTCCGGATCTCCTCGTGATGTCCCGGATCCAATCCGAGACTTCGAACAACATTCGGTCTCCAACGCACATTCCATATCTACTTAAAACAACTTCGAACCTTAAGTGTGTCACCCTACGGTTCGTGAATATGCAGACATGACAGAGACACATCTCCTATCAATAACCATCAGCGGGATCTGGAGATCCATAACGGCTCCCACATACTCAACGATGACTTCGTGATCGATAGAACCATTAACATACGAAACCAATTCCCTTTGTCACGCGATACTATACTTATCCGAGGTTTGATCGTCGGTATCTCCATACCTAGTTCTACCTCGTTACTGATAAGTACTCTTTACTCGTTCCGTGATATGTCATCCCTTGTGACCTAGTCACATGCTTGCAAGCTAACTAGATGACATTCCACCGAGAGGGCCCAGAGCATATCTATCCGTCATATGGATGGACAAATCCCAATCTTGGTTCATGCGCTTCAACACATACTTTCAGAATACCCAATGACACCTTTATGACCACCCAGTTACGAAGCGGTGTTTGATGTCATCAAAGTATCCATCCGGTGATGGTGATTAACATAACCTCATGGTCGAAGGATTAGGTTACTATGCATTTGAAAGCTTATAGCAATACGAACTTAATGACTTGATCTTTATGCTACGCTTACTATGGGTGTGTGTCCATTACATCATTCTCCTAATGATATAACCTTGTTATTAATCACATCCAATGTCCATGATCAGGAAACCATGATCATCAATTAATCAACAAGCTAGTTCAACAAGAGGCTTACTAGGGATTTATGTTTACAAAACACACATGTATTAGTGTTTTCTAATAATACAATTATAGCATGGGATGTAAACATTTATCATAAATATAAAGATATAATAATAACCACTTTATTATTGCCTCTTGGGCATATCTCCAACACTTTTTTCCCGCTTCCTTATCTTCCCAACGCGTCTTCCTCATCCGCGCATCGCTGCTCCATCCTGCTGCCCTGGCTGTGTCGCCGCGGACCTCTCTCCCCTTGCCCCGGCGACCTTTGTCCTCCTTCCTAGCGACCTCCGCCGTGGACCTCCGTCTCCAGCGACCTCTGCCCCGGCGACCTCCGCCTCCGTCTCCAGCGACTTCTGCCCTCCTCCATCCCTCGCCGGCCACTCGCCTTCCTCCCCTCCCTCGCTCCCCTTGCCAGTCGCCGACGCCGCCACGCCCTCATCGCCCCCTGCTCGATCCTCCTCGACTAAGGCGGACGATGCTACAAAGTCTCCGGCGAAGTTAGTTTTTGCTACCATAAAATAATTTTTTTGCTACTTTTGTTCGGTGGTTTTGCTACAACAGCACAAAGTTTTTGCTACAAGGTCTCCGCCGAGGTCCCCAGCGAAAGTCTCCGGCGATGTCTCCGGCGAAGTTAGTTTTTACTACATTAGAAGAACTTTTTTGCTACAACCGTCTTGTGCTTTTGATACAACAGTGTCAACTTTTTGCTACAAGGTCTCCGACGAGAGTCACAAGCGAATTATTTTCGACGATGTTTCCGACGAAGTCGGTTTTGCTACATTAGTATATATTTTTTGCTGCATGGCCTCCGACGAGGTCTCCGGTGGCCCGTTCTATTTTCTGAAACGAACCTTTTTTGCTTCAGAAGGAAAAACGGGTTTTTTTTAAGCAAAAATGAGTGTTTTGCAGTCCAGGATTTAGACACTTTTCTTGGACACGTGGCAGCACGGAAAGGAGGACCATGGGGGCTTTCCATCGTTGGGGGGACGCCTAGCAGGCTCCAAACTGAAATCCGATGGCTAGCAGAAAAGGTTGACTGGTAAATACATGCGGAAGTACTCTTGTGTCACGAGAGGAGGTCTGTCACGATTCGTGGGTTCACCGTGGCCATCGATTGGCTGGCTGTTGGCTCAGACTGAGTAGTCAAAGACCCAAATTGGAGACTCACGACACGAGTAGCAATTTCATTTCTCCCGAAACCCCTTATTGACCGCCCGCCGCCGCCGCCCTAGCCAAGCCGAGCAGCCATGGAGGGATCCGCCGCCGAGCCGCTCCGCACGCGCGTGTGCATCATCGGCAGCGGCCCGGCCGCGCACACGGCGGCCATCTACGCGGCCCGCGCGGAGCTCAAGCCCGTGCTCTTCGAGGGCTGGATGGCCAACGACATCGCTGCCGGGGGGCAGCTCACCACGACCACCGACGTGGAGAACTTCCCGGGATTCCCCAGCGGCATCATGGGCATCGACCTCATGGACAACTGCCGCGCCCAGTCCATCCGCTTCGGGACCAACATCCTCTCCGAGACCGTCACCGATGTCGACTTCTCCGCCCGTCCCTTCCGCGTCGCCTCCGACTCCACAACCGTCCTCGCGGACACCGTCGTCGTCGCCACGGGTGCCGTCGCTCGCCGCCTCCATTTCGCCGGGTCCGACACCTACTGGAATCGCGGCATCTCTGCCTGCGCGGTCTGCGACGGCGCCGCCCCCATCTTCCGGAACAAGCCCATCGCCGTCATCGGCGGCGGAGACTCCGCCATGGAGGAGGGCAACTTCCTCACCAAGTACGGATCCCAAGTGTACATCATCCACCGCCGCAACACCTTCCGTGCCTCCAAGATTATGCAGGCCAGGGCGCTCTCTAATCCTAAGATCCAAGTTGTCTGGGACTCTGAGGTCGTCGAGGCCTACGGAGGCGCAGGCGGCGGCCCATTAGCTGGCGTTAAGGTCAAGAACTTGGTGACTGGTGAGGTCTCCGATCTTCAGGTGTCCGGGCTCTTCTTTGCCATCGGGCATGAGCCGGCCACCAAGTTTCTCAATGGACAGCTTGAGCTCCATGCGGATGGATATGTGGCCACCAAGCCAGGCTCTACACATACCAGTGTAGAGGGGGTCTTTGCTGCTGGGGATGTGCAGGATAAGAAGTACCGTCAGGCCATTACTGCCGCTGGATCAGGTATTACAATAACACTATGTGAATTGATTATGTGAATATGGATACATAGGTAATCAACAATATACTTTCAACGTTTTCATATGCCATTGCTTCTTTGCTCATGTAATTTTCGCTAGAAATCAGCCATGTTGTTCAGTAGTTTAATGCTGCTTTTTGGTAATGAAATTATGATAAACGCGAACTGTAGTTATGTATCATTTACTAGTCCTTTTAGTGACAATAGGATGTGGTGTTTGAGCATTTGGAGAAAATGAGTCATTATTAATATTGGACGACATTGTACTAAAAATTAGTTCACTACAGGTAAGAACCATGATAGTAACTGCGACATTCTAGGATGTTGGTGTTGGTGCCCATACCTACTGAATATGCAGGTCACCTTATTGTTTCGAAGAAATGGCATTCGGAATCAGTTTCCTTTCCATATGACACCAACCCTGGTCAAAGGGTTCCATTATTGAAAGTAATAGAAGTAACTACGAGTCTCCGTTAAAGAAAAGAACAAACGATGAGTTCAACAACCAAAAGAAAGCGGAAAAGTTGTACCAAAATGGACGAAAACTTTCAGGCTTTTGCTCCTTATTAACAAAACCTTTGTAAACTGGGAAGTGGGAAGCAAGCTAAACGATTCAAGCTAATTACATCAAACTGCTTGAACACCTACCACAACAGTCATCATGGCTGCAAAACATGGGTGCTCTTGCTACATCCTCATGATTTTCAGTCGAATTTCCATGACCTGGTAGCTGCAGTGGATATTGATACTGATTAGCCCCTGATCCTCCTTGTGTAGTTTCAGCACATTTCCCTGCAGGTATTCTGCTCCAGCCAACAAAATCCCCCCTTCAGCTCCAGAACTGTAAACCTGCCCATTATTGTAGAAAGGAACATATGTGGCAGTTCAGTTTCAAGATGCAAGTGGTCCGGTCCAGATTGGACCTGTTATTGGACTGCTGGACCTCTATAAAATTCTGAGGTTCTAGGTTTGGACCAGACCTCCTTGTTAGGGTAGCGGGTAACCCGTTAGGGTTCAGGTTCGGCCTTTCAGCTGTAATCGAGCTACTGCTGCCGTTTTGCATACTTTGGCTTGTGATGAATAATTACCTGCCGCGTGCGTAGCTGGAACTTGGAAGTGGATCAAGAAATCAACAAGAATTTATCCCTCATAAATTTCACAGAACAAATTAACTGATTGTATACACAATCGAACCCGAGAATAATTGGAAAAATTAGCAAATAATAGCTTTGTTTAATTTCTCTCGCAAGCAGAGGGGAGCAGAGCATGTCTTGTTCTGTCAGTGGCGGCAGGGTATGGTTCACAGCGAGGGCGGCTGTCACGGCGGCGACCGGGGCGCTGCTGCCTTCAGGCCGTTGCAGTTTGTGACATGGCCCCTTGAAGAACGCAACCCGCTTCTGGTTTAACGCATGCGGATGCTCTACAACAGCATGGAGCCGAGGTGAAGCTGGCAGATCAGGTCTTCAAACATCCAGAGCTCTTGCTCCTCTCGAATAGCACGGGGCATCCATCCACGGAGCCAACTGCAGCACTCTGAATTCCTCGACGCTGTGCGCCGGTGACCGGTGGCTCCCCTGCTCGCCGCATGTGCGATCGGAGAATACTTTTGCATCGCGGTCCGGTTCTACCCTAGGGGCGACAGGGTCCGACCCTATTCGACTCTGTATTTAGACGGGGCGGACCTCTATCCTTATGGTGCCAAAAATCAGGGGTGGTCCAGCGGTCCAACGGGTCGGACCGGACCACCTGCATCATGAGTTCAGTTCAACATGGTTTTGATTAATTTCTTCTCAAACAATGTCATTTACAAAAGCCCTGTTCTGGTTTTTCCATAGTGCCCAGTGCAAACGATATGGCTAGTGTTGATGGATAGCTGATTGAGGAATTATTGAACGGGATGGAATGTCCCCTGTGTGCTATTTTGAAGCTTTGTGTTGGGAATACAATGGAAGCCTTCATGTAATTAGTTTCAGGTGCTTCGAACTTGTAGTAACGTAGAAGTTCTGCCCTCTATTTAGGTTAGAAGATCTGGATTTCAGTGCTATACTCTTATGGCCTGCTTTAAGATTCCTGAGAGCAACTGCGGAATGTTAAAGTGATCTTATAGCAGGTGACACCCAACCAGTCAAGTTAACAGTGTTGTCTTAATATGTCTTGTTATACTTAGTAAGGTTCTGTTCTAAAAGTATCAGTAAGCCTAGGACACTCACTACACATGTAAGCACATTTAGCTGTTGGTTTCTGATGTAACTAAAGTTTACCTAGTGTGCATGCTGAAATGCTGAATAATATCCATAGACAGATAATTTTGAGAAAAATATATCACAGATTCTTCTTTGAGAAATATTGGATGTGCCACCTGAGTACATTCGATTGTCAATGGTGCGCAGTTGTATCCTTATTCCTTACTCTGAAACGCATCTTCTTGGTACATAATTTTCCCTTTCTGACTAGGAGTTGCATTTTACTGAAATTCTCATGTCGGCCAATATATTTAACATGGTAGCATAAGGTGAAATCTTTTTCTCTTGCTAGTCGTTTCAGATGTGTGGTTCGAGATTCAATCTTAATTGCAATATAATCCTCTTATCTCTACCTGCTTAACATGGTAGCATAATGCGAATTGGAACTAGTTGCTTCTACTGAACATATAATTCTGCAGCAAACATCTAACTCGGTATATATACAGGGTGCATGGCTGCTTTAGATGCGGAGCACTATCTGCAAGAGGTCGGTGCACAGGAGGGCAAGTCCGATTGACTATCTCAGGATGAAGAGACCACCTCCAGCCCTTCCAAAAGTCCGTTGGCGGCGAGGAAAGCTGCACTATGAGCTTTCTGGTTTAGGTTGTCTCTACTGCCGATTGTTTCTGTTGATTCCTTATGATGATTAACAGCACAATATTATTCGCTGTCGCTAGGTCCCAGATCAGCTCCATTAGTGTTCTGGAAAATGATACGTACTTGGTGTCGATGCAGGTCGAATTTATTTATCATTGATAAACTCGTGCTATTCTGGTATCTATTTGCTCTGCATGGTATAATGATGCTATTACTACATTTTTAGAGCAATGGTTACACCACATATTCTAACACATTTCCCAGGATGTCCGGTATTTCTTGGCTCGTGCCTCCATGGGTTACTATGGTTCAGAAAAAGATGCCCCATTGTCCCAGTTTGCTTAGACTGGATGCCACTAACCAGTAACCAGGTACACGAGTCAAGATTTCAGAGACAATACAATACCTAAGACATCACATAAGAGCAAGGACAATAGCCAGTTGTTGGCTATAAGCCATGTCCATGTCATCTAGAGTCAATCTAATAGCAAACATGTATAATAGTTAGGGATCAAAATATATTACTTTATTAATGTATGACTCACTTTTCACTTTCATATAGTGCCTAGGAGTACGTGCTGCAGCTGGCTCTTAACTAAGCACCCACTCCTCTTCTCTCATCCAACTAAGCACAAATATACTATTCTAAGTCCTATAGTCTGTTGACTGGACTTTATTGTACTTGCTCTAAGTGCATGTAACATGTTGTACACCAAGTTCCAGAACAGAACAACTTTTGAACACGGACCATGCCAACTGCTGAACTAATCCAGACATGGGGCTCTTCACAAATTTTGCTTACGCCTGAAATTCAGAGAAATTTCGGTTAGTGTTTATGGCCAATTCACGAGATAGTCTAAGACTAGCTAGATTTGGATTACTACTCGTGAGTTTTCTTATGGTTATGATAAAACCTTAATCCAGAAGAACATTTGAAGTACAGAATGACCCCCCTTTTCTTTAAACAAGGCAAAAAGATTTGCCATTTTTATTTAATAAGGAGGAGGTTTTAGAGCGGATATTCACTTCGGCTCCTAAGTGAAAATGCACCCCATTATGAGAAAACATATTTTAAAATGTCAAAAAAATCAAAAAAAAAATCCGCATATACATTAGAACATTTTATGTTGGTTCATAAGTTTTTGAGACGAAATAATATTTTCTGTGTCATATATAAAAAGACAAAATGTGTTACAGGAATACGACTATTCACGTGATATTTTTGTCCTTTTTATACACAATACATCAAATGTTCTTTCATCTCGAAAACTTGTGAACTAACATAAAATGTTCGAATGTATATATAGTATCTTTTTTCAATTTTTTTAACTTTTTAAAATATGTTTTTTCACAATAGATGCATTTGCACCCATGAGCTATAAACTCTCTCTTGGTCGAGGCCAAGAGAAAAATACGACTAGTCTTGCTGCATTACATTACTCAATGAAATTTTGAAGACGTTCTCCTCTTTGTCGATGTCAGCATGGGCGGACCCAGCAGGCTGCTCCAGCTCGGGCAGCCGCCGGCCTTGCCGATGGTGCAAAGTTTGCGTTTTGTTGGAATTTTGTGTGAAAAATTCACATCTTAAACTTATTCGACCAGTTTTCCGAAAGTTTCTAGATCCTCCACCGGATGTCAGGATGCCTGGCACTATGCGCAAGTATTGTACCTTGCATACAAAGTGTATTTTCTACTATGTTTTTGTTAAACATGCGCAAAATAACACTGTTGGTATATGCTTTGCACAACCAAAAGCAACACTTACCAAAAAAAAGTGACGTTGATGAATAGTCGACTATGCACACGCACTCTCCCTTCTCCCTCGCCTGTTTTGAGAGTCGTCTCCTGCCGGCCTCCATCTCCCTCTCTTCCGGTGGCCTCCCCGGCCGGAGTGACCGGGAGGGGAGAGACCGGGTCATCCTCGTAGGTACTACTAGTAGTAGTAGGGTTCGGCCTTGGTGTCGGTGTGGCCGTCGAGGTCGTCGTGCCTGAAGCTCCTGGGGTCCTTCAGGCATGCGGTGGAGAAGCGGTGGCGGTTGACGGCGCTCTAGTGGTCGGAGTTGACGAACTGCTATGACTCCTCTTCTACCTCATCGAATAAAGCTCATGGTTGAGTTGAAATTTACTAGTGGGCCTGATACATTGCAAATGTATCTATAATTTTCGATGTTCCATGCTTGGTTTTATCCACTTTCTTGTGTTTTGTCCACACTTTGGAGTACTTTTCATATGATTTCTTGGACTAACCTATTAACAAGAGCCACAGTGCCAGTTGCCTGTTTTCTGCTGTTTTTGGTTCCAGGAAAGTCAGAAAATGAATATTCTCGGAATTGGACAGGACAAAAGCAAAAGTGCCTATTTTTCCGGAAGTCATCAGATGCCAGAATACGAGATAGAGAAGGGCTGGGGCCCGGCCACACCACCTGGCCGCGCGGCCAGGCCTGGCCCGCGCCAGGGGGTGGTATGGCCGACCCCAGCACCCCCTCGACATCTCCTTCCGCCTATAAGATGCCCTCGGAACGAAAACCCTAAGGACCCGATCAAAAATCCACGAAAGAGTCTGTAGCCGCCGTCATCTCCATCCCTAGATCGGGAGGGATTTGAAGCTCTTCCCGGCACCCTGCCGGAGAGGGGAATTCACCCTGGAGGCCTTCTTCATCACCATGCAAGCCTCCGGTCTGATGCGTGAGTAGTTTATCCTTGGACTACGGATCCATGTAGTAGCTAGATGGCTGGTTCTCCTCCTTTGTGCTTTCATGTCTAGATCTCGTGAGCTCCGTTCATGATCAAGATCATCTATTTGTAATTTTGCATGTTGTGTTTGTGGGGATCCAATGGATATTGAGATGCTATTTCAGATTGATTATTGATTCTATCATGTCTTTGTTATTTGTGATCTTGCATGCTTTCCGTTGTTAGTAGCTATCTTGGCCAAGTAGATGCTAGCAACTCCAAGAGTTAGTATTTATGCTCAATAGTGGGTTCATGCCTCTGGTAATCTGGGGAAGTGACAGAAATCTCTAAGGTACTAGATGTGCTATTGCTACTAGGGAGAAAACAACAATCCTTTGTTCATAGAACAATCGTATTGTTTACATTACACGCAATTCGTAAAGCAATAATCTGTTACTTGCAACTTAATACTGGAGGGGGTTCAAATAATAATGTGAAGGTGGATTATTAGTCATAGATGCAGTTGGATTGCGGTCTATGTATAATGTTGTAATGCCCAATCGAATCTCAAAGGAGTCAAGATGATTATTATATGCATGTATTGCTTTCTCGATGTTTGTCAATTGCCCCCCTTTAATTTGTTCACCCAGCATATTATCTATCTTAAGGAGAGCCAGCTCTAGTGAACTATGGATCCCGGTCCTTTCTTTTACATACAATCTATAAACCGTTTACTGCTTTGTGTTTACTTTCTACAAACTATTACTTCCTTCCATTCGATACGTTTAATCATTTGTTTTCAGCAAAACCGGTGAGATTGACAACCTCATCGCAAGTTGGGGACAGAGTTCTGTGGTTGTGTTGTGCAGGTCTCCACGTTGCTGCTGGCACCGGTAGTGCGCCCTGTCATCGTTCAGCTAGCTACACCTTTGGGGTGTTTCCTTGCTCCTACTGGATTGATAACCTTGGTTTTGTACTGAGGGAAAACTTGCTATTGTGCTCATCATACTGATACATTGCAAATGTATCTATAATTTTTATTGTTCCATGCTTGCTTTTATCTACTTTCTTGTGTTTTATCCACACTTTGGAGTACTTTTCATATGAGTTATTGGACTAACCTATTAACAAGTGCCACAATGCGAGTTGCCTGTTTTCTGCTGTTTTTGGTTCCAGGAAAGTCAGAAAATGAATATTCTCCAAATTGGACGGGACAAAAGCCAAAGTTGATATTTTACCGGAAGACTCACGGAGCCAGAAGACGAGACGGAGAGGGGCCAGGGGCCAGCCACACCATAGGGTGGCGCGGGCTAGCCCTGGCCGCGCCACCAGGTGGTGTGGGCCCCCTGGCACTCCACCGACCTTGCCTCTTCGCCTATAAGAATGTGGCGCCCCGCAAAACCACTACTAGAAAATCGCGGTGTTTTTGTGCATTGCATCATCATGACCGCATGCTCATGTCATCATGCCACCTTACATTTGAGCATCGTCATGTCATCTTGCATATGTTTGCATAAATCTATTTTCGAAAAGTCTGTTTTTGTTTTCTAAACGCCGGTCTTTATTCAAATACAAAACCCGGGTCTCCGGAATATTTTGTTTCGTCTACCAACGGTTTTCAAAAGCCCCGTTTTAAATATTAAAATATTTATTTTATTTTTAGGGGCAGCGTACCGGGCCGTTCCGACCCAGTCGGCCACCCCTAGTACAAAAACCAGAGCTACCCAAACCTTTTCCTACCCAATCCTAGTCTACCCAGCCCTTCCCCTCCCTCCATCTCACCCCTGCCACATCACTCCGACCAATCCCTGTTTGACACCTCGCCAGCCCCACCCTTTTCCCCCCCACCTCATACTCTCGCGCCTCGACGAGAAACGCCGCCGCCCCGGTTTTCCTCCACCGCCGCCAGCCGCCGTCGCCTGCTGTGGTCCTCCACCGCCTCGCGCTGGTCGCCTTTTCCCAGTCCCGCGCATCTTCAGGAACCAGGTCTTGTTGTCCCTGTTGCTCTAGCAAGTCCACGAAAGTCTTGTCCCATGCCTGCAACGTGTCGGGACCATTTAATTAAATGTCGGGACCCCGGTTCCGCTTAATACTGCCTAATTGCACCGCATCTGCATCATATCATAATCATGCCGGATCTTCTGCCGTAGTATTAAATATTGCATCCGGTATTTCTTCTAGTGTTTGCTTCTTCGCGGATTAGGCCGATGAGTTGATGCGAGTTTCGACAAGTTCTCCAGATATGATCCTTCAGCAGTGTTTTCCTAGGCGAGCATTCTCCCCCTTCTACCTATTTTGCATTTATAGTCTTTATTTCCTCTCGTTGATCTATTGCTATCCGTGTAGCGATGCTTTAGTTTCCGTGCACCAGTTATATCCCGTGCAGCCTCTATATTGCCTTGGACACCTCCTATTACCTGTGTTTGGTAGATAGCTGGCCTTGCGAGTCGTAGATGCTTGCTCAGGTGCGATCTTGTGTTGTCAAGTACCACAGTTGTTGGAAGGTTGGCATATGCTTAACGGTGGAGATGTTTATGGTGGAGATGGTCATGTCTTTAATTACAACTATTAAAAATGCTAGCTATAACTAATGCAGAGGCATCGGTGGGCAATAGATGTTATTTGGTTCTTCCATGCTCACTTGTGTCCCATAGGACCCCGAGTACTTGATACCTGTTCCTTGATTTTTCGCACTATCCACATCCGGGAGGCCTTATGGACCCCCCTGAGCCAGAGCTTGATTCATTTCTATTTCTTGGGGACACAAGTAGTTTGGGGCTTTATTACTATTCTGTACCTATGCCATGCCTTACTGCTTTATTTAAGATTGTGCGTGGAGCACCTGTACTGTTTTGGAACGTGGAATGTTTTCGCGGTATCGACAAGCCCAGTCACACTTTCGGGTTCCCAGCCGTTTACAGCCATTGACGCAAACCCTGAGTCCATTCCGGAGCTGGCCAACTTCGTTGCGGGTAGCTTAGTGGGGTGGCCCCCTGAAATATTTTATGAATCCTGTGATCGCTTTGTCGTGAATGCCTCGTTGGGTTTTGAGTTGGTTTTTCCGAGGTTGATCGAGTGTGTGTTGCTATTTGTGCACCCCTGCAGGGTACACTTTCTGAAAGCCGTGTCCGCGGTTATGGACGACTTGGAGCACAGTATCTCGATCATAGACAAGCATAACTAAAGTAGTGCTATAGATTTGACTTAATATGTGACTAGTAATCCGGTGCAACTATAATGGAATGGCTAATAAAAATGCCAACAACTGATGGACATGTGGTGAACTGTGTCAAACTATACCTGCCTAGTAAGTATCGCAACTCCAATAGAATGTGATAAAAGTGCCAACAACTGCTGGGTTTTAGGATTCCTTAGGACAATTATATCTGACTAGTAAATGTCCCAACTACAACAGAATGGTAATTAAACTGCCCACTACTTATGCTATCAGGATGACTCATGCTATCTATATCTGATTAGTAATTGCTGCAACTATAATGGAATGAGTAAAATTGCCAACTGTGTGAGTTCCTTGGTCCGACTTCCTCGTTTGGTCTCGAGGGGGAAATACCAGGATGGGTTTGTTTGGTGTTAGCTTCAGGTTGGAACTGAATAGGTCTTTCTTATCCCTCTCTGATAACCGCCAGTTGTATCGAGTCTCTATAGCTTGTTTACTGCCGCTGCGCTGCCACTTCAGCCCACCAAACCTATGTAGGCGAGAGCCGCCGAATTCTAGCCTCGCCGTGTACTGGCCTCAGTACTGACGCTCCTCTTTTTTCCTTTGCCCTTTGTCGGCACCCCTTTTGTTTTAGCAGGTTTGAGATCGACGTCGTTAGCAGGGTTACCCTTCCGGCTTGGCCTGGGCAGGGTTATGGACGCCATTGATTATTCTTCAGGGCTCTTAGCCGTATTTCCATTTTGTCCGTAGTCGGACGCTTTATCGTTTTCAAGGTGATTTGGATCTTTGTATTGTACATTTGTATTCTTGACTTATTGAATCGCTGTTGAATATATATCTGTTCTGTGGGTCCCAACGAGGACTGTTGTGTAATGGTATTACTTTGTTTACCACCCGCACGAAAGTGCCTAGTGGGCGTCCTTGAATCGTTTCTAGGCGGGTTTAGCGGGAAGCGCTAAAACTTGCATAGGGCCGATTTGAGGGTGTTACAAAGAAGCCTCCCGAGGGTGGACTAATGTGTAATGGTATTACTTCGTTTTCCACCCGCACGAAAGTGCCTGGTGGGCGTCCTTAAATCGTTTCTATGCAGGTTTGGCGGGAAGCGCAGAAACTGGCACATGGCCGATTTGAGGGTGTTACACATGTCACCTCAAAAATTATTCTTTCTTTTTATCACTTACCTACTCGAGGACGAGCAGGAGTTAAGCTTGGGGATGTTGATACATTGCAAATGTATCTATAATTTTTGATGTTCCATGCTTAGTTTTATCTACTTTCTTGTGTTTTGTCCACACTTTGGAGTACTTTTCATATGATTTCTTGGACTAACCTATTAACAAGTGCCACAGTGCTAGTTGCCTTTTTTCTGCTGTTTTTGGTTCCAGGAAAGTTAGAAAATGAACATTCTCCGAATTGGACGGGACAAAAGCCAAAGTTGATATTTTACCGGAAGACTCACGGAGCCAAAAGACGAGACGGAGAGGATCCAGGGGCCAGCCACACCATAGGGTGGCGCGGGCTAGCCCTGGCCGCGCCACCAGGTGGTGTGGGCCCCCTGGCACTCCACCGACCTTGCCTCTTCGCCTATAAGAAGCCTCCCGAGGCAAAAACCCTAAATCGTCAATCAGAAATCCACGAAAAGTTCCGCAGCGCCGCCGCTACTGAAGGGGAGATTTTGGGGACAGAAAGTCTCTGTTCTGGCACCCTGCCGGGACGGGGAAGTGCCCCCGGAGCCATCTCCATCGATCTCCACCACCATCTCCATCACCGTTGCTGATTCCCATGATGAGGAGGGAGTAGTTCTCTCTTGAGGCTAAGGGTTCTACTGGTAGCTATGTGTTCATCTCTCTCTCTATGCATGATCATATTGTGATCGTGAGCTTGTAATCTATAGATCTACCTTGCTACTCAAGTGCTTTAATAGATCTCTGCTCTCCCCATGTGTGTGAAAGTGACAGCGTGCACACCATGGTGGCACTTAGGCTAGAGATTACAAATACTTGTTATGAGTTATATTTGGAGTTGGATGTCTTTATGAAATTGTGGTGTTTGTTGGAACCATCTAGAGCTCAAGGTGACAGTGTGGGGTTATCTAGATGGGAAAGGCTTACCTTGAGGTGTGCTGTTATAGCCCTACCATCGATTAGAGTGTCCAACCGGAGAGTAGTTAAGAGTAGTATCATAAAGGGAAGATATTTATGAGAGAGTGTTCACTAGTGAAAGTATGATCCCTAGGCCTTGTTTCTAAGCATTGATACTTCGTTTGCTACTAGATCTGTTACATGTTTGCTTGCTTTCATCTTTATTTCAGTTTGCCTTTAGTCTTTTCCACGCCACTAAGCTATCTTCTATCACCGTTACCACTTATAATTATCCATACCACTTGTATTTCACTATCTCTTCGCCGAACTAGTGCATCTATATACCTGACAAGTGTATTTGGTGTGTTGGGGACACAAGAGACTTCTTATATCTTGATTGCAGGATTGCTTGAGAGGGAATACCTTTGACCACTTCCTCCCTGAGTTCGATAAACCTTGGGTGATCCACTTAAGGGAAAACTTGCTGCTGTTCTACAAACCTCTGCACTTGGAGGCCCAACAACTGTCTATAAGAATAGAAGTGCGTAGACATCACATACCTTCCTCTTGTGGTTCCCCAACAAGCTTGATATATTTTTGGCCATCAAGCATATTTTCTGGCGCCATTGCCTGGTAGTCAAGGATATCTTCACAAGGGGAGTCCCTCATAACCAATCTCTTTACTTTATTGTTTTTGTTTTGCTTAGTTTATTTTCTACTTTGTTTGCTTCTTTATTTATAAAAAACACAAAAAATGACTACTCTTGAAAACACTAAGTTGTGTGACTTCACTAGCACCAACAACAATGATTTCATATGCACACCTATTGCTCCACCTATTCCTGAAGCTACTTTCTTTGAAATTAAACCTGCTTTACTCCAAGTTTGGTATTCACGACTTTGTCATATTAATTTTGGTTGTCATGGCTAGCTACGATGAATTTAATTCCAAGTTTCACTTTAGCCAAAGTTTCTAAATGTCAAGTGTGTGTTCAAGCTAAGCAACCACGCACGCCTCACAAGCATGTGCAGTAAGCAAGAAACTTGGCACCGCTAGAGCTTGTACATTCAGATATATGTGAGATGAATGGTATGTTGACTAAATGTGGAAAGAATACTTCATGATGTTGATTGATGATTCTACTGGATTTTTCTATGTATCTTTTGAAACAAAATATGAGCCTCTACACCACTTTAAAATATATAAGGCATAAGTTGAAAATCAACTTGAGAGAAAGATTATGAGAGTCCGGTTAGATCATGGTGGAGAGTATTTCTCTATTGAGTTTGATTTATTTTGTGCGGAACATGGTATTATTCAAGAGAGGACGTCTCCCCATTCTCCCCAATCTAACAGGGTTGCCGAAAGGAAAAACCGTACTCTAACAGACTTGGTTAATGTCATGTTAGGTACCTCGGGTTTATCCAAGGCATCATGGGGGGAGGCGATATTGACATCATGTCATGTCCTGAATAAAGTTTCCACAAAAGACAATGAAACTGCTTCCTATGAATTATGGGATAAGAGGAAGCTAACACTCTCGTACCTACGCACTTGGGGCTGTTTGGCAAAGGTGAATTTGCCAATTCCCAAAAAGCATAAACTTGGACCAAAGACCGTAGACTGTGTCTTTCTTGGCTATGCTCATCATAGCCTTGGATACAAATTTCTAGTGGTTAAATCTGAGGTACCTGGCATGAAGGTCAGTACAATTATGGAGTCTAAGGATGCTACATTCTTTGAGGATATTTTTCCTATGAAAGATATGCCTAGTACATCTAGACATGAATCTGCTAAAAGTCCTGAACCTGCCATTCCCATGGAATATTATGAACGAACACATGGTGAAATCTCTGAGGAGTAAGACAATGAAGTTCATGTAAGGAACAAGAGACAAAGGATTGCAAAGTCCTTTAGTGATGACTTCATTGTGTATCTCGTGGATGATACTCCTAACTCTATTTTAGATGCTTATGCATCTTCTGATGTAGACTACTGGAAAGTGTCTGTTCGTAGCTAATGAAACTTGGAAGATCACCGATTGTCCTTATGGGTGCAAACCTATAGGATGTAAATGGGTGTTCAGTAAGAAGCTTAGGCCTGATGGTACGATTGAAAAGTACAAAGCTCGACTTATTGCCAAGGGTTATACCCAAAAGGAAGGCGAAGACTTCTTTGATACTTATTCGCAAGTGGCTAGATTGACCACATTTCGAGTTCTACTCTCATTGGCTGCCTTAGATGGTCTTATCGTTCATCAAATGGACGTTAAGACAACTTTCCTTAATATAGAGTTGGACGATGAAATTTATATGGATCAGCCAGATGGTTTGTTAGTAGATGGTCAAGAAGGAAATGTGTGCAAGTTACTGAAATATTTGGATGGACTAAAACAAGCACCTAAGCAATGGCATGAGAAGTTTGATCAAACTTTAACATATGCTGGCTTTGTTGTAAATGAAGCCGACAAATGTGTATACTATCACCATGGTGGAGCCGAAGGAGTTATATTTTGCTTGTATGTTGATGACATACTAATTTTTGGGACAAATATGAATGTCATCGAACAAGTGAGTTTCTTGTCTCAAAGTTTTGACATGAAAGACCTTGGAGAAGATGATGTTACTCTGAACATCAAGTTGCTGAGAGATGAGAATAGCGGAATTACACTTCTGCAAACTCACTATGTGGAGAAGGTTCTGAGTCTCTTTGGCTACTCATATTGTACCCCTTCGCCGACACCATACGATCCTAGTAAGATGCTTCGAAAGAATAAAAGAATAACTAGAGATCAGCTCAGATACTCTCAGATTATTGGCTCGCTAATGTATTTAGCTAGCGCAACGAGGCCTGACATCGTGTTTGCTGTGAGAAAACTTAGCCGATTTGTTTCCTATCTAGGAGATGATCACTGGCATGCTCTTGAAAGAGTAATGCGCTACCTAAAGGGTACATCGAGTTATGGTATTCACTATACCACAGACCCTGCGGTACTTGAAGGCTATAGCGACTCAAACTAGATTTTGGATGCTGATGAGATAAAGGCCACAAGTGGATATGTATTCACTCATGGTGGTGGCGCTATTTCATGGAAGTCTTGCAAGCATACCATCTTAACGAGGTCAACAATGGAAGCAGAACTCACATCACTAGATATAGCTACTATCGAAGCAGACTGGCTTCATCAACTCTGGAATGACTTGCCGGTTGTTGATAAACCTATGCTAGCTATCCTTATGAATTGCGACAATCAAAATGTGATCGTCAAAGTGAGTAGTTCAAATGATAATATGAAGTCATCAAGACATATAAATAGAAGATTCACATCTGTTAGGAAAATGAGAAAGTCTGGAGTAATAGCGTTGAATTATATCCAAACATCTAAAAATCTAAAAGATCCTTTCACAAATGGTCTATCAAGAAATGTGATAGATATTGCATCAAATGATATGGGTTTGAGAGCCACATGAGTTACCGTGGTAGTAACCCAACCTGTGTGATCGGAGATCCCGTGAATTAGGACATGGGGAAACAAGCTATTGGCTAACTGGCTAATTAGAGGAGAGTAACTTTTACTAACCCACTCCGCTGAAGATGCATTACTCTCACGATATGTATGACAGGTTGACTTAGTCTTAATATGTTCATAGGCTTGTATAAGCCAAGATGCTATCCTATAGAGCAGTTTTGAAAGAACGCACCTATGTGAGCCCGACTGCTGGTCACAGTCTATGAGATAGGGTAATCTCTAGGAAGCTCATGAATAGGCCAGTAGTGTGAATTATATGCTCCATCCGATGGGTAGCCTTCAGCAACCTAGTATCAGTATGACATTAGGTGAAACTCATTTACACAAAACTGGCAATTCAAGGCTTAGTCCATTGTTAGTTGTTGATGAGCGTAGAAGTTCAACTTAACTGTATCCACCGAAAAACGCTAATATAACAAAACAGTGATTTGGAACATAGTGATGTGATGTGCCTATAAGACTTTGTGGGGGATTGTTGGAATTTACTAGTGGGCCTTAACCGTTCCCAACTAAAATTCTAATATTCTCGAGGCCCAAATACATGCATGCATGGCAAGAGGTGGGACTGAAGTTTAGTCCCACATTGCTAGTGAAAGGGGAGTTGGGCCACCTTATATAGGAGAGTGTTGCACCACTTACTAAGGTGTGAGAAGAAGAGAAGCCCTCGCACACTCCTCCTCCGACGCCGTCCGCCTCGTCACGACGTGCGCGCCGCGTGTTGCGGGAATCTCGCCGAGCCGAGCTCTTGTTTTGCATGTTGTTTATATTTTGTTGTTCAAAAAATTAATTGTGTATTAATTACGAATTATTAACTGACGCGTTAATTAATCAACTGTTTCCATATTTTAGATCGTGGGCTATTGCCGACTCGATCGTGGGCTGCTGTTGCCCACGTCCTACCTGACCTATAGTATATAAATAGGCATACGCGAACCCTAGCTGTCACCAGCAATTAGATTGCATCTGCCCACCTGCACATCATCGTTCTGCCTCTCTGTGCTGTCCTCTGCTACTCCATCCCGCCGTCTGTGTGCACGACCGTTCGGAAGAGAAAGCCTCCGGAACCCCGTCTCTCCGATCCTGCACCGGGAGAGAGGCGATGAGGTTTTTGGGGAGCGTCTCGGCACGACTACTCAAGTTCTTCTTCATCCTCTATGTCCGACTTCCTAGACTTTATCGCCATGTCGGACGATGCTGCCAAGAAGGTTGTTGATGTTACTCAATCTTTCAAATTGTACTGTCATGTTTTATACTTGGATGTGAAAACTGCTAATTATTTCAACACGTCGTGCTGTGCGTCAGATCCATCCGACTGCTCTTCCTCTTTCTTCGGCCGTGGAGGTGAGGGAGAAGACGAGGTGGTGGTGCGGTGGAGGCTGATTCGTGGCGGCAGCGAGGACTGGTGAGGCTCTACCGACAGAAGCAGCCAAGCAATGGCGAGGTTTGCCGCCGCTATCTATGGCCAAGGGGGTTGCTCCGCACCTCGGGAGCTCTTGCTCCGAGGAATTTTCTCGCTCCAAGAAGGGAGGATCTTCGCCTACATCACGGCACATCAGCGTCGGCTCCAGAACAAGTGGAATCGTCCCCGGGATGGAGCTGGCGGCCGCTGCTGCGAGGCCAGCAATGGCGGCGGTGTAGAAGGACCAGATCGCAAATTTCTTGCAAGGTCCCTTTTACAATTTGCAAGGGTCTAGTATAATTTTCTTTTTATTCTGGTTCCTTTATGTAATCCTATCCCACCGCTTTGATGAATGAAATTTCGAGGGACATTTGACTCTCTCCCCGTTCAAAGATAAAATTAATACTCGACTCTACCAACTGTCTTAATTTGATAAATTTATAGACTAGAGTATCTATGCTTGCATATTCAGTTGCTTGCCGAAATTTAGAAACCATGCTCCAGTTTATTTTTGCATATGACATCAACTAGGGGAGTAGCAGTCCCCGGACTGGTTGGATTGTATTGTCATGACAAATCGGGATTTAACAATTGGAAGTTGTTTGATCTTGTGATCGCTCAGAGCTCCCCTAGTATTGTCCTGAATTCACCCTGCTCTCTACACAATTGTAGTCGATATCTTGACCCTCCGCCACCGCAAGGACGGCATTCCATTGTGGATTTCCGATAAAAGCTTGAGGATGTGTGGCTCATCTTCGGGCCGGCGCTTGATTTCTATTGACTTCCGCTTCTTGCAATAGAAAGCAGGTGCCCTGCTCTGTGAAGCTTCTTGCCCCCTCTTCCTCCTCTTCTTGGCTGGGGCTGGGGCAGGGGCATCTAAAAACTGTTGTTCATGTACAAGGGTTCAGTGCATATGAACCAAAAACAAAATGAACAGACCAATGTATGTGCAATGTTTGTTTCAACGTACAGTGGAGTGGTGCAATCCAAGCTTCTCCAAGTTAAGCGCGCTCACGAGGATGCTTGTCAGAACATGGAAATTGGTTCCAACACCACATTCTTCGAGGAGCAAGGTCTTGAGATTATGGAGCACCGGGAATTCTAGAGATTGTTCCTCCGGCGACGCCTGATCAAAACGAGTCAGGTTTATGACTTAGACATAAGAAAATATCGGACAAGTTAGGTTGATTGGAATACATACCCCGACGGTGAAGCCCGAGAGATGTAGGTTTGCGACGTTTGGGAGGAGGGCCAGTAAGCTGCACACGTGCTTCAAGAACGCAAGCTTCCGCTTCTGCAACCGCGGCGGGTGCGCCTGGTGCTCGTATAGGCCCGTGAGCCGGATGGACGCCTCAGCTAGCAATGCCAATGGCTCCGGGTCGGGCAATCTGGAGTCGACGTTGTAATAGTGCTGCCAGCGGTCGTACGTGACCTCGAGGCGCATGGAGGCGAGGCATGGAAGCATGAGCCTGGGGGGTCCGGCTTTTGAGCCGTAGAAGCTTGGGCTGATGACGGCGAGGCTCCTGAGCGTTGGCGAGGTGATGTAATTTATGAACATATTGCACCTCTCCATGTGGAGCTCCTGGAGCACCGGGCAGGACTCGCCGAGGTCCTTCGTGAAGCCGTCCTGGATCCTGACTTGGAAGAGGTGCAGCGTCGTCAGGCGACGTGTGAAGCTGGCGGCGGACGAGGCCGTTTCTAACGAGTCCGGTGAGATCGGAGGAATTTCTGGTTGCCAGAAGACGTGTCTGTCGGAGGCGGCGCGGATGTCGACGCTCGTCGGGAAGTGCTGGAGGCCGCGGCGGATCCACCGGTCGGCGTAGGTGAAATCCCTGCAGTAGATGTCCTTTCCTCTGATCAGGTGCAGGCGGAAGTGCTGGAGCGGCGTCTTCGGCGGGATCGACGTCAGCATGTGGTCGGCGAAGTCCTCGAAGCGCTCCGGCGTGTCATCGGCGAATTCCCGCTCGTCGATGTTGGCGCAGGGCAAGTGGCGCCAGAGCTGCCTCCACCTCCGCGACAACGCACTTGTCTGCACTGCCTGCCGGGACCCTAGGCCGGAGAGTATTGCCGTGCAGGAGGCAGTCCGGCAGGTTACTCAGCCGATCATGGACATGGCGGCGCTTGCCTGGAGAATCCATGCCGACGGGATCGCGTCGTGGCATCCGTGACGGCGCAGGAACCAGGTTTGGGACGAGGGTTTACAAGTTTATTTATGCCGATGGGATCGTGTCGTATGGGCGACGGCGGCTGGCGAAGTTGGGCCTTCTTTTGGAAAGTAGAAAACATTGGGCCGTACGGCCATACGAATATGGCCCACCAATTCCTTCTTGATTTTACAACAGAAGATGAGGTATATACCCTTTTGTTCCCATAACTTGCATGGCAGGAGCAGATTAATCCCACATCTTGCAAAGAGTGCTAAACTAATCCCACAATTTGCATAGCTAGAACTAATTAGTCCAATTTCACCCAAATTCACCTTATTGATTAAATTTAGATGGGAGTCACGCATCTGCAGAAACACCCTAACCCTAAAATTTGACAAGTGGCGTTATAATTTTTATGAACAAATCCCTATATATATTTTTATTTGCATATGCGACCTAGGTGCTGTCTTACATGTGGGTCCCACTTGTCTTGTAGGTGAAGAAATAAATAAATAAAAAAGCTGAGACAGGAGTCGAACTCACATGCAAACTAATAAACTTTTGGCATAACTCACCCATACCAATAGCCCGCTGAGCAATTTGTGCTATGTTGTAGGAAGTCAGATTATTAGTCACATATAGCACGTATCCACACACGTCACTCGAGCTTCAGCAGCTTGACCAAATTGATCGAGGGACACTATCATGTGTCGATGGTAAGATGGACAGGCTGGAGCGCCGGTGTGCATGTGGTACCAGTGCTCTGGCAACGCAGAGCGCCTGCATGGTCAAGTCAGTCGCGTTCATGGTGCTCAGGGTGCACCCAACGGTAGTACTCGATGAGACCCTGTCGTTTTTTTGTGAACTCACTATTCCGGTGGCGTCGCCTGCTGCGACTGAGTAGTTGAATCGAGCGGCGATGTCAGGGTTGTCATCGAGAGCGACACACTTTCCGGTTGAGAAGAGCGCGGACCCGAGTAGCCATCGGCACTACATCCATTGCCATCTGCTGGTTGTGGTGGTGGAATTAGTTGGTGATGGCGACGACGACCATGCCGCCTCGCCGGCGGCGGCTATACCATAGTTAAGCGCGGCGTCTTTATCCAGTCCCTCTAGCTGCGACTTCAAGGGTGGCACGTGGAGGGTGTCTATCCATAGTGATTATCGCATTGTCTGGGGTTTCGGCTGGAGGGCAGCGTGTGCGGTCGGGTTTATGTTGATTTGGCGGCCCCGACAAGTAACCTTACCGTGCAGAACTTGGAGGACAGACAGGTGGTTCCGTTGACCAGGTTGTCCTCGAGCTCGAGCCACGTGAACGTCGACGGTGTCATCGTGTACTACTGCTGAGTGGACACACTGAGCACCGGGAATGCGAGCGGCATGGCCATGCAGGCGCGGAGAGCACTGCTACCACATGCATACCTGTGTACTAGCCTGACCATTTTGCCATGCAGGCGCTCCAACATGCACACCGGCGTACTAGTGTCCCTCCTCCTCAATTTCTTAGCTTGATATAATATTTGTTATTTGGTAAACAAGCAGGTGCCCCAGCTGAGCATGGCGTACGGTCATGCGGCAGAACCCGCTGTAACGTGTGTGCATACTGTACGTGCTAACTGTAACTAATAATCTGACTTTCGGGCTAAATCACGAAACGCCCAGGAATTTAGTGGTATGCGAGAGTTGTGCCAAATTATTTAGTTTGCACGTGGGTTCGAATCCGGTCTCAGCTCTTTTAATTTATTCATTTCTTCAACTACAGACCAGTGGGACCCACATGTAAGACAACACCTAGGTCACATATGCCAGAGAAAATATATAGGGATTTTTTCATAAAGGTTACAGTGCCACTTGTCAAGTTTTGGGGTTAGCCAGTGTCCTAGGGTTTTTCTACAAACATGTGCGTTCCATCCAAATTTGATTAATAAGGTGAATTTGGATGAAATTGGACTAATTAGTTCTAGCTATGCAAGTTGTGGGACTAGTTTAGCACTCTTTGCAAGATGTGGGACTAATTTGCTCCCGCCATGCAAGTTATGGGACCAAAAGTGTATATACCTCACAGAAGATATTTCTTTTCCTAGTCTCCAAAATACTCGCCGAATATATGTCGAATAGATTTTTTCCATAAATATGTCGGAGATTCTAAAACAAGGTAACAAAATTCCTCACGCGATGCTACGAATTTCTTGGGAAGTTCTAGCAATTTCTCAGAATTTAAATGCACTTTCTCCATTTTTTTTGCGAAAAATGCACTTTCTCCATTTGTCCTTTCTTGTTCTAAACGTCACATGAGTCATCTAAAATTTTCGTCTCAGCATTTTAGGATGTTCAGAAAAATCGCTTGAATTATCTTAAATGTAACTACTCCCTCGAGTCACATTTCACTGCTTACCGGATAAACATACATTTTTGGTCCTTGTTTAGCCTGCTTTTTAGTGCTTCTTCGGGATGTTGAGGCGATGGCTACGTCTTGGAGTCAGAATAATATCCTCCCCGCTCTATCCTTACTCTAATGGTGCATCTAGCGCCAATGGAGGACGCATGGAGTCGTTTGTCCGGTGGATCTCTTGGGGTCTAGTCCGTTTTCGTGTTCGTTGGTGTGATTTCAGGTCAGTCTCTTCCGATCTACGGTTGTCATTATTGGCGATGGTTGCTGCTCTGGTGCGCTGGTCCTTTGTGACCTTAGCACGACGACTTTCCGTCTGTCTACTACAACAAGCTCTTTTACGACAAGCTTTGCCCGGCTCCGGTGATGGAGGGCGAGGACGGCGGCGCGCCTTCGGCTCGTGCTAGTGTTTGTAGTCGTCGCTAGGTGGTCCATTGACTTATTTGTAATTTTTATTACTTTTGGGTCTCTTTGTACTGCTGTTGATGATTTTTAATAGATCGGTGGAATTTCGCAAAAAGAAAAAGTACAATGACTGGTTCGAGGGAACTCTTTTGCCGCACCATATGAGTCACTTGGTTGTCTAATTTTTTATTTTTTAGAGGAAGTGTAGTGTACTTAGATGTTTAGCGTGAGAAGGATTGGGGATTTTTTAATAAAATAATACAGTAAGAATTCAAGTTATTTCAGGATAGAGATATTTTAGAAGGTGATAAGAATACAACATACTTTTATGTAATGGCCAATCAGAGGAGAAAAAAAATGATCCCTGTTTTGGATGGGCCTGATGGGCCTGTTACTGAAACAAAGGATATGCTGAAAGTAGCTCTAGATTATTATAAAGACCTTTTTGGTTTTGAACCTAGGGCTAATATTAATCTTAGGCAAAATAAAATTTTCTGTGATGAGAAGGTTAGTGTAGAAAAGAATAGCATGTTGGGAGAGGCATTTTCTGAAGAAGTTAGAACTGCTGTGATTGATTCTTACTCAAATGGATCCCCTGGTTTAGATGGTATCTCTTTTATGTTCTATCAACACTTCTGGGACATTATCAAGTATGATCCGTTAGCTATGTTTGAGGCCTGGTTTCAGGATAAATGAGATATTTATAGGCTAAATTTTGCTACGATCACTCATATCCCTAAAGAAAATGATGCTAGATCTATGAAATTTTTTAGACCTATTAGTTTGGTTAATTGCTCCTTTAAATTTTTTACTAAGGTTTTGACTAATAGATATGCAAAGATCATTGGAAGTTTGATTTCCTCCTATCAATCTGCCTTTATTAAAGGGAGATTTATCCTAGAAAGCGTAGTTACAGCTCTTGAGATTATTCAAGAAGTCTATAGGAAAAAAACCAAGGTTTGGTCCTTAAAATAGATTATGAGAAAGCCTATGATAATGTTAATCTGGACTTCCTGTATGAGATTCTAGAGTGTAGAGGTTTTGATCCTACTTTTATTAGGACAATTTAACAGATCACAACAGGAGATTCTGTTGGTGTTAAGATTAATGATGTAGAGAGTAATTTTTTCCTTACTAGAAAAGGTTTGAGGCAAGGGGATCTCTTTGCCGCTCTCCTCTTTAATTTTGTTGTTGATGTTGTTTCTAGGATGCTAATTAAAGGGGCTCAACATAATTTAATTAGGGGTTTGTGTAGGGGTTCCGCGTATGAAAACAATAAAATTTTACCCTCTGCCCCTGAACACCTGATGCTGCCAGGACCTATTTATTAGTAATGCAGTAACAGGAGGGGCTTTTCGTGAACTTACCCTTGAAGACCGAAAAACGTTGTCAACACTCAGGAGAGCGTGGTTGATGTAGACGAGCCGAAGCCGACCTCAAGGTCGTGATGAAGTCCCTGCGCTCATGCGGCTCCAACGACTTGAGTGCCTCAAGTGTGACACCTCGCAAGGAGTTACATGCATTCGGTGCCTGACGATGACTCCCGCTTCTCCGATCCAGCAGCCGTTGCGGAAGTAGAGCTCCTGGATCCGAATCCCGCAGTGCGACGACACTCCGCGGTGAAGATCTCTCTTGTTCGCGTAGTCCAAACTTGGGACCACGATCACAAGAGAGAGAGAATCAACTAGAAGGTCTCCCCAAAAGAGAGGAACCTTTATTGATTATTCTGTGTATTTCTTTGGCCCAAATACCCCCACTATATATAGGGGGAGGGGAGGTACTACCTACCTCAAAGTCCCGAGGTGGGACTAAAGGAGGAGGAGAGGGGGGAGGCACGCTGGCCAGCCCCCACCATGGGCCCCATGTGGGGCAGGCCCACTAGGGCTGCCGGCCACCCCCTAGGCCTCTCCTAGGGGTGTGGTCCCCTCTTGGGCCCTTTTCCCTCCAGGAATTGTCTCATTAAGCCCTTTGACCATTTAATTGATTTTATTTTTTATTAAATAATTATGAATAAATGATTAAATCAATATTTAACATTCATTCACATATTATTCAATATCCGTGGCTATAGAACACCTTCCACCTCCACTCCGGACATCCTACGGACTTACCGAAACCCTTCCGGTTCTCTCTTCTCTTCTTCTGTGATTCTACCAATCCTATAAACACTCTCTAAGCATCATCAAGCCCTTAAGCGTGATACCCCACGGTTCGGGAACACTCCAGACATGATCGGGACACTCCCGGACCAATGATCGACAGAGGGACCCGGATGGCCATGTGACCCCTATGCATTCCATGAAGATCTTTTGTCGTTTGAACCGGGACAGTCACGTCTTATTCCTTTTGTCTCTCGATACTTGCATTGCCCGAGATCTGATTTATGACATCACCATGTCGTGCTCAATCTCGTTACCGAACAATGCTACTTTACTCGTTTCGACAAGTGATATCCCTGTGATCGAATCACATGATGCGCAACTGTTGGATATAACTTCTCCGAGTGGGCCCTCGAGTATCTTTCCGTCACGCGGATGGACAAATTTTGCTCTTGATATATTGCCTCTACGGTTCCTCCAAATACCTGAACACACCTTTATTGTCACTATATTACCAAGTGACGTTTGATGCTATCTAAGCACTCTCGGGAGACAGTGATTGATATAGCCTCACGGTCTAAGGAATAGTCTACAAGGTCTATTCTAATCATAATAACTTGAACTTCGTGACATGATCGGGTCATGATGTTTTGGTTGGGTATTGGTTCATCATCTCATTCCCAGAATGAGTTGACCCCATTTCCAACTGGCATAAATGCCACATGATCAGGAAACCTTGATCATCTGTTGACCAATGAACCAGTGACTAGAGTTTCACCGGGAACCCCTGGTTGTTTATATATCACACGTGTATTGACGTTTTCTTTCAATACAGTTATAACATGATATAAAACTTAATCATAAACTTTATGAAATATGATAATAATCCTTTTTATTATTTGTCTCTAGGGCATATTTCCAACCGTCTCCCACTTGCACTAGAGTACAAATAAACTAGCTGCATTTGTTCTTAATCATTAGCACCATATATCTCGGTACCCTGAACATGCTTGCTCATGGAAGAGGTTGAGTCGTGGGCCTGTACTTTACAGTCCCAAATCCTTTGCAACTTACTAATGTCACCTTGATTAACGTTAATACTTTATCATCACATGATAACATCTTTGTGTATGCATCGTCGCTATGACAGTAGAACGAGGCCGGATTCCAGGAGCCTACAGTGACTTTAGATCAACCTCGGAGGCTTTCTCATGGGCACTGTGCCCTGGGACACATCATTTTACGTTAAAAGTGAACTAGCCCTCCATAACATTATACATTACATTAGATGGTACCCTTATCTATTATTAAAAATGAATCATCGAAACATGAGTGCACCCTGTGCAACTTTCGATGTTTTTTTCACCTCGCTTCCTACTTGACTTTAGTCGGTATTACAGGAGTTTCCAACATATTTCCTTATAACATAACCCTTTATTCTTTAAGATATGCCATCCTTTATGGATTTGGAAAACATGTCTACAGTTCTCTATTAGACACTATGGACAATGTCCCGTGATTCAAACTTAATCACTTTTCAAATGTTCCTTCATGGATCATAAATTATATCAAGTTATCATCACTGTTTTCTAAGATAGAACCTATGTCTCAACATAGTGGATGATGATCATCCTTTTCTTTCTTTCAACTATCGATGTTAGACTTAGTTCTGTTCCTAATTTGAGTTATCAAGGACTAGTTCCTTAATTAATTTCTATTCCGAAACTCTTTTCAGAATCCTTTAAGGAATACTACATAATATCGTAATATTCTTATTATCAACTTCCACTCCCTATAAATCATTATTTATCGGTACTTGCGCTTTTATTCTTAATGTGTCGTATACACACTTAAGAATCACTCCTTTAAGCTCCCACTCAAAATATGTTCCCAACATATTTGGGTATGGGTCAATACTCTTACTCAAACTATGTTCCTACATATTTGAATTTGAGAGTTATATTGCTCCCACTCAAAAACATGTCATTCACATATTGTTTTAGGAAGACCTTTATAGCTCCCACTCAATTTCATGCAAATTGCATATCGACTCACTATTTTGAATGACTTCAAAATCCTTTGATCAAATATCAAACTTGGAGATTTACTATGAGATACTAGTACTTTACCAGTTTTTAAATCCACCAGACTTTCAACACACTTGAATCAAATTCATTTGAATTTGTCCATTACTTGACAAATTGTGCTTTTGTAATTCACCCCCTTTTCCACTATGGCTTTGCAGTCATTTGGGAAAATCCAAGCAACCCCTTTACTTGCAAGATTTAGCAACGAATTGCTTTCTAATCTCAAGGGAATTTTGGTTCTAGGATTTCTCATAATTCTAATTTACCATTATTTCCTTAGTAGTTCGTAGGTATGTCATATTCCGGGAATCATGAAAAACGATTCACAAATGTCTCCATACAAGATATTGGCTGCATTTTGAATCCTACTTTATGTAGTGAAAACACCAGTGGGGAGAACACAATGATCACTATCATTGATTATTTCCTTTGTGAAGAGTATCGTTCAGGAACGCTTTGTGTTGCGCTTCTCAACATTATGATGCAGGGTTATGAATCATCATCATGTTTTTCACTATCTACCATTTGCTCCATAATCGAGAAATACCACTGAATGTGAACTTTCTCGAGAATGCACCAAAATCAAAGCAATACTAGTTTTGCTTCTCTTATGGTTTCAGCTATGGATTTCGTATTCAAAGTTTTCCAATGAATACTCTACAAGGACTTATTCGCTATTGTTTTGGTTATATTGAATAACCCCAAAACTTTTACGACGATCCATACCAGATATGGAGCATGCTTTCACGAATTCTCATGGTTCACTATATATATTCTAATTGAGTGCTAACTATTTCTAACTAATGGTCTCTACATCTACACTACAACAATTTATTTGGCGCCATTTATTCACCCAATTTGATATCAAACATCATATTGTGATGCTTTGCATATTGACATTTCAAACGCATTGCATTACACAATTTTCTTTATGCCATTGTTATAAAGTCGAATTGCATTACTATTGATCAAATCATAGTAGTTAGATTCTCTTTTATCTTTATACCCTTCATGCGCTGAAATTCTTTGATCATATCAAATAGTTTCATGCTTATGTTTCCTTTGGTAAACTTCTTTACAAAATTTAAACAATCATGTAATGATAATCACCATTTTTGTTAAAACACAATACATCGAATATGTATTCTCTTTTAACAATTCACCAAACACTTTGTATTCTTGTAATACATGGTGTTTAAGTTATTTTACCAAACTTAGGCAAGATTCATATGTGACAAGTAATCAAATGACTTTCACATATTATCATTATAACTTTGAATTCAAAACAATGGCTTCATTCAGTAATGAACATATCATTAATTTGGGTAATTTTAAGGCATTTCAATCTTTTACAAATGTTCATGCATTATCAATTAGTTTCAATAACAAGGATAATTCACATATAATCGAACAAGATATAAACACGAATATAGATCATTCATAAAAGTGGAACAACTGTTTGTTACAAGCTCATATGAATAACTATCTCACAAAGTGTGAGACACACTAAAGAAGTTCACAATATTTTGATTACAATAATCATCTTAAAACATAAACTAAGTGATAAATGTCGAGGGAGAGTGTCGTTAGCCATCATCATCATGCTCGCCATCAACACGCAACATCACCTCCTCTCCAGCAAGCACCTCTATGCAGAAGGACCTATTTTCAGCAAAACGGAACAAGTATCAAATATACTTTACACTACAAATGTGTTTGCAAGATTATAACATTTATAAAATTATATATAAAATATATATACCTTTGTCATCGATGACCTCTCCCGCAATGGGTTGAACCTCCACATTCCTGAGATGTGATATGAACCTGTGGAAATACTGTGTTTCCGGATCGCCTCTCATGATGCAATCCTGACATGTGCTCGGTATCTTGGTGCCAGCGTCCGCAATACAATGCCATTTGCAAAAGAGCTTGTCATCTAGCTATCCAGGAAGTATGCTGGTCTCATGTACGCATCATGCATGCGCTCCAAGTGGTCGTCAAGTGAAGAGTTCTCCTCCATCTTAATGGAGAGGAAATCTCCCATCAGCTCATACTCCCATATGCGTGCTTGTTCCACGAAATGTGTCCTACACTATAGCATTACCCTTCGAGGGTTAACATTACCCATGACTGGCGACATCTCAGCCACCATTCCGAAACGCATTGTAACTAAAATGAAGGAGGCCATCTCACGATGGTAATAGTGGTCTTCCTGCTGCTCTAGGGTCTCTAGGTCACTGGGCTGATCCAAATTTATCTCGTTGAGTATATAGTCGACCACGTTATTCTCGCTAAGGAGAACATGGAGACGCGCAAACCATATGGAGAAGTTTGATCTGTCTAGCCTGAGCTTCTCTCCTTCTAACCAACCGTCAACAGGAAAGGTAACATCGGGGAGAACCATTTTCTACATTTATAATTGCAAAAGGAATTTAGTATAAGTTTATAATTAAATGAGTTAATAATAACTCTACTAAGAAACACCATCCCCTGAAGGGTTGTAGTGATAACACGACCTGTTTTCCCCACATCTGCCCTGATCATCACGGGAATCAATGTGGGTTCTAGGGTGGACGCTAAACGTCGGTCACATCATTCATGCGACTCGTGCTCGATCTTTCGACCATCCGTGTTCCGAGGCCATGTCTGTATATGCTAGGCTCACCTACTCAACCTTAGTGTATTCGCTATGCAACATGGCTTACGCCCACCGTATGCGAACGTAGATATGTCAGACACCCGATCATCACGGCCTGCCTCATACCAAAGAAATTTCTTGGTGGTGCACACTAAGGGGGAACACAATCATTGGTAATTTTTAACAGGGATCATCTTATTAGGCTACCGTCAAGTATCTAATACTAGCACACAATAAGATATACAAACAATAACATTGAATGTAAATGCGATGTGATATGGTCCTTCATGTCATGATCTCCATCCGTCGTCACCGGATTCCGGCGCCAGGGTTCTGGCACCGTAGACACCAGGGTACCGGTGTCGTAGTCCATCACCTCCGTGACTATCTACTACTACTTCGTAACACAAGGTAATCACTTTACCTTTTCCGCAACCATATCACAAAGCAACACCCCCAACAAAACAAAGTTAGACGCCTCTACTTTATCTTTGCATGTTTTATGTGGCCGAATGGGCTTTTGCACAAGAACCATCTTACCTACAAACTTTCACCACAACGCTGATCAAGTAGTTGTCTATACTATACCCCTTTCGGGGCCCTCTATTGCAAATGGCATACCAACTAATGCGAGAGAGACAGACACCCCCAAAGCCACTTTATACGGTATAAGCCGTATGTCAAGCGTGGACCAATCTCGCGAATGAACGCGTAAAGTCGGTTGGGGGCCGCTTCATCAAGCATGACTGCGGTATACACAAATACACGTGGGAGGGTAACAACTAAAAGATCAAAACCCGCACGCTACATCTCGTGTGTTCTACCCGTACAAGCATTACTACGCATAGATCTAGCTCTGATACCACTGTAGGGGTTCCGCATCTGAAAACAATAAAATTTTACCCTACACGCCTGAACCCCTGATGCTGACATGACCTATCTATTAGTAATGCAGTAACGGGAGGTTTTTTTTGAAGGAAATATGCCCTGAGAGGCAATAATAAAGTTGTTATTATATATTCCTTGTATATGATAGATGTTTATTTTGCATGCTATAATTGTATTGATAGGAAACATCAATACATGTGTGTTTAATAAACAAAAAGGGTTCCTAGTTATGCCTCTCTTATAGACTAGCTTGTTGATTAACAAGATGATCAAAGTTTCCTGATCATGGACATTGGATGTTGTTAATAACAAGGTCACAGCATCTGTGAAATGATGTGATGAACATTCATCCGAAGTATAGCATTACGATCAAGTCATTATGTTTATATTGCTATAACATCATACAAAGTAGTCCTAGTCCTTAGACCATGAGATCATGTTAATTGCTAACACCGGAAGAGTATCTTGATAACATCAAACGTCACACCGTAACAGGGTGACCATAAAGGTGGGTTCAGTGCTATGAAGGTGTTATGTTGAGGCTCATGGATCAAGAGTGGAATTTGTCAATCCCGATGACGGATAGATATACTCTAGGCCCTCTCGGTGATATCACATTAAGATAGCTTGCAAGCAAGTGATGTGATCACTAGAATGTTATATCACGGGAACGAGAAAAGAGTGCATGTCGGTAACGAGATCAAACTAGGTATTGGATACCGATGATCGAATCTCAGACATGTATTATATCATGAGACAAAGGGATTAAATTGCTGACGTTAAAGATTCTCACGATCACAGAAGTCATCGTTGAATGTGCAGGAGTCAGTATGGATCTCCAGGTCCCACTTCTGATTATTGATCTGAGAGGAGTCTCAATCATGTCTGCATTATTCGCGAACCGTAGGGTGACACACTTAAGGGTTGCCGGAGACCATTTAGGAGCACATATGTTCCAGACAAAAGGTTTTCAAAGCGCAGGAAATGTTTCGATAGAAACAGGAATTGTTTCGATAGAAACAGGAATTGTTCCGGGTGAAATTGCAGAAAGTGGTTCTGCATGTGATATTGAAATGTTGCAAGGGGTTTTATGTGAATGTTTGTTAATTAAAGTAATTAACAAAATTCTGAATAAAAATAATAAAAGAGTTTTATTAAATGAGAGAGCATTAAATTTGGAGAAATTTAATGCATTTAAAGTGGAGACTTTAAAAGAGAATGTGAAGGGGCATTTTAATGTGGAGGGGTTACCACCACATGAATGGGGGAGGTGAGGAGTCACCCCCCATGCGCCGGCCATGGAGAGAGGGGGCACCCCCCTCCTCCTATAAAAGGCCACCCATTCCCTCCTTCATCCACACACCTCCTCGTGAAGGATCTCTCTCCCCCTCTAGATATTCCCCCATGGTCTCGGATTAGCGAGATACATGTTCCCGATGGCCTTGCATCTGGAAGGAGTTGCTGCTTCCGCTGATTCGCTGGAGCGAGGAGGTGGAGGTTGTCCGGTGGCTTGAACGTGTGTGCGAGGACAGATGCGCTGCTGATTTGCGGTGCTCGGACTTCCACACGATCTTGAGATCGGCAAGCGTACGACTACATCAACCACGAGTTCCTACTCGTTAACAAAACTCGTTGTCTTCGAGGGTAAGTTCTCCATGGATGTATGTCCACCCGTTGCTCTGTATCTAGTAGATAGATCTTGGCGTATAGTTCTCATCGTAGGAATTTTTTTGTTTTCTATGCTGTGGACCCAACAGTGGTATCAGAGCCTGATATATGCGTAGGTGCTTTGCACGGGTAGTACACATATGTTTATATGTGGGCGGTGATGATCATGTTATTGCATCTTCTATGTACTTTGGATATTGGTGGCATAGTGGGATGAAGCGGCCCGGACCAACCTTACATGTCATCGTACATGAGACCGGTTCCACGACTGACATGCAACTTGTTTTGCATAAGTGGCTGGCGGGTGTCTGTCTCTCCTACTATAGTCAATATCTGATTTACAACGAGTTGCTAATAACTTGGTTATCCTCGTTGTGGTTCATGTTCGGAGGTAAGACCGGTTCTATCTCTGAAAGCCCTAAGCCACGTAAAACTTGCAATTGATAAATTAAAGGCGTCTAGTTTAGATCGTTGCTGGGCTAGTGTCTTGATATGGTATTGTTGTAAGTAGATGTATGATAGATACTCTTACAACTCACTTAACGTGTAAGTTCCATAGACCTTGGCCTTACACACAAAGGAATGATAGAGATCATACCACGATGCAAATGATAGAGATCAAATGCATGGACCATATCACCTCACTTCACACATTAGATGTTAGCATCTTATATTGCTAGTTTGGCGCTTTTGGTAGCATTATAAGATGATCCCTCATTTAGATATCAAGATAAAATGTGTTCTTCCTTAAGTATGCACCGTTTTGTGGATCGTGTTTTGAGGCATCACGTGATGATCGGGTGTTCTCGACTCTACACTTTCATACAACGAGTGTAAGACAGTTTTACACACGCGAATACTAAGGTTCTTACTTGACGAGCCTAGCATGTACAGACATGGCCTCGGAATACGGACCAAAAGGTTAAGCATGAGTCATATAGTTGATATGATGCCTATATAGATACTCGCCTTTGAAGCTACACCGACTCACGTGATGATCGGACTTGGTGTAGTGGATTTGGTTCATGTCATCACCAAAAGGACACGAGGGATGTCGTTTTTGAGTGGGAGTTCATTAGTAATTTGGATTAGTTGAACTCAATCTATCATAAACTTAGTCTAAATATATTTTACAAATTCTGTTGTAGATGGCACCACTTGCTTTTAATTTCAATGTGTTCATGGAGAAAGAGAAGCTTGCTGCGAATGGTAGCAACTTCACCAACTGGGCTATGAATTTGAGGATTCTCCTCACTGCCGCACAAAAGCAATATGTGCTAGAGGCGCCGCTAGGCCCCCCACCATCTCCTGATGCCCCTGACGAGGAAAAGAACGTCTATATAACTCGTCAGGAGGACCACAACTTAGTTCATTGCGGCATACTGTATGGGCTAGAGCCAGAACTTCGAAAACATTTCGAAAATGGCAATGCCTTTGATACCATGGGAGAATTGAAAATGATTTTCGATACCCATGCTGCCGTAGAGAGTTATAATGCTTCTGAAAATTTCTTTAGCTGCATGATGGAAGAGAACAGCTCCGTTAGTGAGCACGTACTCAAAATGTCTGGGTACGCCGATAAGCTTGTGTCCTTGGGAATAACGATTCCCATTGACTTAGGCATACATCGTGTTCTCCAATCTCTGCCACCTAGCTACAAGAGCTTCGTGATGAACTATAATATGCAGGGCATGAAGAAGTCTCTTCCCGAGCTTCTGTCAATGCTTAAGACTGCAGAAGTGGAGATTAGGAAAGAACATCAAGTGTTGATGATCAATAAGACCACCGGTTTCAAGAAGGACAAGAAAGGCAAGCAGAAGGGAAAGAAGGGCGGCAAATCTATTGCCGCGCCTGAAAAGAAACCCTGAGCTGGCCCTAAGTCTGACACCGAGTGCTACTATTGCAAGGGGACTGGCCATTGGAAGCGCAACTGCCCCAAGTATTTGGCGGACAAGAAGGCCGGCAAGGAAAACAAAGGTATATGTGATATACATGTTATTGATGTGTACTTGACTAGTACTCGCAGTAGCACCTGGGTATTTGATACGGGATCGGTTGCTAATATATGTAACTCGGTTCAGGGGCTGCGGAACAAGCGACAACTAGCAAGGGATGAGGTCACGATGCGGTCGGCAATGGATCAAGAGTTGATGTGATCGCCGTTGGAACGCTACCTCTCCATATGCCGTCGGGATTAGTTATAAACCTGAATAATTGTTATTTAGTGCCTGTACTGAGCATGAACATTGTATCCGGATCATGTTTGATGCAAAGTGGTTATTCGTTTAAGTCTGAAAACAATGGTTGTTCGATTTATATGACTAATATCTTTTATGGTCATGCACCTGTGTTGAATGGTTTATTTCTGTTGGATCTCGATAGTAGTATTACGCATATTCATAATGTTGATGCTAAAAGGATTAAACTTGATAGTGATATATCTACATATATGTGGCACTGCCGTCTAGGTCATATTGGCGTTAAACGCATGAAGAAACTCCATTCTGATGGACTTTTGGAATCACTTGATTTTGAATCATTTGATACATGTGAGCCATGCCTTATGGGCAAGATGACTAGAACGTCGTTTTCCGGTTCAATGGAACGGGCGACAGATTTATTGGAAATCATACATACTGATGTGTGTGGACCAATGAGTGTGTCGGCGCGAGGTGGATATCGTTATTTTGTTACTTTCACGGATCATTTGAGTAGATACGGGTATATCTATTTGATGAAACACAAGTCTGAAACTTTTGAAAAGTTCAAAGAATTTCAGAATGAAGTGGAAAATCATCGTAATAGAAAGATCAATTTTCTATGGTCTGACCGTGGAGGAGAGTATCTAAGTTACGAGTTTAGCACACATATGAAAGACTGTGGAATAGTTTCACAACTCACGCTTGCCGGAACACCACAACGTAATGGTGTGTCAGAACGTCGTAATCGTACTTTATTGGATATGGTTCGATCTATGATGTCTCTGACTGACTTGCCACTGTCATTTTGGGGTTATGCACTGGAAACCGCTACATTCACTTTAAATAGGGCACCATCTAAATCCGTTGAAAAGACACCGTATGAATTATGGTTTGGAAACAAACCTGAGCTGTCATTTCTTAAAGTTTGGGGATGTGATGTTTATGTGAAGAAACTTCAACCGGATAAACTCGAACCCAAAGCGGAAAAATGCGTCTTCATAGGATACCCTAAGGAAACGATTGGGTATACCTTCTATCACAGATCCGAGGGCAAGGTCTTTGTTGCCAAGAATGGATCCTTTCTTGAGAAGGAGTTTCTCGCGAAAGGTGTGAGTAGTCGGAAGGTAGAACTCGAAGAGGTTATTGAACCTTCTCTTCATGAAATGGCGAGTAGCGCAGCACCGGAAGTTGTTTCGGAGTTGACTTCACCTAATGAAGAGAGAGCTAATGATATTGATCATGAAACTCCGAAAGAGGACACTACCGAACCTCGCAGGTCAAGCAAGACACGTGCAGCTCCTGAACTGTACGGCAATCCTGTTATGAATTTCATGATTGATGAAATAGATGACCCTGTGACGTATGAAGAAGCGATGATGAGCCATGATTCCAACAAATGGCTAGAAGCCATGAAATCCGAGATGGAATCCATGTACGAAAACCAGGTTTGGACCTTGGTGGACTTACCTCACGATCGAAAGGCCGTTGAGAATAAATGGATTTTCAAAAGAAAAACTGATGCTGATGGTAATGTAACCATCTATAAGGCTCGACTTGTCGCAAAGGGGTTTCGACAAATTCAAGGAGTTGACTACGATGAGACATTCGCTCCTATAGCGATGCTTAAGTCGGTTAGGATTATGTTAGCAATTGCTGCATATTTCGATTATGAAATATGGCAGATGGATGTCAAAACTGCGTTCCTCAGTGGTAATATTGAAGAAGAGTTGTATATGATACAACCAAAGGGTTTTGTCGATCCTAAGGATGCTGATAAGGTGTGCAAACTTCAGCGATCCATCTATGGACTGAAGCAAGCATCACGGAGTTGGAATCTCCGCTTTGATGAGGTGATCAAAGAGTTTGGATTTGTCCAAACTTATGGAGAGGCTTGTATTTACAAGAAAGTGAGTGGGAGCAATGCGGCATTTCTGATATTATATGTGGATGACATATTATTGATTGGAAATGATATAGATCTTTTAAACAGTGTTAAAAGTTATCTAAACAGCAAATTTTTGATGAAGGACCTTGGTGAAGCTTCATATTTATTAGGCATTAAAATCTATAGAGATAGATCAAGACGCCTAATTGGGCTATCGCAGAGTAAATACCTTGATAAGATATTAAAGAAGTTTAATATGGACGAAAGTAAGAAGGGTTTCTTACCTATGTTGCAAGGCAAGACATTGAGTAAGACTCAAAGTCCGGCTACAGCGGAAGAAAGAGAAATGATGGATAAGATCCTCTATGCCTCGGCCATAGGCTCTATAATGTATGCCATGCTATGTACAAGACCGGATGTGGCACATGCTATTAGTTTGACTAGTAGGTACCAATCTGATCCAGGTTCGGAACACTGGATAGCGGTAAAGAACATCCTCAAGTACTTGAGAAGAACTAAGGACATGCTTCTTATATACGGAGGTGAAGAAGAGCTAGTCGCCAAGTGTTATGACGATGCTAGCTTTGACACCGATCCGGATGACTCTAAGTCTCAATCCGGATACGTATTTCTCTTGAACGGAGCAGCAGTTAGTTGGAGGAGTTCCAAACAACCTGTGGTGGCTGGATCAACAATGGAGGCGGAATATGTTGCTGCTTTAGAAGCGGCGCAGGAGGCAGTTTGTATGAAAGAGTTCATTACAGAACTGGGTGTGGTTCCCAATGCGTTGGACCCAATGGTGATCTATTGTGACAACAATGGAGCCATAGCCAACGCAAAGGAACCAAGGTCTCACAAGAATTCCAAGCATATTAAGCGCCGGTTTCACTCCATCCGCGAGCATGTCAAGGATGGAGATATAAAGATTTGTAAAGTGCACACGGACCTAAATGTAGTAGATCCGTTGACTAAAGTACTCCCTAGGGCAAAACATGATCAACACCAGAACTCCATGGGTGTTAGATTTATCACTATGTGAACTAGATTATTGTCTCTAGTGCAAGTGGGAGACTGAAGGAAATATGCCCTGAGAGGCAATAATAAAGTTGTTATTATATATTCCTTGTATATGATAGATGTTTATTTTGCATGCTATAATTGTATTGATAGGAAACATCAATACATGTGTGTTTAATAAACAAAAAGGGTTCCTAGTTATGCCTCTCTTATAGACTAGCTTGTTGATTAACAAGATGATCAAAGTTTCCTGATCATGGACATTGGATGTTGTTAATAACAAGGTCACAACATTTGTGAAATGATGTGATGAACATTTATCCGAAGTATAGCATTACGATCAAGTCATTATGTTTATATTGCTATAACATCATACGAAGTAGTCTTAGTCCTTAGACCATGAGATCATGTTAATTGCTAACACCGGAAGAGTATCTTGATAACATCAAACGTCACACCGTAACAAGGTGACCATAAAGGTGGGTTCAGTGCTATGAAGGTGTTATGTTGAGGCTCATGGATCAAGAGTGGAATTTGTAAATCCCGATGACGGATAGATATACTCTGGGCCCTCTCGGTGATATCACATTAAGATAGCTTGCAAGCAAGTGATGTGATCACTAGAATGTTATATCACGGGAACGGGAAAAGAGTGCATGTCGGTAACGAGATCAAACTAGGTATTGGATACCGATGATCGAATCTCGGACATGTATTATATCATGAGACAAAGGGATTAAATTGCTGACGTTAAAGGTTCTCACGATCACAGAAGTCATCGTTGAATGTGCAGGAGTCAGTATGGATCTCCAGGTCCCACTTCTGATTATTGATCTGAGAGGAGTCTCAATCATGTCTGCATTATTCGCGAACCGTCGGGTGACACACTTAAGGGTTTCCGGACACCATTTAGGAGCACATATGTTCCAGACAAAAGGTTTGCAAAGCGCAGGAAATGTTTCGATAGAAACAGGAATTGTTCCGGGTGAAATTGCAGAAAGTGGTTCTGCATGTGATATTGAAATGTTGCAAGGGGTTTTATGTGAATGTTTGTTAATTAAAGTAATTAACAAAATTCTGAATAAAAATAATAAAAGAGTTTTATTAAATGAGAGAGCATTAAATTTGGAGAAATTTAATGCATTTAAAGTGGAGACTTTAAAAGAGAATGTGAAGGGGCATTTTAATGTGGAGGGGTTACCACCACATGAATGGGGGAGGTGAGGAGTCACCCCCATGCGCCGGCCATGGAGAGAGGGGGCACCCCCCTCCTCCTATAAAAGGCCACCCATTCCCTCCTTCATCCACACACCTCCTCGTGAAGGATCTCTCTCCCCCTCTAGATATTCCCCCATGGTCTCGGATTAGCGAGATACATGTTCCCGGTGGCCTTGCGTCTGGAAGGAGTTAATGCTTCCGCTGATTCGCTAGAGCGAGGAGGTGGAGGTTGTCCGGTGGCTTGAACGTGTGTGCGAGGACGGATGCGCTGCTGATTTGCGGCGCTCGGACTTCCACACGATCTTAAGATCGGCAAGCGTACGACTACATCAACCACGAGTTCCTACTCATTAACAAAACTCGTTGTCTTCGAGGGTAAGTTCTCCATGGATGTATGTCCACCCGTTGCTCTGTATCTAGTAGATAGATCTTGGCGTATAGTTCTCATCATAGGAAATTTTCGCTTTCTATGCTGCGGACCCAACATTTTTGGCAAACTTACCCTTGAAGACCGAAAAGCGTTGTCAACACTCAGGAGAGCATGGTTGATGTAGACGAGCCGAAGCCGACCTCAAGGTCGTGATGAAGTCCTTGCGCTCATGCGGCTCCAACGACTTGAGTGCCTCAAGTGTGACACCTCGCGGGGAGTTAGATGCATCCGGTGCCTGACGATGACTCCTGCTTCCCCGATCCAGTAGCAGTTGTGGAAGTAGAGCTCCTGGATCCGAATCTCGCAGCACGACAGTGCTCCGTGGTGAAGATTTCTCTCGTTTGCGCAGTCCGAACTTGGGACCACGGTCACGGTAGAGCGAGAGGATTAACTAGAAGGTCTTCCCAAAAGAGAGGGAACCTTTATTGATTATTCTATGTATTTCTGTGGCCAAATACCCCCACTATATATAGGGGGACGGGAGGTACTACCTCCCTCAAAGTCCCGGGGTGGGACTAAAGGAGGAGGAGAGGGGGGAGGCACACCGGCCAGCCCCCCACCATGGGACCCACGTGGGGCAGGCCTACTAGGGCCGCCGGCCACCCCCTAGGCCTCTCCTAGGGGTGTGGTCCCCTCTTGGGCCCTTTTCCCTCCGGGAATTGGCCCATTAAGCCCTTTGACCATTTAATTGATTTTCTCTTTTATTAAAGAATTATGAATAAATGATTAAATTGATATTTAACATTTATTCACATATTATCAATATCCGTGGCTATGGAACACCTTCCACCTCCACTCCAGACATCCTCTGGACTTACCGAAACCCTTCCGGTTTTCTCTATTCTCTTCTTCTGTAATTCTACCGATCCTATAAACTCTCTCTAAGCATCATCGAGCCCTTACGTGTGATACCCCACGGTTCGGGAACACTCCAGACATGATCGGGACACTCCCAGACCAATGATCGACCGAGGGACCTAGATGGCCATGTGACCCCTGTGCATTCCACGAAGATCTTTCGTCGTTTGAACCGGGACAGTCGCGTCTTATTCCTTTTATCTCTCGATACATGAATTGCCCGAGATCTAATCAATGACATCACCATGTCGTGTTCAATATCGTTATCGAACAATGCTACTTGACTCATTTCGACAAGTGATATCCCTGTGATCGAATCACATGTTGCACAACTATTGGATATAACTTCTCAAAGTGGGCCCTCGAGTATCTTTCCATCACATGGATGGAAAAATCCTACTCTTGACATATATTGCCTCTACGGTTCCTCCGAATACCTAAACACACCTTTATTGTCATTGTATTACCATGTGACATTTTGATGCTATCTAAGCACTCTCAGGAGACAGTGATTGATATAGCCTCACAGTCTAAGGAATAGTCTACGAGGTCTATTCTAATCATCATAACTTGAACTTCGTGACATGATCAGGTCACGATGTTTAGGTTGGGTATTGGTTCATACAATAAAAGTCTCTGTCGGTTGATTCCTTGGGCTTTTTATCTAGAACCTTTATGGGCTGTAGGCCTTTTACCCAATGTAGGGTAGCGAATAGTAAGCATTCGAGTAATCATACCCATGTCAGTATCCCCTGAGACTCTACCTGAATCCACAGTTTTCAGGTTGAGTCTGAGAGTTTTCTTTCTTCTTTCTCTCATTCTGTTAGATTTTATTTTTTGTAGGGATTTTGGTACAACGAGTCTGATACTTCTGACGGATCGGGAATCAGTTAATTGCTCCTGGGAAAAAACAAGATTGACCTACATCAAACTCAAGTCCCCAGGCTTGAATTCAGAATTTCTCGCTGGCGTAATTCAGTTCGAGCCGCTGAGGTCTTACCGAATACTAAATTCTAGTTTTCTATTTTTTATCGGGTACCCAATGCGTCCGACAGGATTTTTCATCGTATCATTGATACGGATTTTTACTGGCAGAGCGCATTCTTGTGCGATTACCAGGCCACACAGGACAAATCCTGGGGTCTTACCTTCATGTTTCTGAACATGGCATTCTGATTTTTTCCCACGTCTGAGCGTGATCCGAGATTTTTGGCTTGATTGGCGGTTGGCCTGCTAGGCCACCAATTTTTCTGATTATATCAGATAATTTTATTTTACACTATCTCTGGATGGGAGTAACACCTTTTTGAGGATACACTAGTGTAAAACTCAAAAAGTTTTTTTTTGCAATTTGTCAATGTACTTCATACACAATGGATTTTCTATCGGGTGCGTGCTAGCGCTCCCGATGGGAGTAGCCCCCGAGGCTATGTTGGGATGCTTGTATCTGGACATCGGCTCATAGTTACTGTTAGCTCGATGGAAAGTATTGATCTTTTTGAACATAATAAAGAGATTAATGTACAAATAACTTATCTCTTTATATACAAGGCGAAAATCAATGATACATTATTCTTTTAGCAGGTGGCTATTTTTAGCCTTTTCTCCTTGACATCTTTGGCTGATAAGCCGAACTTTGACTCTTATCATATTGCAAATAATCTTACGCGTAAAAGCATCATAGCTCTGCTACGTTCCACGGATTTGAGTAATTTACTCCTATCTTCTTGTCTTATAGTCGATATGCTCCTCCGAGAATAACTTCTGTGACGATATATGGTCCTTCCCATGGCAATTCTAGCTTTTTGTGGCCATCTTGCTTGAGGCGAAGAACTAGGTCCCCTACTGCGAAGGACCTAGGCCGCAATCTTCTACTATGGTAATTAGGCAGGTTTTGCTACTACATAGTTGCTCTTTGAAGGGCTTTGTCTTGAGCTTCATCAAGCGCATCTACATCATCTTCGAGTGCTTCTCGTGATTCCTCATTATACGCAGCTACTCTTGGTGATTCATGTAACACTTCAACTAGAAGCACGGCTCCCACTCCGTGGACCAAAAAGAAAGGCATCTCTTGCGTTGAATTATTTGGAGTTGTACGTAAACTCCATAACATAGATGGCAATTCATCCACCCATGCCCCTTTTGCTCTGTCAAGTGGTGCCCGTAGTCTTTTTTTGAGTCCAGCGGTAACTAGTCCATTGGCTTTTTCGACCTGTCCATTTGTTTGCGGGTGAGCTACCGAAGCAGAGCTTATTTTGATGCACATCTCTTGGCAGTACTCCTTGAATTCATTTGAGGTGAAGTTGGTCCCATTGTCCATTATGATGTTGTTTGGTACCCCAAACCGGAAAACTATGGATTTGATAAAATTCACAGCCGAGGTTCCATCTTGGGTGGTGACAAGCATTGCTTCAATCCATTTAGTAAATTTGTTGACTGCTACTAATAGAAAGACGTGTCCTCCTGGTGATGATTTGTGAAGTTATCCCACCATGTCGAGTCCCCACTGAGCAAAAGGCCAAGCCAATGGTATGGGATTCAGCTCAACGGCGGGTGCTCCAGGCTTTGTTGCGAATCATTGACATGCCTCACATGTTCTAACAATATCCTTTGCATCTTGTACTGTAGTGAGCAAATAAAATCCTGCCCTGAATGCTTTTGCGGCAATCGCTCGGCTACTAGCATGGTGACCATAGAATCCTTCATGTATATCATTTGGTATAAGTTTTCCTTCTTCGGGTGTTACGCACCGTTGCAGCACACCCGAAATACTTCTTTTATATAGTTCTCCTTTGATTATCCTGAAAGCCTTTGATCTTCGGGTGATTCGCCGAGCTTCTATCACGTCCTCTGGTAGCTCTCCTTTAGTCATATATGCTATATACGGCTGCATCCATGTTGGCTCAATTAGCACAACCTCTTTAATTTCTTGTTCTTCTTCTTCGATGGCTTCTTCATTGTTCTTAGTTTCTGAAGGAGCCCCCGACTCTTTTTGCTGATGCTTATTTTTACCTGTTTTTGGTGCTACGACCTCGGAGACTCTTTTCTCTTTGATCGATCGCTCCACTATCTCCTCCCAAAAAACTCCTGATGGTATTGGTAAACACAATGATCCGATGTTTACTAGGTTGTCAGCTTCCTCATTGCTTGCTCTTCCTATATGTGATACTTCACACCCATCAAATTGAGCCTCCATAATGCTATACAAGTCACAATAAGCAATCATATTTTCACTACAGCATCACATTTGTTCATTGCCTGTTGTGCCACAAGATTGGAATCTCCGAAGATTTTTAGGCGAGTTGCACCGCAAGCTTTGGCCATCCGTATGCCGTGCAACAGGGCCTCGTATTCTGCTTTGTTATTGGATGTGTTTGTGAAGCTCATCTGAAGAATATAGCGCATTCTGTCGCCTTAAGGTGATATCAGTACGACTCCTGCTCCTGCTCCCGCTCCCTCCGTTCTTTTTGATCCATCAAAGTACATTTTCGAGGTGCTAGAAAGGTCTAGTGGACCCGCAAATTGTAGTTCCGTCCACTCTGTGATGAAATCCGGCAGGACTTGTGACTTGATTGCTTTGCGCTTCTCATAAGTGATATCCCAAGGGGATAATTAGATACCCCATAGAGAAACACGCCCAGTTGCTTCTGGATTGTTGAGGATGCTTGACAAAGTTGCCTCGTTTACCACTACGATCGGATGCTCCGAGAAATAGTGGCGTAGTTTTCGTGCTATCATAAATACCCCATATGCTAATTTCTGGTAGTGTGGGTACCTTTGTTTGGATGGCGATAGAACCTTGCTCAGGAAGTAAACTGGTCTCTGCATGCCGTGGGTCTTTCCTTCTTCAGGTTGCTCTACGACTAGGACCGTGCTGACCACTTGATGTGTAGCAGCAATATAAAGGAGCAGAGGTTCCTTTTCTTTTGGTGACATGATGGCATGAGATGTCGAAAGTGTTCTTTTGAGATCTTCGAAGGCACGCTGAGCTTCTTCCGTCCATTCGAATTTTTCTGATTTCCTCATGAGGGCGTAGAATGGCAGCGCTTTTTCTCCTAATCTTGCGATAAAACGACGTAGAGCCGCCACTTGTCCCGCTAGTTGTTGTACACCATGTAGATTTGTTGGCTTCTTCATTGTGAGGATTGCTTGTATTTTATCGGGATTAGCCTCGATTCCACTAGCTGATACCAAATATCCGAGGAGTTGCCCTGCTGGGACTCCAAAGGAACATTTCTTCGAATTCAGTTTGATGCTAAACCTGTCAAGATTTCTGAATGTTTCTTCTAGGTCCTTTATCAACGCAGATCCTTGACCTGTGGTAACTATGACATCATCAATATATACTTGCACGTTTGTTCCTATTTGACTTCCCAGGCACTTCTGCATCATCCGCTGATATGTTGCTCCAGCGTTCTTGAGGCCAAACAACATTATTGTGTAGCAGAATACACCATAAGGCGTGATAAACGCTGTTTTCTCCTGATCTTCTTCCTTCATCCTGATCTGGTGGTAACCTGAGTAAGTGTCCAAGAAAGAAAGATGTTCGCATCCTGCGGTTTGCATCGATGATCTGGTCGATTCGCGGCAATGGGAAGTGATCCTTTGGACAATGTTTGTTCAACGCAGTAAAGTCGATGCACATTCGAAGTTTCGTAGTGTTTTTCTTCAGAACACATACTGGGTTTGCAAGCCACTCTGATTTTGCTAATTCTTTTATAATATTGGCATTGGTTAGGCGATGGAGCTCCTTTCCAATGGCCTTGCATTTTCGTTCTGCGAAGCGTCGAAGTAGTTGTTTTACTGGCTTCACCTTTGGATCTAAATTTAGTGCGTGCTCAGTGAGTTCCCTGGGGATTCCCGGCATGTCAGAAGGTAGCCATGCAAAAATCTCCCAGTGCTCATGGAGGAACTCGATGAGCGTGCTTTCCTATGCGGGATCAAGGTTAGAAGCCACAAATGTTGTTTTCGTCGGGTCAGCGGGGTGGATCTGTACTTCTTTTGTGTCCTTTGTCGTGTTAAAAGCCTGATTGGGATTGACACGTGCTACCTCTAGAGGTTGTTCATTTGCCGAACTTTTGAGTTGCTCGAATTCTATTGCCATCCCGAAAGATTCAGAAATTTTGTTGAACTCTCGATCATAGCTATCAGCACGTGTGAAGCTTCCTTGTACCATGATAATTCCCTTTGGTGCTGGCATTTTCATTACTAAGTATGCGTAAAGTGATACTGCCATGAATCGTGTAAAGGCTGGTCGTCCTAGGATTTCATGGTATTGTGATGGCTAATCCATGACTGGTACTATTCTGTAGAAATAGGTTTCTGTTCGAGCGAGATTATCGAGGGGATAGCCTATTGTTCGCAACGTTTTTTTGCATAGATCAGATTTATGCTACTCCATGCATCCATGAAGACCTTTCTCATATCGAATCCGCCAATTTGTGCTTCGACAATCAGGGATGAATGACCTGGTTGTGGGACCCGGAGTGGGTGACCTGCTCTGTTGAATTTGATTTCTTGCTCTGACCAATGGAGATATTCGGGTGTAGCTGATGTTGATATTTCCGCCATATTGATTATCTTGTGATGAGCTTCTGAATTCTGTTGGGTGGACGCCCTTTCTGAATCATAGACATTGTTCCTTTTGATCTGGGGTACTCGTTGTTTTGATTGTTTGAACTTTGTGGTGGTGCAACTGGTGGTGGTGCACCGATAGCTAGTGCACCAGGCGTGGATGTGTACCCTCGGTTTGCTGCTTCGGCTGCCTTTGTGTTGCATAACTCCTGCATTTTCAAGAATGTTCAGCAGTATCGAGTGATTGGATTGCCGCCTGCCTACTGAGTCGACATAAAAATGCATATTACAGGGTCCTTCCAGCATTTGTATTTCGGACATAGGTGGGTCTTGTGCTCTTGGCTGATATCGCTGTGCGGACTAGCTTCCTCCGACATCGTCCCTGTTCTGACGGTATCCTCCATTACTGTCGTTACTTCTGTTGTTACATTCACCCGAAAAACCTGCTGCGACGTAACTTGGTCCCGTGTTCCCATCGTTGTTCCTTCGTCTTATGTCATTGCCGCATTTATCTCTATCTTCTTCGGGTGACCGCGCGTGCTTATTATGTAGTGCGTCTTCTCCATCAGCCTAGCGGTTTGCTATTTCCATCAACTGTGATACTGTCTTTAGTTTCACCTGACCCAGCTCTTTTATGAATTCTCGGCGATAGAGGCCATCATTGAAGGCGTCAATGGCCCTTTTGTCAGATATGGATTCGGCTGAGTTTTTGATAATATTCCATCTCTATATGAATGCTGACTCTCCAGATTTTTGTTTGCATGGTCGCAACTGCTCCAAGGATGCTGGTCTTTTGAATGTAGAATGAAAATGTCGGATGAACTTATCTTCCAGATCGTTCCGGCTACCAATTGAATCTTCAGGTAGCTGCCTCAACCATGATCTTGCGGTGTCAGTGAGGTGTAGTTGTAGACTTTGTATTGCAGTAGTTGTGGAGCCGCCCTGTAATTTGACGGTGGCTAGATAGTCTGCTAACCAAGCTTTGGGTTCCTGGAGTCCATCGTATTTATGTCGGTCGTGTGGAAGTTTGAAGTCTTTGGGTACTGAAGCTTTGCGAATCCTCTGTGTAAAACAGCTAGCCCCACATAGCCCATGGCCATCTTCGTCATCGCCGTCTTGATATCGTCGGGTGCGTCTTTCGTCTCTGGGTCCACTGCTCCTATGCTAGGTATTGTTGTTTCTGTTGCTGCTTCGTGGCTCGAATCCTATGAGGTGCGCCTGATGTGGTGATCGAGATCACTGGGTGTGTCCTTCTTGCTGAGGACTATTGTGACGGCATGGGGACCTTTGTGTGAGTCCTTGTTTTGCTTCCGCGAGTGAGGCTCCTACCATGCCGAGGTTCATCTGAGTGGAGTGGTGGAGAGCCGCGCGCGGATCGTCGGGTGTGGGTTGAGTGGTGGTCAGATATGTTTACGCGGCCACAATGGTTGTCTGAGCTGTTTTTGCCTTGATGTTTCCCGCTTGATCGATCGACATGAATGATAAGTCGAGGTCTCGGATGATTCCACTTCTTTCTGCTTCAGGAATATTCTGTAATCGAGATGTCGCCCTTCTTGGTGGTGCTGCTCCTATCACACTCCTTGACCCTTGGGTAGAGCTTAGCTAGGCCCGTCGTAAACTCGATTCATCGGCTAGCCTTTTTCTTTCATCGAGTTGTATTTGCATCCGGGGTAGGTCTCTCTTCTTGTGGTGGAGCAAATATTGGTACACCAGTTGACATGGGTATACCCTACAGGTACTCGAGTTTGGTATATACGGTCTAAATACGTACAGGCCCACGGTGTCGCCAAGGCCCAGATGAAAGGACTCGAGTAACCTGCGGACTCTTGATTGCTTGAAGGACAAGAAGAAGCTAAAGATAGAAAGTTTGAAGGGGAAAACCCTAACTTGTAATCGACTCGGCCTGCTACCCGAGACCTAGCCTATCTATATAAAGGCTAGGAGGGGGCGGTGAGAAGGACACACGCAACCCTAGTTTCCACAACCCTCGCCAGATTGCATCTGCGCACCATTGTAACTTTCGACTCCTTCGATAATTCCACGAGCAGACAAGCAGGAGTAGGGACCTCTACGAGGCCTGAACCTGGGTAAATCATTTGTCCCTTGTGTGCTTGTTTGCTAGCCGATAGATGTCTCCAGCACTCCCTCCTTCTGCAAAACCCAAGTCCATAACAATGGGCATTGATGAGTTAAACCCTCGTCAATTGGCTTCGTCTGTGGGAAGTGGGAGTGCTGATGTTGCGGCTTCTTCGGCCCCATCAACTGCGATCTACAACTCCGCAACAGCGGAGATTCACCAGCTCTTCGGCGCCTTCGACTTCATCGTCCACACAACCGGCCACCCGCCTGGCCTTCGAATCCGTGGGCGACGGAATTAGCCTGGCGATTGGGAGCTTTCGCTTCCAAGTTGGTCAGATGGGCACGCTTCGCCTGCCTGATCAACCGACAGCACCGGCGATTGCCTCGGCATCATGGTTCCCTCCATCGATCGGCACCCTCAGTGAGCTCAATGCTCCGGTGGCAGTCGGGAACACGATCAGCGACAACAGTCGCGACTCCGATCTGAGCGATCTGGCCACAGAAGATGGAACCTACGGTTCCGAATCTCAAAGTTGTGGAAGCAACAGCTTCCCGAATCACTTCATGTGCGCCGTCATTAACACAGGCGACACCTCCGCCAATCACGACAACGGCGGTAACACCGGCAATGGCACCGATCCACCTAACGGTGGCAATGGTGGCAACAGCGGTAACGGCGCCAACGGGGGAGCAGTCGAACCTCCCAGCATAATCAATGAGCAAACCGGCGAACGCGTCGTAATCAGGCTCAACGAGCAAGAGTGGGAGCGCTGCCGCGAAGCCCTACGAGGTGCACCTCTACCCCTTGGGTCCCCGCAGGAATTGCTGATGGGCTACCACTGGCTCCTAAAAGAAGAATTCACGCGCCAAAAACAAGCAATCGCGCAACTTGAGGCGCGTAAAAAGGCGACGGACGAGTCGCGCCTTCGTCGCGCTGGGCTCTCCTCCTACGGAGGATCCTCCTCACGAGGCAACGAGTACCTCGCCAAGAAGAGGCAGTCGCGGATGGCTCACCTCAACGAGCAAGAATACATAGAGGCCGCGAAGTCCTCTACTTCAGCTCTATGACAGTGGACACCAGAGGCAACGTGGTTCCTAGGACACCGCAGGCTGCGGTGACAGCAGCCACCATGTACCTCCTCAATAACCAGCCGCCGGCTGGAGATCACCGATCTACAATCACGGGTTTGGGGCTAATCGAGGCCGCCCTCGACAAGGAGCCGGTACCAGACCCAAAAATGGCAAAGCGCTACTCCTCGCCCTCATCCAGCGATGACAGTCACGACCTGTCTCGACGCCGTCGCTCACGGCGACACGATCGCGACTACGATGCACGCAACGACCTCACGCAACGCAAGATCGACAAGTCAAGGGCACGACGTGCTCGGTCGACTGACCCGGAAGAGGAAGATGGGGAGCTCTGCGGCACCAGATGCTTCAGCAGATCCATTAGGCAGAAGCGAATGCCTAAAGGGTTTAAACTTCCGTCGGAGAATCCGAAATTCGATGGTCTACAAGACCCTACAATCTGGCTAGAGGATCACATCTCCTCCGTTAGGCTCCACGGAGGCAGTCGAAGTACTGCCATGCAATGTTTGCAGCTACAGCTGCAGGGCGGCACCCGAGCATGGCTCAATAACCTCCCACGCGGATCCATTCGCAGTTGGGATGAGCTGGTTTACAGCTTCGTGCGCAACTTTAAGGGCACGTACAAACGACCCGCATCAATCGAAGAACTGAGATGCTGCCAGCAAAGATCTGGCGAATTGCTGCGCTCATACATCCAAAGGTGGTCCATCATCAAGAACTCCACGGAAAACATCTCAGAGGACCGTGCGATTGATGCATTCAATGGTGGCGTCCGCCGCCTAAAGCTCAGGGAGGAGCTGGGCCGCTCGAAGCCTCAGACCATCGACCACCTGATGGAGATCGCGAATCGGTGGGCCGATGGAGAAGATTCGGTGAAGAACCGCGCTCACTCTGACGAGGAGGCGGAACTCGAAAGCAGATGCGACCGCCGGGGCAAGCGTCGCATGCGCATCTATGACGATCGCGACGACGTCATCATGGTCGCAGCTGGCTATGCTGATAGACGCGAGGACAACCGCAACAACGGATACCGCAGCGGCGGATACCGCGACTCCGAGAAAACCACACAAGTGTGGCAACACCGCACTCGCGACGAGGCACCCACGACCTCCATCGAGGACAAACTGTCCGAGCCATGCAAGGTACACTTCTACATCGACAAGCATGACGGCAAGAGAAAGTCCAGCCACCTCCTCAAGGACTACCGCGAGTTCCTCAAGCTACATGAGGGATTGGTTCGGATGAACCGCAACGCAGTCGAAAGAGGCTACGGAGCCGCTCCAGGCGCCGTGGCACATGGCGCACCACCACCACCACCTGGGCCACCCCCGAACGGAGCTGCACCGGACCAGCACCACGGAGGAGAACCATACCCACGGGCCATGGGTACCATGATGATCCAAAAGGGGCGCCCCTCCAACAGGGTGCAGAAAGCCATCACTCGCCAAGTCAACTTGGCCATGCACTCGCCACTATCCACCACTGAGTACCTCAGTGGCAGTGAGTCGTGCATTACCTTCGATAAACGCGACCACCCGCCTCTAGTACCTCGCCCAGGTCATTGCCCCCTCGTACTCAAGGCGCAAATTGGAGGCTTCGACATGAGTCGCGTCTTCATGGATGGCGGAAGCGGCATCAACCTCATATTCGCGAGTACCTTGCGAGCAATGAGGATCCCTCTAACCTGCTTGGAGGCATCGGACACAACGTTCCACGTCATCGTCCCAGGGAAAGGCGTATACCCCCTGGGCAAAATCAACCTTGACGTCATATTTGGCACGCCAAAGAACTTCCGGTGCGAGCGCATTGACTTTGAGGTCGTCGACTGGCCCTCACAATACCACTGCATCCTCGGATGCGTCGCGTTCGCTAGGTTCATGGTGGTACCCCACTACGCTTACCTGCAGATGAAATGCCAGGTCCCAACGGCGTCATCACGATCATCGGGAGCTTTGAGCGATCTGACAGTTGCGACAGGGAATTCAACAGAATCTCCTAGTCCTTCGGCATGCAGGAGGAGCTCGCGCGATTGAAGGAAACGACAGACAACAGTCTGCCTCCCCTGAATAGGCCAAGCTCACCTGATCTCTCGTTCGACTCATCTGTGCACACAAAGAAGGTGCAGGTCCATCCGTCAGATCCCGCCAAAACGGCCCTCATCGCCAACAACTTGAGTCCTGCATAGGAACTCGCGCTCGTCGAATTCCTCCGTGAGCACTGGGAAATTTTTGCCTGGTGTCCCGCGGACATGCCAGGAGTTCCCAGGGAATTCGCCGAGCACTCACTCAACATCAACCCCGACGCAAGGACAGTCAAGGAAACAATCAGGCGACTGTCTGAGCCACGAGCGCAGGCAGTCGGAATGGAGATCAACAGACTCCTCGAGGCCAAATTCATACGCGAGATCAAGGAAAGCACTTGGCTCGCCAATACGGTGCTGGTGCCAAAAAAGGACACGGATATCCTACGGATGTGCGTGGACTTCACTTCTTTAAACAAGCACTGCCCAAAAGATCACTTCCCGCTACCACGGATCGATCAAATCATCGACTCCACCACTGGATGCGAGCGTCTCTGCTTCCTCGATGCCTACTCAGGCTATAACCAAATTCAAATGAAGGAGGAAGACCAGGAGAAGACCGCGTTTAAAACGCCCTTCGGTGTGTTCTGCTACAACACAATGCCCTTCGGGCTAAAAAACGCGGGAGCCACCTACCAGCGGTGCATGCAGGCTTGCCTCAAGGAGCAACTGGGTCGCAACATCCAAGTCTATGTCGACGACATAGTAATCGAAACCAAGGAGGAAGCCTCTCTAATCGATGACTTGCGCGAAACATTCGCCAATCTCGATCGTTACCGGATTAAGCTCAATCCGGACAAATGTGCCTTCGGCGTACCATCTGGGCAGCTGCTCGGATATCTTATCTCCACGAGAGTGATTGAGGCAAACCCGAAAAAGATAAAGGCCATACTGGCCATGGAGAAGCCAAAAAACATAAGAGGCGTCCAGCAACTAGCCGGACGAATCGCGACCCTCAGTCAATTTATCAGTCGAATGGGAGAAAAGGCACTGCCCTTCTATCAGCTCCTCCGCAAAGCTGACAAATTCGAGTGGACCAATGAAACGCAAGAAGCATTCGAAGATCTCAAGCGCCTGTTATCCACCTCACCAGTACTGGTGACTCCACAATAAAGGGAGCCACTACTACTGTACATCTCCGCTACCAACCAAGTGGTTAGTACAGTGCTCGTCGTCGAGCGGGCCGAGGAAAACAAGGTCCATGGCGTACAACGCCCGGTATACTACCTCAGCGAGGTCCTCACGCCAACAAAACAACAGTACCCGCACTACCAGAAGCTGGCGTACGGCGTCTTCATGACCGCCCGGCGACTGCGCCATTACTTCCAGGAACACCCAATCGTGGTAGTCAGCGACGCCCCATTGGGACATACCCTCAATAACCCCGACGCCACGGGACGAGTCGCGCTTTGGGGAATCGAACTGTCTCCACGAGACATCACATACGAAAAGCGCGACGCAATCAAGTTGCAAGTTCTCCCTAACTTCCTCGTGCATTGGATGGAAAACCAACTCCCGGACAAGCCAGATATCTCCTACCTCTGGACAATGCACTTCGATGGATCCAAGCGGAAAGATGGAGCAGGAGCAAGTGTCATACTGACATCACCTCAAGGGGACAAGATGAAATACATCCTGCGAATGCAGTTCACAGTCTCAAACAACGAGGCTGAATACGAGGCCCTGTTGCACGGGATGAGGATGGCAAAAGCCTGCGGCACAAAGAGGCTCATCATATATGGCGACTCCAAGCTGGTCGTCAACCAAACAATGCACGAGTGCGACGCACTAAATGACAACATGATCGCATACTGTGACCTCTACGATACACTCGAGGGAGACTTCGATGGTTGCGAGTTGCGACACGTAGGTCGCGAAAGCAATGAGGAGCGTCATGATGATTGAACAATCCTAGACGCAGCCGTACATTACGTACCTCCTCAGCAAGCGCCTACCGGACGACCCGACAGACGCACGGCACATCGCGCGACGCTCCAAGGCATTCGCCGTTATCAACGGCGAATTGTATAAACGTAGCATCACAGGCGTGTTACAACGATGCATCTCCCTGGCCGATGGAAGAGCTGTCCTTCTCGACATCCATGAAGGGACCTGCGGGCACCACGCCGGCAGTCGCGCCCTCGTCGCCAAAGCTCTACGAGCTAGATTTTACTGGCCCACGGCCATGCGCGACGCCAAGGACATAGTCCAAAAGTGCAACGCTTGTCAGCGATTCGCGGACAAGCCACACGCACCAGGCGCAGAACTACGGCCTATTCCATTGGCCTGGCCCTTCGCACAATTGGGGCTCGACATGGTGGGCAAGCTCCCACGGTCCTCGCAAGGAGGCTACGTCTACCTCTTGGTCGTAGTCGACAAATTCACCAAGTGGATTGAGGCCATGCCAGTGACCAATCAATCAGGTCGCAGCACGGTCAAATTCTTCGAGTCCATCGTCTACCGCTTCGGCGTGCCGCACAGCATCATCACTGACAACGGGACGAACTTCACATTCAAAGAGTTCCAAGAATTCTGCGGAAACCTGGGGATCAACATCAGTTACGCCTCAGTCGCGCATCCACAGACCAACGGTCAGGTGGAAAAAGCAAACGGGCTCGTCTACAGCGGCATCAAGAAGCGACTCCTTCGACCACTCGAACAAGCCGCGGGTTGCTGGCCAGATGAGCTCCAATCCGTACTCTAGAGCCTACGTACAACTCCAAACAGCGCCACGGGCTACACGCCATTCTTTATGGTGCACGGAGTAGAAGCAGTACTACCCGCCGAAGTGAGGTACAAGGCGCCGCGCGTGGTCGCTTACAGCGAACAAGAGTCATCTCTTGCACTCGAAGACTCTGTCGACCTCCTCGACGAGGCAAGAGAAATCGCCGCAGAAAGATCCACGATCTACCAGCAGAACCTGTGCAACTACCACAGTAGAAGGCTTCGCCCCAGATCCTTCGTCGAAGGTGACCTGGTCCTGCAACTGAAGCAGCAGGGGCATTTCAAGCTCGAGTCCCCCTGGGAAGGACCGTACGTGATTACAGAAGTAATCCCAGGCGGCGCCTATCGCATTCAAGATTTAGAGACAGGAGTCGCATACTCCAACCATTGGAACGTCGCACAACTGTGACGCTTCTACCCCTAGCTGTTTTTACCTTTACATCGCAAATAAGGCTACTCAGCCAAGGCTACTTAGCCACACATTGTACCCCGTACTGTTCTCCAAATAAATAAAAGCTAAGTGCCCCAAAACTCTGTGTTCCTTTCACTTTTATCAATTTTACACTTGGGGGCTACGCCACCCTACATACATCTATTCTTCGAACCACTAAATGCGATATCCTGAGTAGCTGGCACATGAATCCAACCCCTTACCGAAAACTCCACCCAGCTGCAACGCACCTGGCAGGTTGACAAAGGGATGGTCAGGCTAATGAAAAGGACTCGCATAGTGCAACGCACCTCACGCTAACAAAGCTGTTTATACACGTTCGACAATAAATTATTTACAACATATATATGAACTTTACAACACAAATACACTTATGTGCAGGATACAAATCTGGCTACTGCCGCAACAGAAGAACATTGGTTTGTTCCTCGAAGAAGTCGACAATCTCCTCTGCTGGGCGGTCCACCGCTTGATAGTGCGGCACCATATTCCAAGCAGATTCGACTGGAGGCGCTGGCACCCCGGAAGCAAGGGCGGCGACATCTACGTCAGGCCTGTGCAATCGCACCATCGAGAGGGCAGCCTTGGCACCACCCACCAACTACTGCCTCACGCACTCACGAACCGCGGACATATCTTGAAATTTGGCCAGGAGAGCCAACAGGCTTGATGGAATGTCATCCAATGGGAACATCGCCCGATAGATATTCTTCAAACATGATCGTGACTTCTTCAGGAAGAGCAGCACTCGCGAAGCGCGATCCTGTAGGGTCGCCAATACAGTTGCACGATCATGATCCACCCAGAAGTATCCACTCTCTTGAAGTTGCTCCTGGGTGAGACCATGAAGGCGGATGGCAATCCTATCCCTCTCCTCCTGCGGATGGCGAGCGCTAACAACTACACGAAGCAGCACCAACAGCATGAGTAAAACGTACCATTGCGACTAACTACAAAGGAAAAGATGAGGACGAGCAAACTAACACTTAAACTGGTCGCCCAACTGCGTCACCTCGCCAAGCAGATATTGCTCGCGGGCGGCGGATTTTTCCGCCTTCGACTTCCACACGTCTGCGTTACCACGGATTAGGGGCAACTCACGCTCCAGCTGCTTCACGCGATCACGCAGTCGCGACAGCAAGGACAGCTCCTCTACCCTGGAGCGGGGGTGGCGACACTATCTCATCAAGAGATGGTGAATCCTGGTTCCCCCCCCCACAGGACCACTCGATGTGCCCTACCACAAGTCAAGACAAAAGCAAACAAGGCGACCAAATTAACACAAAGGCAAGGGGAACAAACGCATTCAAGATAAGCATAAAGTGTTTACAAACACACTCGCCAGCAGGCACGTCCTTAGACTAAAAGGGTAACTGATCAGTTATTACAACAACATAACTAAGGAGCAGCTGGCTTCTTCGACTTCGACGGCTTCGGGGGCTTCATCAAGTCCGTGGCAGTATCAGATGCCACAAACTTTCCGCCGCCCCCTGAGGCCGAAGCTTTCGATGCCTTCTTCGCACGTTGGAGCTCCTCCGAATACTTGGCAACATTATTTATTAAAGAATGGCCATATTTTGCACAAGCAGTCGCAAAAGGAGCGAAGACTACTTGCTGACCATCCGCCCCAACAGGCATCGTCTTCGACACCGCAGAGGGATCTATCTCGACTCCATGGGCTTGCACCATGGCGAGTGATATCGTCGCACCAGCCTCCCGGAGGGAGTTCTTGTAAGTAGCAGGCACACCCCCGGCGAGTGACTCCACCAGCTCGTCCATATTATCGACCAGTTCCGCCTTCGGCATCAACTCCTCCTGGAGGCGACTAAGGGCGACCTTGGCCTTGGACAATGTATCCTGGATGGCGGTGCTTCGGTCCTCGACCGCAGATACCACGCCGGCCAGAGCGTCATCACAACGAAGGGCCTGCGGGTCAAAACTCAAGTCGCCAGCATCTACACTGAAAATATACATGGATCAAATTTCTAAGTGCCACCGGCAAAACTCTAGAAGCAGAGAGGAGCATCAATAAAATATCTACCAGTAAAGGTACCTGAGAGGGCCTTGGCGACTGAGAACAGTTGCTCTTCGAACAACTTTTCCCTGGCCGCAAAGGAGGGCGCAGATCCTCTTCGCGCTTCTAGGCATCAGCACGAGCCGCGATTGCCTCATCGCGCCCCTTCACAGCTGCGGCCAATGTCTTCTCCAACATGGCGACGTTGCGCAGTAAAGCGTTATGCTCAGCTACATGGCAGTCAATAATTGGCTATCAGTCGAATATACCAAAACAGAGAGAAGATGAAAAGAATAAGTGTGGAAGCACTCACTTTCGACCACGCGGTGACGCGTCTCCAGCATCGCATGCTGGCGACCCATCGCCATAACCTGCTCCGTCACTTGCGCAGCTTCCTTTACAAGGAGCTGTCACACAAAACAAGGAGTCAGAAGAGGGCAACAGAAGGTGTCGACTTCCACACTAAAAAAGAAAGAAAGATGTACTTACATGGTCCTCTAGAGACTCCGAAGAAGTTTGCTGAACCGTCATCCGACCAACCATTCGATGCTCCCCTACGTGAGGAGAGCTCGAAGAATTGTGCCCGGAGTGGGCCGCCGCTGGAGGAGAAGGAGCGTGCCCGACCTCTACTTTGGCCCTTGAGGTTGCGACTCCAGATTCCTTCACAAACTCGACGTCGCCAGAAGATGACGACGCCTCTTGGCTACAAGACCAAATTCACATTGAGAAAAGGAAAACTCCAGGGCAAAGCCAACAAGAAGAAAACATAAAAGAACTAGTGAACTCGCAAATCTACCAGTCAAAATTGTCAAGATTAAACGTGGCCTCCGCCGACTCTGACGAAGATGGTGCCACAGCCCTCACAGGAATGGCGGGAATTGGTGACTCCGCGCCAGTAGCTGTGCCTTCTGGAGTCGAAGGAGTCGACGCATCAGAGTCCTCGCTGCGCGAACGCTTGCGAGTATCCGGGCTCTCGGACTCGGGGGCTTCCTCTTCCACATTAGAAGGGATAGTCGACTCAGACTCGTCCTCTTCCAAAGCTTCGCGAGGAATAATACCCTGAGGGAGAGGAGGCATACAAGGCGACACTGCCCAATTCTACATACAGATAGTGAAGATCAGCAAACAGAACAGGTAAGCAACAGAAAAAGAAATCGCGAAAGTAAGCTGCTGCGTAGCACAACTGTACCTCAGGAGGAGGATTCGAAGCATCGAAAGGAGGAATGACCGGCTCATTCGGCAGCACATCCTTGAAGGTGTACTTCGTGACCAGTCGCACCCTCTTATCTACCTCACTCGCGGACGTGCCATCGGCAGACACGCGAGTGGCATCATCAGCGCCACCCCATTGAAACATGGGATGGACTCTGGCCTGGAGAGGCTGGACGCGACGACGCAGCCAAGTCCTGACAAGAGCGCAGCCTCCTTCTTCCGCGCCTATGCGACTCTCGAGGTCGCAGACGCGTTGATATAGCACGTCTGTCTCCGCGAGTTCGGAAGGCATGATCACATTCTTCCAAGAACGCATCTTCTTACAGGGAGTCGCGGCATCGAAAGGCGCGAGTCCAAAGTGCTCGTCCGTGGCCTTCTGGTCGCGAACATAGAACCATTTGTCCCTCCATCCCTGGACGGACTTGGCGAGCTTGATGTCGAAGTAGGTGGCGGACGGGTCGACATGGATTCCACAACCACCTACGTCGTAAACTAGAGAGCCAGAGGCGGACTAACGCTTCAGCTTAAATAAGCGTTTGAAAAGGCCAAAGTGTGGCTCGATTTCGAGCCAGCACTCGCAAAGAGTGATGAAACAGGAGATGTGAAGAATTGAGTTCGGGGACAGCTGATTGAGCTGGAGCCCATAGAAACAAAGGAGACCCCTAAGAAATGGGTGGAGAGGCAAAGAAAGGCCGCAAATAACGAATGCAAAAAACATAACTCGAAAACCGGCGGGAGGCACATGAATGGTCTCACCGCTGGGGACGCACGCATCGGCGACTGCTGTAGAAATAACTCTGTCTTGGCGAAGAAGACGGAGATCCGACGCCTTGATGATAGAGGGGCGCCACGCGCCATTGGTCATGCGGGTGCCCGCGACCTTCTTGTTCCCGCTGGCGGTGGCACTGATGCCCGCAGCAGCGGGGCCACCCTTCTTCTTCTTCGTCGCAGCGACGATGGCTGCGGATTCAGCGGCGGCGCCTCCTTTCTTCTTTCCCATTGCGCGGCGGCGATGAGAACGCAGAAAATAACTTGGAAATGAGCGAAGGTGGTCTAGAGCTGAGGAGGAGATGAGGGCAGGGAAAAGCAGATGAGCAGCAACAATGGCGATGGCAGCGAGGAACAAAAGAGCGTAGATGGAAAATTACCGTCGTAGCACCGCTACTTAACCCCTAGGAGATGCAATCCAACGGCTCACAAAAACCCTACTGGACGCGTGGCATGCATCGCGCTCGACATGTGGAGAAGAGGAAGCGCGAACCGTCCCTCCACTGCTCCCATTACACGCGGAAATCGAGGAGGCACAGTTAATAATAAGATTACGCACGCCCAGTCAAATCAAAGTCAGAAAGTGGGACCCACCGCTGGTCACGTCCCGTCAAAACCGCTCACGCAGGCAACTGAGGTCATGCAAGCGTCAGTGCTGACGTCATCAACAGCTACGCAGTGAAAAACTTGGACTACTTTAGTCCTTGCTGGAGTCTTCGACTCCACCAAGCACTCGGGGGCTACTCCCATAGGGAGCGCTAGTCGCGCACCCTATGATTTTTATTTTCTTATTGCAGGGATACATGCAATCACAATCAAACCCAACCACTCGAAACACGATTCGACTATGGACGTGGGTTACTCCCATAGGGAGCGTCAGAAACAATTTCGACTGAAACAAGCAAGCAAAAGACGACAGCAGTCGCAAAACGTGTTTTAGTCTCTGCCTAAGTCTTCGACTGAAACAAACAAGCAAAGACGACAGCAGTCGCAAAATTTCTTTAGTCCCTGCCTGAGTCTTCGACTCAACCAGGCACTCGGGGCCTACTCCCATAGGGAGCGCTGGTCGCGCACCCTATGATTATTTGCACAAAAGCTGTGTATTGATTACGTCTGCACTCGCAGATCATGGCAACACCGCCTCATAATTTTCCCTACAAAAAGACTACGTCTCCTGGGTCGCCCGAATCATCTCCGCGATGATAAAATTCGGATGCCGCGCTTACAGCGTGAAGGTAAGACCTGAATAAAGGCCTGGCAATGCATTTAACTGCGCACTACCAGAAAAATATCCGTGCCTGCAGGCACGATGAACATGCCTTGACGGACGCGTCAAGTGCTCACACCCATATAACTAGAATTCGAATTACGCAAGCACTTTTCTGGATTCGAGTCCGGGGACTCGAGTTCGAGTAGATTGCGTTGTTTCACCCTAAGGTGGTTAACTGCTACCGATACTTCGGCTATATCAGGCACGTATATCAACAATCCCTATGACATAAATGAAAGCAGTCGAAAATGTACTCATTCAGGCACTCGAAGACTTCAAAAAGTACCTAGTCGAATCTGCGTTTCCACTGGATACTCGGGGGCTACTGACATGGGTATACCCTACAGGTACTCGAGTTTGGTATATACGGTCTAAATACGTACATGCCCACGGTGTCGCCAAGGCCCAGATGAAAGGACTCGAGTAACCTGCGGACTCTCGATTGCTTGAAGGACAAGAAGAAGCTAAAGATAGAAAGTTTGAAGGGGAAAACCCTAAATTGTAACCGACTTGACCTGCTACCCGAGACCTAGCCTATCTATATAAAGGCTAGGAGGGGGCGGTGAGAAGGACACACGCAACCCTAGTTTCCACAACCCTCGCCAGATTGCATCTGCGCACCATTGTAACTTTCGACTCCTTCAATAATTCCACGAGCAGACAAGCAGGAGTAGGGACCTCTACGAGGCCTGAACCTGGGTAAATCCTTTGTCCCCTGTGTGCTTGTTTGCTAGCCGATAGATGTCTCCAGCACTCCCTCCTTCTCCAAAACCCAAGTCCATAACAATGGGCATTGATGAGTTAAACCCTCGTCACCAGTAGATCCTCATGTGAAGCATCTGCCGTCATTGGGACTATTCCCGAAATTGCCTCTCTTGCTTTTTGCCATGCCGACGCTGGTAGCCGAAGTCCTGGTCTCTCTTCTATGCGTGGTTCTCCGCCTCCTCCTCGAACTATGCGATTATCTGCTGTTTCTCCTCAGTTTCCGTGTTCTCCTTCGTTTCTGTGTTCTCCTTCATTGCCGTGGTTTCCTGCATGGTCATCTGATAAAATATCATCATGGTTTATGATGGGATTACCGTTTTCGTAGCATGGCATTGAAGTATCTCTGTTGATCATGTACACTTGGTGGCGTATTATATGTGGCCTAATGGTGTCGCCTTTTGCTTATGCGGGTGTGTTGGTAGTACTCCGAGATCGTAGTTCTGGATAAATTTTCGCCATCCTTTCTTCAAAGTCGACATTTTCACTTCTTTCTTTGGGTTCTGAGTTTGCTGGGATTTCTCCGTGTGGTGAGATTGATTGACCACCTTCTTTTCCTGCTTCGATCTAAGCTGTGATGTCTGTGGGGGAGTCCAACGAGCGATGCTGGTACTATTATAGGTGTGGCCTTTCCCGTCGATGGTTCCGATGCGATCAGGGCCGAAGGGTGTGATTCCTCCATGTTGTCTCCTTGGAAGTGGAGGCTTCCGATGATTAGATCGGATCCGCCATTGAAATCGGCAGGTACCACTACAAGGGTGGGCGGGTGTGGATCTGCTTTCGTCGAGTTGACGCTAGGTGGAGAGTGTTCCGCCGAATCCATGTTTCCAGCGTTCAAATTTCCCACAGATAGCGCCAATTGACAAGGGGCAACCTCGGCAATGCCCATGGTGATGGACTTGGGGTTTCGCGGAAAAGAGAACGCTAGGGATTTCGTCGGATGTCAGGAAAACAATGAAGACAAAGTCGCCTGAATATTGTGAAAACACTCTATTACAAGTTTTCCTCTGGATTTTTGATACCCTCGCTTGGGCTTCTCCCGTCCTATATATAATAGGCCAGGTCTCAAAGCTATATGCGGATAGGTTTCATACACGCGTGATTACAATACCAACATAATGTCGGTTCGTGGTTTCTTTCCTAATACAAAAAGTCTCTGTCGGTTGCTTCCTTGCGCTGTTTATCTGGAATCTTTATGGGCCATAGGCCTTTTACCCAATGTAGGGTAGCGAATAGTAAGCATCCGAGTAATCATACCCATGTCAAACAGCTTCCCCAATCACTTCATGTGCGCCGTCATCAATGCATGAGATACCGATGTCAATCGCGAAAACGCCGGTACCGGCACTGGTCCGACCAACGGCGACATCCCAGTCGCAAACGGTGGCATCCCAGTCGCGAACGGTGGTCCCACCAATGACGCGCCCACTAACAACGGGACAGGAGGAGAACCGCACCTCACAATGAATGAGAATACCGGCAAGCGTGTGCAGATCCACCTCAACAACAATGAGTGGGCCCGCTGTCGAGAGGCTCTGTGGGGCAATCCCCTCCCCCTGAACTCATCGCAACAGATGCCGATGTGTTACCATTGGCTGCTCAAAGAGGAGTACAGGCACCAGCAACAAGTAATCGTGCAACTCGAGGTGCACAGAAAGGCGGCGGACGAGTTGAGCCTTCGGCGGGCTCAACTCTCTTCCATGCGATCCTCCTCCAAGGGCAATGACTACGTGGCCAACAAAAGACGATCCCGACTGGCCCACCTCACCAATAAAGAGCATGAAGAACCGCGAAAGTCCTCGACTTTGGCTTTATGATGGTGGATACACGGGGCAACATGCTCCCGAAGACGCTGCAAGAAGCGGTGACAGCGGCCACCATGTACCTCCCCAACAACCAGCCACCGGCTGGAGATCCGCGAGATGCCTTGAACCGATCTACGATCACAGGCCTAAGGCTAGTCGAAGCTGCCCTCGTCAAAGAGCCAACACCAGAGCCGAAGAAAAGCAAGGCTCTGGCCAAACGCTACTCATCGCCCTCATCCAGCGATGATAGCCATGACTTGTCTCGACACCGCCGCTCACTATGAGATGACCACGACTACGACGCACGTGATGACATCACGCAGTGCAAGGTCGACAAGATGCGCACAAGACACGCCCGTTCGACTGACTAGGGGGACAATGACATAGAGCTCTACGACGCTAGATGCTTCAGCAGAGCCATCAGGCAGAAGCGAATGCCTAAGGGGTTCAAGCTTCCGTCGAAGAACCCAAAATTTGACGGCCTACATGACCCGAAGATCTGGCTGGAGGATCACATCTCTTCCGTCAGGCTACACGACGGAAGCTCGAGTACGGCGATGCAATGCCTAAAGTTGCATCTGCAATGCGCCACCCGCGCATGGCTCAACAATCTCCCGTGCGGATCAATTCGCAGCTGGGAAGAGCTGCTCTACAGCTTTGTACACAACTTCAAGGGCACTTTAAAAAGGCCCGCATCAATCAAAGAGCTAAGAGGATGCCATTAGAGATCTGGCGAGTCACTACGCTCGTACATCTAGAGATCATCTAGATCACTTACAAACAGAATCAAATGAAAATAAAATCAAATATAGATCATAAGATCAAATGGTCATTTTGGCCAAACTTATCTACTAGACCACTTTGAGTGTTCCTAGTAAAAGATTTCCAACAGAAACAATTCCAATTCTTTTCACCCCTTGCAAGACCAACTCCAAGTGAATCCAAGCAAACTTTACAAAGTGGCAGAAACTATTTTCTAATCTATTTAAGAGGCATTGCAAAATTGAATCAAGTTCATATGCCTAGATCATCACTTTTCAAAACCATTCAAACCAATTCCCCTTGACCATTCGCAGCAACCATAGACTACAAAGCAAGTAACAAGATCACTCACCAAAAATCATTCAAAAATTTGAAAGTAAATTTCATGCGGCCATTTGATCGAGAACCTGGCAAGCACAGTACAACCTCAACAACTATACACTATTTTGAGCTATCAATTGCTCATCTCTTGTACTGCAATCAACCCATTCAATTGTCCATGATCATGCCTGGTACTTGGCCGTGCAAAGGAGATGCATCACTAGCCACATTGACCAATGCCATACTTGTACCGAGCCAGCCATGCCAGTCGAGCACGAACCACTCGCTGCACACCACACCTCCCTTTCCCACGATGTCTAGCGAGTAGCCATGACCTCACCGCTACCCCCTGTCCACACCTTGAACCAAGGAGAGAAGTGGAGACGCTGGAAATCACGTGCCCATTTAAGCCTCTGCCATGCCAAGAGCACGACGGAGCGTTGTAGCTGCCTCACACGCACACGCCGCGCCTTGCTCTCTCTGCTCGTACCTGCCATCACCGTGGCACCAGTGACCTCCCAGACATGACCGTTCACCGCCGCGCGCCCCGTGACCACCGTACCGCGTGACGAACACCCGCGTACTGGAACAGAGCGCTGATGTCGCCCGACCAACAGAGACTGCCCCTTGTCGTGCCGTCACTCGCATGATGATCGCCATAGTCCGCCGCACCGCCCCATGCCCTCCGCCATGCTCAACGAGACCTATAGCAGCGTCGCTAGAGAAGCCAGACCATGCCGCCCTACCTCCACCCTTGGGGTATAAATAGAGGCCATCCTAGACCTCATTCTCCACACCATTCCACGCCCCACTCACCCAGGAACCTCACCGACCCTTCCCCGGAGCAAGGCGAGCACCACGATGCCGGAATTTGGACGGAGTGCGCCGGTGCAATCGAGGAAGGAAGCCGTTGATTGTGGCCACCCTAGGAGCTGATGTGACCGCCAATCGAACCGCCGTTGTTGACCACCCCATTCGCCATTGTCGCTGACCCTAGTTGGAGCCCTGATAAGTCCTCAGCGACCCCCACCGCTGCGTTAGGGTTCGTATCTCGCCGGAGCACTTCGACGGAGACGATGAACCACAGCCGTAGATCCTAGTTTAATCTTAGGGCTGAGATTGAAAGATACTGTTTCGGTTTAGATGAGTCACTGACGCGTGGGACCGTTCTGTCAGCAGCCCGATGCGCCAACGCTGTGCAGTTGGGCCGGCCCATGTTGTTTCCTGCGTAGAGCCCAGTGATTCAAATAGGATTTTTCCATTTTAGCTAAAACCAGATTCTATTAGTAGGTTCAAAATTCAATTCAAAGAGATTCACTGAACCAAAATGCATGATTGCAATTCTTTTGGAAATGGATTGAAATTATCTAATCACTCCCGTTGGATTCAAACCATTTAGAATTATAGATCACCTATACCAAAAATAACAAGACAGAGACTTTTGGTACTTCAAACATTTTTATAAAATAAACTATAAATGTTTTTGAGATAATTCCACCTCTCAAAAATCACATTTTCCATGCTCTACATGAATATGTAAAAATATTTGGTTTTACAAAAATGAAACATGTCTTAGTATTAAAAGAGTGTTATATAGGCATTTCTAGTCACTTTAATATTATTAAATAGTAATATTAAATCTTGTAATATATGATCACCATTTTAAATCACATTCCCAAGTATTGGAATAGATGGTGATGACATGTGTCAACATGATCTACTATTTTAATTGGATAATATTAAATCTTAAGGATTTAAAATGAGTAGAAATTACTTTTCTAAAATAAGAAGATTAAGAAAATGTTAATATTCCATATGATGATTGGGGAGAAGCTAGATCATCTAGTATGAGCCCTTGTGTGATAAATAGAAGTAGTAAAGTGTTTTTTGGTGATTGTGTACATTGAATGTATTTATAGACGCTAGTACCGACCTAGGCTACAACGAGGAGGAGTACCTCGACAGGAAGAGGAGAACTTCAACGACAGCAACAACTGCACTGCTCAAGGCAAGCTTAAATAAGCGAGCCCACTATGCCAGCTATCCATACAAGTTTATCTATGCAAGCTAACTTGTATAGCTACCATATACACACCTTTGAGATGCAACCTTACCATTCCCAATTTTACTCCAAGCTTTACTTTTCCCTTTACTACAGTTCTTACCTAGTTAATGAATTGTGATTAGTGGAAACTAGATTGGATCGCATCAAGATCATAGGATTAGTCTTGGATACTTATACTTTATTAGCACCCCCAATAGTGATACCCTCAATACTAGTGGCTAGTGCTAAGCATAAAACTGGATCACTTTAGATGGGAATAGTTGGTAAAAATGATTATGAAAACCTTGGAATGAAAATTCATTCTATTGAAATGTTTTGACATGTGTTGTGAAACACAATGGTTTGATCATGAAACTGATGAGGCATTAGCCTTGACTTTAATAAAAACTGATGGTTGGGTTCGGATGTGATACCATTCCAATTTTACCGTACAACCACAATACCTGAGTTGGGTAGGGCTTGACTGAAAGTTTATATGTCTTAGTAAGGGTTCCCTTGCGGAAGAGGTTGAGCTGAGGCTACCTCATGATGAATGTCCACCTATGTAGTGCCCAGGATGGAAGATAGCCATGGCTGGGAGGCCAAACTCATATGGGAGGTGCCTATACTAGTGTGTGTAATTCAAAGGTTAAGATTGATTATCCGCATACTAAGTATGATGATTCAGGGTTATTACTAACGAATGTATCGAATTTTGTGGTGAAAGTGCACCACCTCTGCAGAGTGTCAAACTATTCGAATAGCCGTGTCCGCGGTTATGGACAGTTGGAGTGGCCATACTGTTCTATTGTCAGATGTTTTCAAAATGATTTGTGACTTAAAGGATGACCTTGACTTGACCACAACAGAGTTGTGGACATGAGATCTAAGTTCCCCCGTAAGTGATGTAGAGACCTAAATTAGGTCTTTACTCTTGAAGCTTTATGAACTAAACCTGGCTTTTTGCAAACAAACCTAGAGCTTACGATTCCTACTAGCTTTACTTTTACTTATACTAGTGATAGTTTGCGAGTACTTAAAGAGTACTCATGGCTTTGTCCCTGGCTATTCCCATGGCCAGACTATGAGGAGGATTACCCGGAAGATGGACATCAGGAGCTCAATGACAACTAGGATCATCTCCTATCATCATCATTGCCTGTGACCCTGAAGATGGAGCCTACTACGTTTAATTTTCGCTGCTTTGATTGTATTAAGACTAGATCATGAGATCCTTTATTTGTAAGACCTTTGTTATGGTTTGTAATGGATGATGTAATGTGGTACCACTTCTGTTATGTCTCGCAAAAATGGTAATCTTGGGATTGCGATGTATGGCATAACAAGCATCTGGACTTAAAAATCCGGGTGTTGACAAGTTGGTATCAGAGCCATCCTGATCATAGGAGACCCTAGTTAGAATGTACGCCTAGAAAACCTAGCTTCAACACAAAGAAAGTGAGTATTTAAAAAAACCCATTCTCATTCTTATCCTTGAGATTCTTTCAGAAAGAGATCACTTGTTACCCAAAACTCTTACAATTCTACATAAAATTTGACACACTTGATCACCCTACTAACTTACTCATCTTAATTTATTATAGATGGAGGTCAAATACACCAACTTTTACCAGTTGGGAAACGGAGGCCAACTTATCTTTGAGAGGGATCTGGATTCGCTCTCAGAGTATCTTGGACGCCTGCACCTGGAGTTCTTCGGAGCACGGCTCAAGGACCACACTTGAGGGGAGCTACAGTGGCTGATTGTTGCCAACCTGAGAGGCAAAATGGAGCCACCTCTTTCTGACAAGATTCAGTTCAGTGTTCGGGAGAACAACTGGCTAGACAGATTAGCCAGGGCTATGCAAGAAGCTCTTGCTTGCTTGTGTGCTCAGAACATCAACCAGATCATCGGCACCTATTTTGCTCACTATGCAAGACGTGACTCTATGGGACAGCCTCTATCCATGCTAGCCCATCCGGATTAGAAGCACTACGTGGACCACATGGACTTCATGCTACATGAGACACAGAAGGAATTGGACAATGCCCGTGATCACGCCAACCAGAGCAATGCCGAAGCTATTGAAAGGAAGGAAACCATCACCATCCTTGCCAAGGAACGCAAGTCACTTTGCAGCCAGCGTGACAAAAAGGATCGCATCATCGCCCGTCTTCGTCAGAAGATAGCCACCTTGGAGGAGACCATCCACGACCAAGAGATCCATCTAGAGGAACATCAGGAGGAGGAGGAGGGAGAAGACATCCGTGGGGATATTCACTCTTACCTTAGTGATGACAATGACTACCTGGAGGACGAAGCCATGGAGGAAAACACTGATGAGGATGATGTTGCCTTCATTGATGATGATTAGTCGCACCTGAGCACTATCGTAGGTGTGAGTTGTACCCGGTCCCACTATATCATAGCTTCACATAATGGTTCTTAAAACCATTTGTTTCCTTGTTGTGGTGTGTGTTTGTATCTATGCTTGGAATGAATGAATGAAAAGAAAGTTGCTAGTTTCCAAAAAAAAACGAGTTATACTCAAAGCTTAAAGTTTTGAAACAAACCCATGAACCCTAGAAATTTCCCTCTTGTCTCACTATCTATCTCAATCTTCAGATGACTCGTGGAAATCCCAGAGGAAGCAGTTCATCTCAGGACCCAATGCTGTAGATTCTACAAATGTTAGTTTCTGACCGTGAAGCTGGTAGAGCTGAACGTCAAGCCAACTTAGCCACTCTTCAACAGATAGCCCAGATGGCCCACAATAATCAAGGCCATGGAAACCAATATCACCATGGATCCAAACTTAAGAACTTCCAGAATACCAACCCACCCATGTCTAGTAAGTCCGAGGAGCCTCTAGATGTTGATGATTGGCTGCAAACCATGGAGAACAATCTAGAAGTTGCAGGAGTTGATGCTAATGAGAAGGTGTTGTTTGCCATCCACTATCTGTCCGGCTATGCCAGATCATGGTCGAATAGTACACGTATGATGAACGGAGGTTAGATGATGACTTGGGAGGAGTTCAAACTAAAGTTCAACAGGACCCATGTGCCCCCAGGTATAATAAATAGGATGAGAGATGAATTCAGAGACCTGAAGCAAGGAAGGATGACTATGGTTGAGTAACGTGACAAATTTCTGTCACTAGCTAGGTATGCACCTGATGAGATTGACAATGAAGCCAAGAAGAAGGAAAGATTCTTGAATGGTCTGCATGATGAGATGTAGACAGTGCTAGTCAACATTCCCTTTGATGACCTTGAAGCCTTAGTGGATTCTGCAATCCAGATGGAAGGCAAGATCAACCAGGCTAGTGAGAACCGCAAGTGTCGAATGATGCATCAACTAGGACCCCACCATACCCCGAAGTATCGCCCCAACCTGTCTGCAGGATATGCACCCAGAAGCAACAGACCCCCAATGAACCGTCCGAACTATTCCAACCAAGGAGGAGGAAACCCAAGGCCCAGAGGAAACAAAAACAACAACCCTGGCAACTCCAATAATTTCAACCGTGCACTGCCAAAGTCCAACAACAACAACAACAATACTGCCCCAAGGACTGGAAGCAATGATGTGCCTGTCACAGGGAAAGACAAGTCAATGATCACTTGTTTTGAATGCGGAGTCACGGGTCACTACTCCAACGAGTGCCCCAAGAAGCTTGCCGCAGGAACCAATGTGAATGCACCTGCCGAGCAGCAACGCCGTGTCCAGCCTAGAAAGAGATTCGCTCCAGGAAACCCGCACAACTGTAATGGCCATCTGTTCCACATGAATGCTGAAGAAGCCCAAGAAGCACCAGATGTCGTGCTGGGTATCTGTTAACTCAGTTCTAGCAAGTGTTGTTTGATTCTGGAGCATCGCACTCGTTTGTTACAGAAGAATTTGCATGCACTAGTAAGATCCAACCAACAAATCTGAAGCATGTTATGATAGTTCAAATCCCTAGTTCAACCACCAAAGCTAGAAAAGTTTGCAAGGCCGTACCTATCAGAATACATGGGATAGATTTTTATGCCAATCTAATAGTACTTGGAACCAAAGGTTTGGAAGTAGTGCTAGGTATGGATTGGATGTCGAAACATCAAGGATTAATCGACTGTGCCAAGAAGGCCATAACCATGACCAGTAGCACCGGAGTATCAGTAGAACATGTATCTGAGACTTTGCCCCGTCAATTCAAGTGCAACAAGAGTCTAGCCAAAACCACCATTGACCAAGTCAGAGTAGTCTGTGAATACCCCGACGTGTTCCCAGATGAATTGCCCGGTATGCCCCCAGATCGGGATATCGAGTTTATCATTGAACTAATCCCTGGAACCGGACCCATAGCTCAGAGACCCTATAGTATGAACCCATCTGAACTAGTGGAGATAAAGAAGCAACTTGATGATATGATGGGAAAAGGACTGATTCAACCAAGTGCATTGCCATGGAGATCCCCATTTTGTTTGTTGATAAGAAGGATGGTGCCAACCGTCTTTGTACGGATGACCGGAAGCTGAATGACGTCACGATCAAGAACAAGTACCTTTTGCCAAAGATAGAAGATTTGTTTGATCAACTGATTGATGCTAGATTGTTTTCTAAGATTGACCTTAGAACTGGTTATCACCAACTAAAGATTCGTGCAACGGATATCCCAAAGAATGCCTTCACCACCATATATGGATTGTATGAGTACAATGTCATGTCTTTTGGATTAACCAATGCCCCCGCTTATTTCATGAATCTCATGAATAAGATTCTTATGAATTTTCTAGATAAGTTTGTCATTGTGTTTATCAATGACATTCTGATCTACTTCAAATCAGAAGAGGACCATGAGAAACATCTGAGAACCATCCTTGAAACCCTTAGAGAGCATCCGCCATATGCCAAGTTTAGCAAGTGTGAATTCTGGTTAAAAGAAGTAGGATTCCTAGGCCATATCATGTCGGCAGGAGGAGTCGTTGTCGATCCTGCCAAGATTAAGGACGTCGAAGAATGGAAAGCCCCAACCACCCAAACAGAAGTCCGCACATTTCTTGGATTAGCCGGATACTACCGCAAGTTCGTGGAAGGATTCTCGAGCATCGCAAGACCGATGGCCTAGTTGTTGAAGAAAGATAAGAAGTTTGAATGGACTGACAAACGTGAAGCAAGTTTTCAAGATCTCAAGAAGAGATTGATTTCAGCCCCAATTTTGATCATGCCTGATATCAAGAAGCCTTTTGATGTGTATTGTGACACATCCAAGATTGGTCTCGGATGTGTATTAATGCAAGAAGGCGAGGTCATATCCTATTTGTCCAGACAACTGAAGCAACATGAGCAGAACTACCCTACCAATGACCTCGAACTAGCAGTTGTAGTGTTAGCTTTGAAGACCCGGCATCATTACCTTATGGGTAACCGCTGTGAGATTTATTCGGATCATAAGAGTTTGAAATATATTTTCACCTAGAACGAGCTGAATATGAGGCAAAGGAGATGGATTGAGTTAATCCAGGATTATGACCTTGACATTCACTATCACCCTGGCAAAACCAATGTGGTAGCGGATGCTCTTAGCAGATTGCTGTGTAGATTAAACACCATGATTAAGGCAGCCCAACCAAGTATGCATGAGGAGATGGAGAATTTCAGAGTGGAGCTAGTTAGCGAAGGATTCTTAGCTAGCATAGAACTCCAACCCACTTTGATTAGTCAGATAAAAGAGGCACAGAAAGGAAACACAAGTATAGATGGAATCAAGCATATCAAAACAGGGATGGTACCCGAGTTCACTGAAGATGAAGAAGGAGTGTTGTGGTACAAAGGACGTATCTGCGTTCCAGCAGATTCAGAGTTGAAGCAAGTCATTATGCAGGAAGCTCATGATACTCTTTATTCTATCCACCCGGGAGGAACGAAGATGTATCAAGATTTAAAGGAGCAATTCTGGTGGCACAAAATGAACAGAGAAGTCGGAAGCTACATAGCCAAGTGTGATATATATCAGAGAGTCAAAGCGAAACATCAGAGACCCGTAGGACTTTTGCAACCATTGCAGATTCTAGAATGGAAATGGGATTTAGTCGGAATGGATTTTATCACAGGTTTGCCTACATCTAGTAGGGGGGATGACTCTATTTGGGTCATAGTAGATAGACTATCCAAGGTAGCCCATTTCATACCCGTCAAGACAACCTACCAAAGTTCGAAGCTAGCGGAGTTGTATATCGCTAGAATAGTCAGTTTGCATAGAAACCCCAAGACCATAGTGTCGGATCGAGGAACCCAGTTTAGCTCAAGATTTTGGCAGAAAGTCCAAGAAGGATTAAGAACCAAACTGAATTTCAGCACAGCCCATCACCCGCAAACCGACGGACAAACTGAAAGAGTCAACCAGGTCTTAGAAGATATGTTGAGAGCTTGTGTGTTAGAATATGGATCTAAATGGGAGGATTGTCTGCCTTTCACGGAATTCTCTAACAACAATAGTTATCAAGCCAATTTGCAAATGGCCCCATTTGAATTTCTGCATGGAAGAAAGTGTCGTACCCCGTTGAATTGGTCGCAAGTAGGAGATAGTCAGATCTTCGGACCAGACATTCTACGAGAACCTGAAGAGAAGGTTCACGAAGTCCGTGAGCACCTCAAGACCGCTCAATCCAGACAGAAGAGTTATGCAGATAAAAGACATCGAGACTTGACCTTCAATGTCGAAGATTTTGTGTATCTCAAAGTATCACCCTTGAAGGGAATGCAGCATTTTCGTCTGAAAGGAAAGCTAGCCCCCAGATATATTAGACCCTTCAATATTTTGAATCGCCAAGGAGAAGTTACCTATCAATTGGAACTGCCTGAGGAGATGTCAGCCGTGCATAATGTGTTCCATATCTCATTACTTCGCAAATGCTTAGAAGTCCCAGAGAAGACCAAAGTTTGGAAGAACATTGATCATCGAGCCATAGATATCGACAAGGATCTAACTTATCGTGAAATGCCCATTCGTATATTTGAAGAAGCATTTAGAACCACCTAGACCAGAAGTATCAAGTTTCTCAAGATCCAATGGAGTAACCATACCGAAGAAGAAGCCACATGGGAACAAGAAGACTATGTTAGGACTGAGTTTCCAAATCTCTTTAGTTCCTAGTTTTTCTGGAATCTCGCGACGAGATTCTGTTTAAGGAGGGAAGGTTTGTAACATCCCAAAAATATTAATCAAGCTTATCAAGCTCTAATCACCCAAGTTTATGGTTAACAAAAACTTTTATTGTTAAACTTGATATGAGTGCATGTGTGTTTTGCATTAGTATATGAATGCTTGAAATTGCCATGATTGATTGCTACAAATGATAAAGCTTAGTTTAAAAAATGAATGCTACATCATCTAGATCACTTACAAACAGAATCAAATGAAAAGAAAATCAAATATAGATCATAAGATCAAATGGTCATTTTGGCCAAACTTATCTACTAGACCACTTTGAGTGTTCCTAGTAAAAGATTTCCAACAGAAACAATTCCAATTCTTTTCACCCCTTGCAAGACCAACTCCAAGTGAATCCAAGCAAACTTTACAAAGTGGCAGAAACTATTTTCAAATCTATTTAAGAGGCATTGTAAAATTGAATCAAGTTCATATGCCTAGATCATCACTTTTCAAAAACCAATCAAACCAATTCCCCTTGACCATTCCCAGCAACCATAGACTACTAAGCAAGTAACAAGATCACTCACCAAAAAACATTCAAAAATTTGAAAGTAAATTTCATGCGGCCATTTGATCGAGCACCTGGCAAGCACAGTACAACCTCAACAACTATACACTATTTTGATCTATCAATTGCTCATCTCTTGTACTACAATCAACCCATTCAATTGTACATGATCATGCCTGGTACTTGGCCGTGCAAAGGAGAGGCATCACTAACCACATTGACCAATGCCATGCTTGTACCAAGCCGGCCATGCCGGTCGAGCATGAACCACTCGCTGCACGCCGCGCCGCCCTCTCCCACGATGTCTAGCGAGTAGCCATGACCTCACTGCCACCCCTGTCCGCCCCTTGATCCAAGGTGAGAAGTGGAGACGCTGGAAATCATGCACCCATTTAATCCTCTGCCATGCCGAGAGCACGACGGAGCACCGCAGCTGCCTCGCACGCACACGCCACGCCTCGCTCTCTCCGCGCATACCCGCCGTTGCTGTGGCACCAGTGACCTCCCAGACATGCACCGCCGTGCACCCCGTGACCGCCGTGCACCCCGTGACCACTATACCGCGTGACGAACACCCGCGTACTGGAACAGAGCACCGATGTCGCCCGACCAACAGAGACCACCCCTTGTTGTGCTGTCACTCGCGTGACGATTGTCATAGTCCGCCGCACCGACCCATGCCCTCCGCCATGCTCAACGAGACCTATAGCAGCGTCGCCGGAGAAGCTAGACCATGCCGCCCTGCCTCCACCCTTGGGGTATAAATAGAGGCCACCCTAGACCTCATTCTCCACACCATTCCACTCCCCACTCACCCAGGAACCTCACCGACCCTTCCCTGGAGCAAGGCGAGCACCACGACACCAGAATTTGGCTGGAGTCCGCCGCTACAATCGAGGAAGGAAGCCATTGATTGCGGCCACCCTAGGAGCTGCCGTGACCGCCAATCGAACCGCCGTCATTGACTACCCCATTTGCCCCTGTCGCTGACCCTAGCTGGAGACCCGGTAAGTCCTCAGCGACCCCCACCGCCGCGTTAGGGTTCGTATCTCGCCGAAGCAGTTCGATAGAGACGACGAACCACAATGTAGATCCGAGTCTAATCGTAGGGCTGACATTGAAAGCTACCGTTTCGGTTTAGATGAGTCAGTGACGCGTGGGACCGTTTTGTCAGCTGCCTGTTGCGCCAGTGCTTTGCAATTGGGCCGAACCATGTCGTTTCCCGCACAGAGCCCAGTGATTCAAATAGGATTTTTCCATTTTAGCTAAAACCAGATTCTATTAGTAGATTCAAAATACAATTCAAAGAGATTCACTGAACCAAAATGCATGATTCCAATTCTGTTGGAAAGGGATTGAAATTATATAATCACTCCCATTGGATTCAAACCATTTAGAATTATAGATCACCTATACCAAAAATAACAAGACAGAGACTTTTGGCACTTCAAACATTTTTATAAAACAAACTATAAATGTCTTTGAGATGATTCCACCTCTCAAAAATCACATTTTCCATGCTCTACATGAATATGTAAAAGGATTTGGTTTTACAAATATGAACATGGCTTAGTATTAAAAGAGTGTTATATAGGCATTTCTAGTCACTTTAATATTATTAAATAGTAATATTAAATCTTGTAATATATGATCACCATTTTAAATCACATCCCAAGTATTGGAATAGATGGTGATGACATGTGTCAACATGATCTACTATTTTAATTGGAGAATATTAAATCTTAAGGATTTAAAATGAGTAGAAATTACTTTTCTAAAATAAGAAGATTAAGAAAATGTTAATATACCATATGATGATTGAGGAGATGCTAGATCATCTAGTATAAGCCCTTGTGTGATAAATAGAAGTAGTAAAGTGTTGTTTGGTGATTTTGTACATTGAATGTATTTATAGACACTAGTACTGACCTGGGCTACAACGAGGAGGAGTACTTCGAGGAGGAAGAGGAGAACTTCAACGATAGCAACAACTGCACTACTCAAGGCAAGCTAAACTAAGCGAGCCCACTATGCGAGCTATCCATGCAAGTTTAGCTATGCAAGCTAACTTGTACAAATACCATATACACACCTTTGAGATGTAACCTTACCATTCCCAATTTTACTCCAAGCTTTACTTTTCCCTTTACTACAGTTCTTACCTAGTTAATGAATTGTGATTAGTGGAAACTAGATTGGATCCTATCAAGATCATATGATAAGTCTTAGATACTTATACTTTATTAGCACCCCCAATAGTGATACCCTCAATACTAGTGGCTAGTGCTAAGCATAAAACTGGATCACTTTAGATGGGAATACTTGGTAAAAATGATTATGAAAACCTTGGAATGAAAATTCATTCTATTGAAATGTTTTGACATGTGTTGTGAAACACAATGGTTTGATGATGAAACTGATGAGGCATGAGCCTTGACTTTAATAAAAACTGATGGTTGGGTTCGGATGCGATACCATTCCAATTTTACCGTACAACAACAATACCTGAGTTGGGTAGGGCTTGACTAGAACTTTATATGTCTTAGTATGGGTTCCCTTGCGGAAGACGTTGAGCTGAGGCTACCTTGTGATGAATGTCCACCTATGCAGTGCCCATGATGGCAGATGGCCATGGCTGGGAGGCGAAACTCATAGGGGAGGATCCTATACTAGGGTGTGTAATTGAAAGGTTAAGATTGATTATCCGCATACTAAGTATGATGATTCAGGGTTATTACTAACGGATGTATCGAATTTTGTGGTGAAAGTGTACCACCACTGTAGAGTGTCAAACTATTCGAATAGCCATGTCCGCGGTTATAGACAGTTGGAGTGGCCATACTATTCCGTTGTCAGATGTTTTCAAAATGATTTGTGACTTAAAGGATGACCTTGACTTGACCACAACAGAGTTGTGGACATGAGATCTAAGTTCCCACTTAAGTGATGTAGAGAACTAAATTAGGTCTTTACTCGTGAAGCTTTATGAAATAAACCTGGCTTTTTGCAAACAAACCTAGAGCTTATGATTCCTACTAGCTTTACTTTTACTTATACTAGTGATAGTTTGCGAGTACTTAAAGAGTAATCATGGCTTTGTCCCTGGCTATTTCCATGGCCAGACTATGAGGGGGATCACCCGGAAGATGGACAGTAGGAGATCTATGAAAACTAGGATCATCTCCCATCGTCAGCATTGCCTGTGACCCTGAAGATGGAGCCTACTACGTTTACTTTTTGTTGCTTTGATTGTATTAAGACTGGATCATGAGATCCTTTATTTGTAAGACCTTTATTATGGTTTGTAATGGATGATGAACTGTAGTACCACTTCTGTTATGTCTCGTGGTAATCCTAGGATTGCGATGTACGGCATAACAAGCATCTGGACTTAAAAATCCGGGTGTCGACACCGCGACAGCGGGAAAACCACGAAGGTGTGGTGTCAACAACCGGATTTTTAATCCCAGATGCCTATTATGCCATACATAGCCATCCCAGGATTACCATTTTTGCGAGACATAACAGATTGGTACCACAGTACATCATCCATTACAAAGCATAACAAAGGTCTTACAAATAAAGGATCCCATGATCCAGTCTTAATACAATCAAAGCAGTCGAAAATAAACGTAGTAGGGGCTCCATCTTCAGGATCACAGGCAATGCTGACGATGGGAGATGATCCTAGTTGTCATAGACCTCCTGCTGGACATCTACCTAGTAGTCCTCCTCATAGTCTGGCCACAGGAATATCAAGGGACAAAGCCATGAGTACTCTTTAAGTACTCGCAAACTATCACTAACAAGTAAGGTAGTTCTAGTAGGAATCTTAAGCTATAGGTTTATTTGCAAAAAGCCAGGTTTATTTTATACTGAGTTTAGAAGTAAAGAAAACTAATTTAATGTTCTACATCACCTAAGTGGGAACTTAGTTCTCATATCCACAACCATGTTGTGGTCAAGTCAAAGTCATAGTTTAGTTCACAAGTCATTTTAAAAACATCTGACAATGGAATAGTATGGCCCTCCAACTATCCATAACCATGGACGCAGCTATTCGAATAGTTTGACACTCTGCAGAGGTGGTACACTTTCACCACTAAATTCGATACATCCGTCAGGGATAACCCTGAATCATCATACTTAGTATGCGGATAATCAATCCTAACCTTTCAATTACACACTCCAGTATAGGCACCTCCCCTATGAGCTTGGCCTCCTAGGCATGGCCATCGGCCATCCTAGGCACTGCGTAGGTGGACATTCACATTCATGAGGTAGCCTCAGCTCAACCTCTTTCTGCGAGGGAACCCATACTAAGACATATAAACTTCCAGTTAAGCCCTACCCAATTCGGGTATTGTAGTTGTACGGTAAATTGGAATGGTATCGCATCTGAACCCAACCATCAGTTTTTATAAATGGCTAAGGCTCATGCCTCAACATTTTCATTATCAAATCCTTTTGTGTCCATAACACATGTCAAAACATTTCAATAGAATGAATCCTCATTCCAAGGTTTTCATAATTATTTTCACCAAGTATTCCCATCTAAAGTGATCAACTTTTATGCTTAGCACTAGCCACTAAAGTTTAGGGTATTCACTAATGAGGGGGTGCTAATCAAGTGTAACTACCCAACTCTAGTGTATGTCTTTTTATGACATCTAAGTATAAATACTTAGGCATAGTTTTATACTCTTTATGGTACCTATCCTATTTTTTCCAAATACTCACAAAGCATTAACTAAAAGTAAAGAACTTTGGTAAAAAATAAAAGAATAAAGCTTGCAAGTAAAACTTGGGATTGGTATAATCAAAGTTGCATAACCAAAGCATGCCTAATGCATCTTACATAGGTTATCTTGCAAGGATGGCTTGCATAGTTAACTTGTAGTGTTAGGCTTGCATAAGTATGATACTTGCAAGTGTTAGCTTGCCTTGAGTAGTCCAGTGGTTGAAGTTCTCTTCTTCTTATTCTTCTTCTTGGTAGTACTCCTCCTCCTCGTATCCCGGGTCAGTACTATCGTCTATAAATGAATACGAGGTACACAATCACCAAAAAATACTTAACTACTTCTATTTAGCACACTAAGGCTCACACTTGATGATCTAGCATCATCACAAACCTCACATAAAAAAGACCTAATTTTATTTATCCTATTTTAGAAACGTAATTTCTACTCATTGAAAATACTTAAGATTTTATATTCTCCAATTACAATATGGGATCATGTTGACACATGTCATCACCACATATTCTAATACTTGGGAATGTGATTTAAAGGGGTGGTCATATTTTATAAAGATTAAAATTACTATTAAATACAATAAATGTGACTAGAAATGCCTATATAGCATTCCTTTGGTACTAGTCCAATGTCACTACATGTAAACCTAAATATTTTTACATATTCAGATAGATCTTGTCAAATGTTATTTTTGAGAGTTGGAATCAACTCAAAAGCATTCATGGTTGATTTTTAAAAAATGTTTGAAGCTGGAAACATCTTTGTCTTGTTATTTTTGGTATAGGTGATCTATAATTTCAAATGGTTTGAATCCAACGGCATTGGATAGATAATTTGAATACCTTTCTAACAAAATTGTAATCATGCAATTTAGTTTAGTGAATCTCTTTGAATTGATTTTTGAATCTACTGATAGAATCTAGTTTAAACTAAAATGGAAAATCATTTCAATAGAATGAATCCTCATTCCAAGATTTTCATAATTATTTTCACCAAGTATTCCCATCTAAAGTGATCAACTTTTATGCTTAGCACTAGCCACTAAAGTTTAGGGTATTCACTAATGAGGGGGTGCTAATCAAGTGTAACTACCCAACTCTAGTGTATGTCTTTTGATGACATCTAAGTATAACTACTTAGGCATAGTTTTATACTCTTTATGGTATCTATCCTATTTTTTTCCAAATACTCACAAAGCATTAACTAAAAGTAAAGAACTTTGGTAAAAAGTAAAAGAATAAAGCTTGCAAGTAAAACTTGGGATTGGTATAATCAAAGTTGCATAACCAAAGCATGCCTAATGCATCTTACATAGGTTATCTTGCAAGGATGGCTTGCATAGTTAACTTGTAGTGTTAGGCTTGCATAAGTATGATACTTGCAAGTGTTAGCTTGCCTTGAGTAGTCCAGTGGTTGAAGTTCTCTTCTTCTTATTCTTCTTCTTGGTAGTACTCCTCCTCCTTGTATCCCGGGTCAGTACTATCGTCTATAAATGAATACGAGGTACACAATCACCAAACAATACTTAACTACTTCTATTTAGCACACTAAGGCTCACACTTGATGATCTAGCATCATCACAAACCTCACATAAAAAAGACCTAATTTTATTTATCCTATTTTAGAAACGTAATTTATACTCATTGAAAATACTTAAGATTTTATTTTCCCCAATTACAATATGGGATCATGTTAACACATGTCATCACCACATATTCTGATACTTGGGAATGTGATTTAAAGGGGTGGTCATATTTTATAAAGATTAAGATTACTATTAAATACAATTAATGTGACTAGAAATGCCTATATAGCATTCCTTTGGTACTAGTCCAATGTCACTACATGTAAACCTAAATATTTTTACATATTCAGATAGATCTTGTCAAATGTTATTTTTGAGAGTTGGAATCAAGTCAAAAGCATTCATGGTTGATTTTTAAAAAATGTTTGAAGTTGGAAACATCTTTGTCTTGTTATTTTTGGTATAGGTGATCTATAATTTCAAATGGTTTGAATCCAACGGGGTTGGATAGATAATTTGAATACCTTTCTAACAAAATTGGAATCATGCAATTTAGTTTAGTGAATCTCTTTGAATTGATTTTTGAATCTACTGATAGAATCTAGTTTAAACTAAAATGGAAAAAGCTTATTTGAATCTATGGCTCTGCGCGAGAAACTAAATGGGCCGGCCCAACTGCACTGCGCTGGCGCAACGGGCTGCTGACAGAACAGTCCCACTAGTCAGTGACTCTATCTGACCGAAACAGTTAGTTTCAATCTAGGTCATGCGATTAGGCTAGGATCTAATGGCTAACATTTATCGTCTACGACGAACAGCTCCGGCGAGACTGAACCCTAACGGCAACGATGGGGGTCGTATGAGGCTCACCTGGGCTCCAGCTAGGGTCGGCGATGGGGGCGAACAACGTTGTAGACGACGGCGGTTCGAATGGTGGTCGCGGCGGCTCTTAGGGCGGCTCCAATCAATGGCGCCCTTCCTTCACTGCAGCGGCGGGCTCCGGTGGAATTCCAGCGATGTGGTGCTCGCCTTGCTCCTAGGAAGGGTGTGGGAGGTTCTGTGAGGAGTGGGGAGTGGAATGGTGTGTCGAATTGAGGCTGGGGAAGCCTCTATTTATACACCGGCGAGAGGGACCGAGCAGGATGGCTCGGGCTCATCAGGGACGGCGATACAGAGGGCTATTGGCATGGCCGCGGATAGGGTTCAGCGCGGTGCTTCAGGGCGGTCGTAGTGCGAGTGATGGCATGGCAAGGGGCGATCGAGAATGGTCAGGAACGGTCGGTGCTCTAGGCAGAAACTGGTGGCATTCGAGACGGTGCATAGGGGCTACGGTCCATGCGGCGGCGAACGGCCATGCCTGGGGGGGGTAGCTAGGGTCGCGGCGAGTGCGAGCACGCGCGGAGAGGGCGAGGCGCGACATGTGTGCGCGTGTTGGCTTCGGCTCTCTGGCACGCTCTAGGCATGGCATACAGGGAGGTGGGCGCGGCTAATCGGCTGGTCCATGGCTTGCCTGCGATCGAGGGGTAGACAGAGGGTGGCGGTGGACGGTCGCCTGTCTCTTGGACATCGTGGGAGAGGGCGACGCTGGCTGCTGCGAGTTGTCCATGGTCGACCAGCTCGGTGAGCCTCGGGTGGCGCTGCACTGGTGCATAACAGCCAAGGGGAGCGTGTCATGCGCTGCTAGGTGTTAGGGGAGACCAGGGGAGTGAAATGGGGACAAATGGGGTGATCAATTACTGCTCAAGCAGTAGAAGTTAGGCAAGGTTTAAACTATGTTTACCAGGTGCTTGACCAAATGGCCGCATGAAATTAGTATTTCAATTTTTGAATGAAATTTAGTGAGTGTGATTGTCACATGCTTGAGTTTCTATGGTTGCTTGGAAAAGTCAAGTGGAATTGGTTTGAGTGGTTTTTGAAAAGTGGTGATCTTAGCATATGAACTTGATTCAATTTTGAATTGTCCTTTAAATAGATTTGGAAAGTGTTTTTGTTTGTTTGCAAGGTGGGCTTGGGTTCACTTTTACTTGTTCTAGCAAGGGGTGAAAACAATTCAGAAAGTTTATATTGGAAATATTTTACTAGAGACACCCAAAGTGGTCTAGTGGTTAATTTTAGTCAAAATGACCATTTGATCATATGATCCATATTTGAATTTCTTTTCTTTTGAATTTGTTTGTAATTGGCCAAGATGATGTAGTATTCATCTTTAAACCATTCCTTATCATTTTTAGCAATCAAACATGGCAATTTCATTCATTCATACACTAATGCAATTCACACATACACTCATATTAGATTTAATAATAAAGGTTTTTGTTAACCCCTAACTTGGGTGATTAGAACTTGATAATCTTGATTAATATTTTTGGGTGTTACAAACCTTCCCTCCTTAAACAAAATCTCGTCCCGAGATTTTAAGAAAAATTAGGAACTAAAGAGATTTGGGAACTCAGTCCTAATGTAATCTTCTCGCTCCCAAGTAGCTTCTTCTTCAGTATGGTTGCTCCACTGGATATTGAGAAACTTGATACTCTGCGTCCTGGTGGTTCTGAAGGCTTCTTCCAAAATATGAATGGGTACTTCATGATAGGTTAGATCCTTGTTGATATCTATGGCTCGGTGATCGATATTCTTGAACACTTCGGTCTTCTCCGAAACTTCTAGGCATTTGCAAAGTAACGAGATATGGAACACATTATGTATGGATGACATCTCCTCCAGCAGTTCCAGTTGATATGATACTTCTCCTCGGTGATTCAAAATTTTGAAGGGTCCAATATATTTGGGGGCTAACTTCCCTTTCAGTTGAAAACGTTGCATTCCTTTCAAGGGTGATACTTTGAGATAAACAAAATCTCCGACATTGAAGGTTAGGTCTTGACATCTCTTGTCAGCATAACTCTTCTGTCTGGATTGGGCGGTCTTGAGGTGCTCACGAACTTTGTGAACCTTATCTTTGGCTTCTTGTAGGATGTCCAGCCCAAAAATCTGACTCTCTCCTACTTGCGACCAATTCAAGGGGGTACGACACTTCCTTCCATAAAGAAATTCAAATGGGGCCATTTGCATACTGGCTTGATAACTATTGTTGTATGAGGATTCTGCGAAAGGCAGACAATCTTCCCATTTTGATCCATATTGTAGCACACAAGCCCTCAACATATCTTCTAAGATTTGGTTGACTCTTTCAGATTGTCCATCGGTTTGCGGGTGATAAGTTGTGCTGAAGTTCAGCTTGGTCCCTAATCCTTCTTGGACTTTCTGCCAAAATCTTGAGGTAAACTGGGTTCCTCGATCCGACACTATGGTCTTAGGGGTTCCATGCAAACTGACTATTCTAGCAATGTATAGCTCTGCTAGCTTCGAACTCTAGTAGGTGGTCTTGACAGGTATAAAATGGGCTACCTTAGACAGTCTATCCACTATGATCCAAATAGAGTCATTTCCCCTACTAGATGTAGGCAAACCGGTGATGAAATCCATTCCGACAAAATCCCATTTCCATTCCGGAATCTGCAATGGTTGCAAAAGTCCTGCAGGTCGCTGATGTTCTCCTTTGACTCTCTGATAGATATCACACTTGGCTATGTAGCTTCTGATTTCTCTCTTCATCTTGTGCCACCAAAATTGCTCCTTCAAATCCCGATACATCTTCATTCCTCCGGGATGGATAGAATAAAGAGTATCATGAGCTTCCTGCATGATGACTTGCTTCAACTCGAAATCTACTGGCACACATATATGTCCTTTGTACCACAAAACTCCTTCTTCATCTTCGGTGAATCCGGGTACCTTCCCTGTACTGATACGACGCTTGATTCCGTTGATACTTGCATTTCCTTTCTGCGCCTCCTTGATCTGACCGATCAAAGTGGGTTGAAGTTCTATGCTAGCTAAAAACCCTTTTCTAACTAGCTCCGTTCTAAACTTCTCCAACTCTTCATGAAAACTTGGCTGGGCTTCTTTAATCATGGTGTTTAATCTACACGGCAGTCTACTAAGAGCATCCGCTACCACATTGGCTTTGCCGGGGTGATAGTCAATGTCAAGGTCATAATTCTTGATTAACTCTATCCATCACCTTTGCCTCATATTTAGCTCCTTCTGGGTGAAGATATACTTCATACTCTTGTGATCCGAATAAATCTCACAGCGGTTACCCATAAGGTAATGACGCCAGGTCTTAAAAGCTAAAACTACCACTACTAGTTCTAAGTCATGGGTAGGGTAGTTTTGCTCATGTTGCTTCAGTTGTCTAGACAGATATGATATGATATGACTTTGCCTTCTTGCATCAATACACATCCAAGACCAATCTTGGATGCATCACAATACACATCAAAAGGCTTCTTGATATCCGGCATAATCAAAATTGGGGCTGAAATCAATCTCTTCTTGAGCTCTTGAAAACTTGCTTCACATTCGTCCGCCATTCAAACTTCTGATCTTTCTTCAACAGCTGGGTCAGCGGTCTTGCGATGCTTGAAAATCCTTCTACGAACTTGCAGTAATATCCCGCTAATCTGAGAAATGCACGGACTTGGGTTTGAGTGGTTGGGGCTTCCATTCTTCAACATCTTTAATCTTGGCGGAATCGACATCGACTCCTCCTGCCGACACGATATGTCCTAGGAATCCTACTTCCTTTAACCAGAACTCACATTTGCTAAACTTGGCATACAACTGATGCTATCTAAGGGTTTCAAGGATGGTTCTCAGGTGTAGCTCATGGTCTTCTTCTGACTTGGAATAGATTAGAATATTGTCGATAGAAACAACGACAAACTTATCCAGGAAGTTCATAAAAATCTTATTCATGAGATTCATGAAATAAGCAGGGGCATTGGTTAATCCAAAAGACATGACAGTGTACTCATACAATCCATATCTGGTGGTGAAGGCGGTCTTTGGAATATCCGTTGCATGAATCTTGAGTTGATGATAACTAGTTATAAGATCAATCTTAGAAAACACTCTGGCACCAGTCAACTGGTCAAACAGATCCTCTATTTTCGAAAGTGGGTACTTGTTCTTGATGGTGACATCATTCAGGTTCCGGTAATCCATGCACAAACGGGTACCTCCATCTTTCTTATCCACAAACAAAATAGGCGATCTCCATGGCGATGCGCTTGGTTGAATCAAACCTTTCTCCAACATAGCATCAAGTTGCTTCTTCAGTTCCACTAATTCGGATGGGTTCATACTATAAGGTCTCTAAGCTATGGGTCCAGTTCCAGGAATTAGTTCAATGATGAACTCGATATCCCGATCTGGGGGCTTATCGGGCAATTCATCTGGGAACACATCGGGGTATCACAGACTACTCTGACTTGGTCTAGGGTTGGTTGGGCTAGACTCTTGTTGCATTTGAATTGATGGGCAATGTCTCAGATACATGCTCTACTTATACTCTAGTGCTACTGGTCATGGTTATGGCTTTCTTGGCACAGTCGATCAATCATTTATGTTTCGACATCCAATCCATTCCTAGTACTACTTCCAAACCTTTGGTTCCAAGTACTATTAGATTAGCATAAAAATCTATCCCATGGATTCTGATAGGTACAGCCTTGCAAATGTTTCTAGCTTTGGTGCTTGAACCATGTATTTGAACTATCATAACATGCTTCAATTTTGTTGGTTGTATCTTACTAGTGCATGCAAATTTCTTCTATAACAAACGAGTGTGATGCTCCAGAATCAAACAACACTATTGCAAGTACCGAGTTAATAGAAAACATACCCAGCATGAGATCTGGAGCTTCCTGAGCGTCTTCAGCATTCATGTGGAACAAACGGCCGTTGCGGTTGAGCGAGTTCCCTAGGGAAAATCTCCTTCCAGGCTGAACACGGCGTTGCTGCTGAGCGGGTGCATTCACATTGGTGGTTCCTGCAAGCTTCTTGGGGCACTCGTTGGAGTAGTGACCTTTGACTCTGCATTCAAAGCAAGCAATCTGGGACTTGTCTTTTCCTGCGATAGGCATAGCATTGCTTCCAGTCCTTGGGGCAGTATTGTTGTTGTTGTTGTTGGACTTGGGCGGTGCACGATTGAAGTTATTGGAGTTGCCGGGGTTATTGTTGTGGTTTCCTCCAGACCTCGGGTTTCCTCCTCCACGGTTCGGATAGCTTGGATGGGACATAGGGGTCTGTTGTTTCTTGGGGGATATCCTGCAGACGGGTTGGGGCGATACTTCTGGGTATTGTGGGATCCAGGCTGGTGCATCATCCTACGCTTGCGATTATCATTGGCTTGGTTTATCTTCCCTCCCATCTGGATGGCAGAGTCCACTAGAGCTTCAATATCATCAAAGGGAATGTTGACTAGCATGGTTTGCATCTCATCATGTAGTCCGTTCAGGAATCTCTCTTTCTTCTTAGCTTTGGTGTAAATCTCATGAGGGTCATATCTAGCTAGTGACAGAAATTTGTCACGGTATTCCACCATAGTCATCCTTCCTTGTTTCAAATCTCTGAACTCATCCCTCATCCTCTTAATCAGACCTGGGGGCACATGGGTCCTGCTGAACTTGATTTTGAACTCATCCCAAGTCATCATCTAACCTCCGTTCATGGTACGGGTGCTATTCCACCAGGCTCTTGCATCACCTGCTAGATAATGGGTGGCAAACAGTACTTTTTCATTGGCCTCAACTCCTGTGACCTCTAAGTTGTTATCCATGGTTTGCAGCCAGTCATCAGCATCTAAGGGCTCTTCAGACTTACTAAAGATAGGTGGGTTGGTATTCTCAAAGTTCTTGAGCTTGGATCCATGGTTATCCCGGTTTCCGTGACCTTGGTTATTGTGGGCCATCTGAGCATCTGTTGAAGAGTGGCTAAGTTGGCTTGACGTTTGGCTCTACTAGCTTCATGGTCAGAAACTAGTATTTGCAGAATCTGCAGCATTGGGTCCTGAGATGAACTGCTTCCTCCAAGATTTCCACGAGTCATCTGAAGATTGAGATAGATAATGAGATAAGAGGGAAATATCTAAGGTTCATGGTTTGTTTCAAAAGCTTTAAACTTTGAGTTTGGCTTGGGTTTTGCAAACTAGCAACTTCCTCTCATTCATTCATTCAAAGCACACAATACAAACACACACCACAACACAAATAGAAAACATATGGTTTTAAGAACCATTCTATGAAACTACGATACAGTGGGACCGGATACAACTCATTCCTACGGTAGTGCTCAAGTGCATCTAATCATCATCAATGAAGTCGGAATCATCATCATTAGTGTGGAACTCCATGGCATCATCCTCCAAGTAGTCATCATCATTACTGAGGTAAGAGTAGAGATCACCACGGATATCTTCCCCTTCCTCCTCCTTTGTTTCAAGCTGGACCTCCTGATCATGGATGGTCTTCTCGAGAGTGGCCACCTTCTTGCGAAGACGATCGATGATGCAATCCTTCTTGTCACGCCGATGAAGAAGTGATTGGCGCTCCTTGGCGAGGATGGCGAGGGTCTGATCCTTCTTGACTGCAATGGCATAGTTGTGGTTGGAGTAGGCACGGGCATTGTACAACTCTTGCTGTCTATCATACAACATGAAGTCGAGATTATCCACATGGTGCTTCAACTCCTGGTGTCCTAGAATCTCCAAGGACATTCCCATAGAATCACGCCTTATGTAGTGAGCAAAGCGAGTTCCAATGATTTGGTTGATGTTTTGTCCACACAGACGGGCAAGAGATTCTTGCATAGCCTTGGCTAATCCATCTAGCCAGTTGTTCTCCTGAACGCTGAATTGAATATTCTCAGAAGTGGGTGCTTCCATCTTGCCTCTGAGATCTGCAATTATCAGCCACGATAGCTCTCCTCCTTGCTGATCATTGAGTTGGGCACCCAAGAATTATGGGTGTCGGCGCTCAAGATATTCTGCGAGTGCATCTAGATCCCTCTCAAAGATCAGGTGGCCTCCGTTGCCCAGCTGGTATGCTATACTTTACCTCCATCTATAAGAATTTAGGGTAACCAAGTTAGTGGGGTGATCAAGTGTGTCAAATTTTATGTATGATTGCAAGAATTTTTGAGGAACACGGTTTTTTTGAAAGAATCTCAAGGATAAGAGTGGGAATAGGTTTTCATAAATACTCTGTTCTTTTGTTTTGAAACTAAGTTTTTGTTTAGACGTCCATTCTAACAAGGGTCTCCTATGGTCAGGATGGCTCTGATACCAACTTGTCAACACCCGGATTTTTAAACCCAGATGCCTGTTATGCCATACATCGCAATCCCAAGATTACCATTTTTGCGAGACATAACATATTGGTACCACAGTACATCATCCATTACAAACCATAATAAAGATCTTACAAATACAGGATCTCATGATCCAGTCTTAATACAATCAAAGCAGTGGAAAATAAACGTAGTAGGGGCTCCATCTTGAGGGCCACATGCAATGCTGACGATGGGAGATGATCCTAGTTGTCATAGACCTCCTGCTGTCCATCTTCCTGGTAGTCCTCCTCATAGTCTGGCCACGGGAATAGCCAGGGACAAAACCATGAGTACTCTTTAAGTACTCGCAAACTACCACTAACAAGTAAGGTAGTTCTAGTAGGAATCTTAAGCTCTAGGTTTATTTGCAAAAAGCTAGGTTTATTTCATACTGAGTTTAGAAGTAAAGAAAACTAATTTAATGTTCTACATCACCTAAGTGGGAACTTAGTTTTCATATCCACAACCCTGTTGTGGTCAAGTCAAAGTCATAGTTCAATTCACAAGTCATTTTTAAAACATCTGACAACGGAACAGTATGGCCACTCCAACTGTCCATAACCGCGGACGCGGCTATTCGAATAGTTTGACACTCTACAGAGGTGGTACACGTTCACCACAAAATTCGATACATCCGTTAGGGATAACCCTGAATCATCATACTTAGTATGCGGAGAATCAATCCTAACCTTTCAATTACACACTCTAGTATAGGCACCTCCCCTATGAGCTTGGCCTCCCAGCCATGGCCATCGGCCATCCTGGGCACTGCATAGGTGGACATTCACATTCATGAGGTAGCCTCAGCTCAACCTCTTTCCGCGAGGGAACCCACACTAAGGCATATAAACTTCCAGTTAAGCCCTACCCAATTCGGGTATTGTGGTTATACGGTAAAATTGGAATGGTATCGCATCCGAACCCAACCATCAGTTTTTATAAAGGGCCAAGGCTCATGCCTCGACATTTTCATTATCAAATCCTTTTGTGTCCATAACACATGTCAAAACATTTCAATAGAATGAATCTTCATTCCAAGGTTTTCATAATTATTTTCACCAAGTATTCCCATCTAAAGTGATCAACTTTTATGCTTAGCACTAGCCACTAAAGTTTAGGGTATTCACTAATGAGGGGGTGCTAATCAAGTGTAACTACCCAACTCTAGTGTATGTCTTTTGCTGACATCTAAGTATAACTACTTAGGCATAGTTTTATACTCTTTATGGTATCTATCCTATTTTTCCCAAATACTCACAAAGCATTAAATAAAAGTAAAGAACTTTGGTAAAAAGTAAAAGAATAAAGCTTGCAAATAAAACTTGGGATTGGTATAATCAAAGTTGCATAACCAAACCATGCCTAATGCATCTTACATAGGTTATCTTGCAAGGATGGCTTTCATAGTTAACTTGTAGTGTTAGGCTTGCATAAGTATGATACTTGCAAGTGTTAGCTTGCCTTGAGTAGTCCAGTGGTTGAAGTTCTCTTCTTCTTATTCTTCTTCTTGGTAGTACTCCTCCTCCTCGAATCCCGGGTCGGTACTATCGTCTATAAATGAATACGAGGTACACAATCACCAAACAATACTTAACTACTTCTATTTAGCACACTAAGGCTCACACTTGATGATCTAGCATGATCACAAACATCACATGAAATAAAGACCTAATTTTATTTATCTTATTTTAGAAACGTAATTTCTACTCATTGAAAATACTTAAGATTTTATATTCTCCAATTAAAATATGGGATCATGTTGGCACATGTCATCACCACATATTCTAATACTTGGGAATGTGATTTCAAGGGGTGGTCATATTTTATAAAGATTAAAATTACTATTTAATACAATTAAAGTGACTAGAAATGCCTATATAGCATTCCTTTGGTACTAGTAGAGTCTCACTGCATGTAAACCTAAATATTTTTACATATTCAGATAGATCTTGTCAAATGTGATTTTTGAGAGTTGGAATCAACTCAAAAGCATTCATGCTTGATTTTTGAAAAATGTTTGAAGTTGGAAACATCTCTGTCTTGTTATTTTTGGTATATGTGATCTATAATTTCAAATGGTTTGAATCCAACGGGCTTGGATAGATAATTTGAATACCTTTCTAAAAAAATTGGAATCATGCAATTTGGTTCAGTGAATCTCTTTGAATTGATTTTTGAATCTAATCACAGAATCTAGTTTTAACTAAAATGGAAAAAAGCTTATTTGAATCTACGGGCTCTGCGCAGGAAATGAAATGGGCCGTCCTAACTGCACTGCGCTGGCACAGCGGGCTGCTGATAGAACGGTCTCACTAGTCAGTGACTCTATCTAACCAAAACGGTAAGTTTCAATCTAGGCCATGCGATTAGACAAGGATCTAATGGCTGACATGCATCGTCTACGACGAACAGCTCCGGCGAGACTGAACCCTAACAGCGACGGTGGGGGTCGTGTGAGGCTCACCTGGGCTCTAGCTAGGATCGGCGATGGGGGCGAAGGACGTTGTAGACAATGTCGGTTCGAATGGTGGTTGTGGCGGCTCCTGGGGCGACTCCAATCAACGGCGCCCTTCCTTCACTGCAGAGGCAGGCTCCGATGGAATTCCGATGATGTGGTGCTCGCCTTGTTTCGGGGAAGGGTGTGGGAGGTTCTGTGAGGAGTGGGGAGTGGAATGGTGTGTCGAATTGAGGCTGGGGCAACCTCTATTTATACACCACGAGAGCGACAAAGCGGGATGGCTCGGGCTTGCCGGTGACGGCGATATAGAGGGCTATTGGCATGGCCGCGGGTAGGGTTCGGCAGGGTGCTTCTGGGCGGTCATAGTGCGAGTGATGGCGCGGCAAGGGGCGGTCAAGAACGGTCAGGAACGGTCGGTGCTCTGGGCAGAAACTAGCGGCGTTCAAGACGGTGCATAGGGGCTATGGTCCACGCGGCGGCGAACGGGCATGTCTAGGTGGTAGCTAGGGTCACGGAGAGTGCGGGCATGTGCAGAAAGGGCGAGGTGCGGCGTGTGTGCGCGTGTCGACTGCGGCGCTCTGGCGCGCTCTCAGCATGGTAGACAGGGAGGTAGGCGTGGCTGGTCCATGGCTTGCTTACGATCGAGGGGTGGACAGAGGGTGGCTGTGGACGGTCGCCTGTGTCTTGGACATTGTGGGAGAGGGAGGCGCTGGCTGCTGTGAGTTTTCCATGGTCGACCGACATGGTGAGCGTCGAGCGGCGTTGCACTGGTGCAAAACAGCCAAGGGGGAGCATGTCCTGTGCTGCTAGGTGTTGGGGGAGACCAGTGAGTGAAATGGGGACAAATGGGGTGATCAATTACTGCTCAAACAGTAGAAGTTAGGCAAGGTTTAAACTGTGCCTGCCAGGTGCTCAACCAAATGGCCGCATGAAATTAGTATTTGAATTTTTGAATGAAATTTGCTGAGTGTGCTTGTCACATGCTTGAGTGTCTATGGTTGCTTGGAAAAGTCAAGTGGAATTGGTTTGAGTCGTTTTTGAAAAGTGGTGATCTTAGCATATGAACTTGATTTAATTTTGAATTGTCCTTTCAATAGATTTGGAAATTGTTTTTGTTTGTTTGTAAGGTGGGCTTGGGTTCACTTTTACTTGGTCTAGCAAGGGGTGAAAAGAATTGAGAAAGTTTATATTGGAAATCTTTTACTAGAGACACCCAAAGTGGTCTAGTGGTTAATTTTGGTCAAAATGACCACTTGATCATATGATCCATATTTGAATTTCTTTTCTTTTGAATTTGTTTGTAATTGGCCTAGATGATGTAGTATTCATCTTTAAACCATTCCTTATCATTTGTAGTAATCAAACATGGAAATTGCACTCATTCATACACTAATGCAATTCACACATACACTCATATTAGATTTAATAATAAAAGTTTTTGTTAACCTCTAACTTGGGTGATTAGAACTTGATAATCTTGATTCATATTTTTGGGGTGTTACATGTAGCAACACCGCATTCACGATGAGGCACCCACAACATCCATCCAGGACAAACTGTCCAGACCGTGCAACATACACTTCTACATCGATAAGCACGACGGCAAGAAAAAGTCCAGCTACCTCCTAAAGGAATACCGCGAGTTCCTCAAGCTCCACGAAGGCCTAGCCCAGATGATCACGACGCGATCAACCAAGGCTATGGAGTTGCCCCGGGCGCTGTGGCACATGGAGCTCCTCCACCACCGCCAGGTCCGCCACCACCTACTGCTGCACTAGTCTAGAACCATGGAGGTGAGCCGTATCCCCAACCACTGGGAAACATGGGGATGATCCAAAAGGGTTGCCCCTCAAATCTAACGTAGAAAGCAATCACTCTCCAAGTCAATTTGGCGATGCACTCTCCGCCCTCCACCACTAAGTACCTCAGTGGCAGGGTGTCCTGCATCACCTTCGACAAAAGCGACCATCCTCGTCAAGTACCTCGCCCAGGCCACTATCCCCTGTTACTCGAGGCACATATCGGCGGATTCGAGATGAGTCACGTCTTCATGGACGGTGGAAGCGACATCAACCTCTTGTTCGTGAGTACCTTGCGAGCAATGAGGATCCCCCTGACATGTCTGGAAGTGTCAGACACGACGTTCCATGGCATCGTCCCAGGGAAGGGTGTGTACCCCCTGGGCAAGATCAACCTTGACGTCATCTTCGGCACGCCACAAAACTTTTGACGAGAGCGCATCAACTTCGAAGTTGTCGACTGGCCCTTGCAGTACCACTTCATCCTCGAACGTGTCCCGTTCATGAGGTTCATGGCAGTGCTGCACTAAGCCTACCTGCAGATGAAAATGCCAGGCCCGAACAACATCATCACAATCAACGGAAGCTTCGAGAGGTTCGACAGCTGCGATCGGGAATTCAACAGAATCTCCTAGTCCTTCGGCATGCAAGAGGAACTCGCAAGATTGAAGGAGTCGATAGACAACAGTCTGCCTCCCCTGAGTTGGCCAAGTTCACCCGACCTATCCTTCGACTCGTCGGTGCACACCAAGAAAGTCCAGGTCCACCCAACGGACCCGACCAAGATGGCCCTCATCGCCAACAATTCGAGTCCCGCATAGGAACTCACACTTGTCAAATTCCTCCGTAAGCGCTGGGAAATCTTCGCCTGGTGTCCAGCAGACATGGCAGGAGTTCCCCGGGAATTCGCCGAGCACTCACTCAACATAAATCTAGACGCAAGGCCAGTCAAGCAAACAATATGGCGACTGTTTGAACCAAGAGCAAAAGCCGTCGGTATGGAGATCAACACACTCCTCGACACAAACTTCATACGCGTGATCAAGGAAAGCACCTGGCTCGCAAAAATCTGGTGCTTGTGCCTAAAAAGGACACGGACATCCTGCGGATGTGTGTGGACTTCACCTCCTTGAACAAGCACTGCCCAAAGGATCACTTCCCGTGGTAATAATCGACTTCACCTCGTCAAGCGTCTAGTGTCCACCTCGCTAGTACTAGTAATGCCTTGCAACAAGGAGCCGATGTTGTTATACATGTCCGCCACCAACCAGGTGGTCAGCATTGTGCTCGTGGTGGAGCAAGCCGAAGAAATTAAAGTCTATGGGGTACAACGCCCAGTCTACTACCTCTGCGAGGTGCTCACGCCAACAAAACAGCGGTACCCACACTACCAGAAACTAATTGTCTAGGATGGCTCGATCATCATGAACTCCATGGGGCCTTCGAGTCCTATGGTAGGCTCCATGTTGACGATTGCCATAGACTCGCTCGGTGGCGTAGCCCCCGAGTCCTTTGTCGTGCTAGCTTTAGGCTCTGTAGCTTTTTTCTTGATGGAGCGCTCATAGATGCGCTCTAGAAATACACCAGGTGGTACTTGGGCGCAGGTGGAACCAATGTTGGCGAGTATGCTCGCCTCCTCGTTGCTTTCGCGGCAGACGTGTCGTAGCTTGCAGCCATCGAAATCCCCTTCGAGTGTGTCGTAGAGGTCGCGATAAGCGATCATGTTGTCACTCAGAGCGTCACACTCATTCATTGTTTGGTTGACCACTAATTTGGAGTCACCATAGATGACGAGTCGCTCAGCGCCGCAGGCTTTTGCCATTTTCATCCCATGGATCAACGCTTCATATTCAGCTTCATTGTTGGAGGCCGTGAACTGCATTCGCAGAACATACCTCATCTTGTCGCCTTGGGGTGATGTCAGTATGACACCTGCGCTAGCTCCTTCCTTGCGCTTGGATCCGTCGAAGTGTATTGTCCATAGGTAGGACATGTATGGCTTGTCGGGGAGCTGATTCTCCATCCAGTGTACGAGGAAGTCCGAGAGAACTTGCGATTTGATCGCGTCGCGCTTCTCGTATGTGATGTCTCATAGAGACAACTCTATGCCCCAGATCGTGACTCTTCTAGTAGCGTCAGGATTATTGAGTATGTGTCCGAGTGGGGCGTCGTTCACCATCACGATTGGGTGCTCCTAGAAGTAGTGGTGCAGTCGCCTGGCTATCATGAAGATGTCGTATGCCAGTTTCTGGTAGTGCGGGTACCGCTGTTTTGTTGGCGTGAGCACCTCGCTGAGGTAGTAGACTGGGCGTTGTACCCCATAGACTTTAATTTCTTCGGCTTGCTCCACCACGAGCACAGTGCTGACCACCTGGTTGGTGGCGGACATGTATAACAACATCGGCTCCTTGTTGCAAGGCGTTACTAGTACTGGCGAGGTGGACAGTAGACGCTTGAGGTCTTCGAATGCTTCTTGTGCTTCGTCTGTCCACTCGAACTTGTCAGCCTTGCGGAGGAGTTGGTAGAAGGGCAGTGCCTTTTCACCCATTCAACTGATGAATCGACTGAGCGCCGTGATTCGCCCAGCCAGCTTCTGGACGCCTTTTACGTTCTTCGGCTTCTCCATGGCCAGTATGGCCTTTATTTTCTTCGGGTTTGCTTCGATCCCTCTTGAAGAGATGAGATACCCGAGCAGTTGCCCAGATGGTACGCCGAAGGCGCATTTGTCCGGATTGAGCTTGATCTGGTAGCGGTCGAGGTTATCAAAGGTATCACAGACATCGTCGAGTAACGTGGCTTCCTCTTTGGTTTTGACGATGATGTCATCGATGTAGACTTGGATATTGCGACCAAGTTGGCTCTTTAGGCATGCCTGCATACACCACTGATAGGTGAATCCTGCGTTTTTAGCCCAAAGTGCATCGTGTGGTAGCAGAACACACCAAAGGGTGTCGTGAACGCTGTCTTCTCTTGATCTTCCTCCTTGACCAAGTTGGCTCTTTAGGCAGTCCTTTTTAGGCATTCGAATCTGATTGTGCCTAAAAAGGATACGGATGTGTGTGGACTTCACCTCCTTGAACAAGCACTGCCCAAAGGATCACTTCCCGTGGTAATAATCGACTTCACCTCCTCAAGAGTCTACTGTCCACCTCGCCAGTACTAGTAACACCTTGCAATAAGGAGCCGCTGTTGCTATACATGTCCGCCACCAACTAGGTGGTCAGCACTGTGCTCGTGGTGGAGCAAGCCGAAGAAATTAAAGTCTATGGGGTACAACGCCCAGTCTACTACCTCAGCGAGGTGCTCACGCCAACAAAACAGCGGTACCCGCACTACCAGAAACTGGCATACGACATCTTCAGGATAGCCAGGCGACTGCACCACTACTTCTAGGAGCACCCAACCGTGATGGTGAACGATGCCCCACTCGGGCACATACTCAATAATCCTGACGCTACTGGAAGAGTCACGATCTGGGGCATAGAGTTGTCTCTACGAGACATCACATACGAGAAGCGCGATGCGATCAAATCGCAAGTTCTCCCGGACTTCCTCGTACACTGGATGGAGAATCAGCTCCTCGACAAGCTAGACATGTCCTACCTATGGACAATACACTTCGACGGATCCAAGCGCAAGGAAGGAGCTAGCGCAGGTGTCATACTGACATCACCCCAAGGCGACAAGATGAGGTATGTTCTGCGAATGCAGTTCACGGCCTCCAACAATGAAGCTGAATATGAAGCGTTGATCCATGGGATGAAAATGGCAAAAGCCTGCGGCGCCAAGCGACTCGTCATCTATGGTGACTCCAAATTAGTGGTCAACCAAACAATGAATGAGTGTGATGCTCTGAGCGACAACATGATCGCTTATCACGACCTCTACGACACACTCGAAGGGGATTTCGACGGCTGCGAGCTGCGACACGTCGGCCGCGAAAGCAACGAGGAGGCGGGCATACTCGCCAACATTGGTTCCACCTGCGCCCAAGTACCACCTGGCGTATTTCTAGAGCGCATCTACGAGCGCTCCATCAAGCAAAAAGCTATAGAGCCTAAAGCTAGCACGACAAAGGACTCGGGGGCTACGCCATCGAGCGAGTCTATGGCAATTGACAACATAGAGCCTGCCATAGGACTCGAAGGCCCCATGGAGTTCATGATGATCGGGTCATCCTAGACACAGCCATATATCACATACCTACTTAGCAAGAGGCTGCCAGATGACCCGACTGATGCGCGTCACATAGTGCAATGATCCAAGGCATTTGCCCTCATCAACGACTAACTGTATAAGCGCAGCATCAGAGGAGTCCTTACGATACGTATCCAACGGGGATGGAAGGGCCATCCTCCTCGACATACACGAAGGCACTTGTGGGCACCACGCCGGCAGTCACGCCCTTGTCGCCAAAGCTCTGTGAGCTGGATTCTACTGGCCAACGGCCATGCGTGACGCCAAGGACATCGTCCAGCGATGCAACGCTTGCCAGCGATTCGCGGACAAGCCACACACACCTGGCGCGGAGCTCAGGCCAATACCAGTGGCTTGGCCCTTTGCACAATGGGGACTCGACATGGTCAGCAAGCTCCTGAGGTCCTCGCGAGGAGGTTACGTTTACCTCCTAGTCACAGTCGACAAATTCACCAAGTGGATCGAGGCCATGCCGGTGACGGATCAATTAGTAGCCAGCCCTGTCAAGTTTTTCGAGTCCATCGTCTACCGTTTTGGGGTGCCACATAGCATCATAACGGACAATGGGACAAACTTCACCTCCAAGGAGTTCTAGGAATTCTGTGAAAACCTAGGAATAAGCATCAGCTATGCCTCGGTGGCCCACCCTCAGACCAACGGTCAAGTCGAAAAGGCCAACGGCCTTGGCAGTGGTGGAATCAAGAAAAGGCTCCTCCGACCACTCGAACAAGCCGCCGGTGGCTGGCCAGATGAGCTGCAATTAGTACTTTGGAGCCTGCACACAACTCCAAATAGCGCCACAGGCTACACTCCATTCTTCATGGTGCATGGCGCCGAAGTAGTTCTACCCGCAGAAGTGCGCTACAAAGCCCCGCGAGTGGTTACATACAACAAACATGAGTCAACTCTCGCACTCGAAGACTCCATTGACATCCTCGATGAGGCACGCGAGATTGCAGCAGAGAGATCAATGATCTACCAGCAGAACCTCCGCAACTACCACGGCAGAAGGCTACGCCCCAGATCCTTCGTCGAAGGAGACCTAGTCCTGCGACTGAAGCAGCAAGGGCACCTCAAATTCGAGTCCCCTTGGGAAGGACCTTATGTGATTACCGAAGTAATCCCAGGTGGCGCCTATCGCCTTAAAGACCTAGAAAGCAGAGTCGCATACTCCAATCCCTGGAACGTCGCGCAGCTGTGTCATTTCTACCATTAGACGTTTTTTACTTTACAAATAAGGATATTCAGCCAAGCTACTTAGCCACACATTGTACCCCGTACTGTTCTGCGAATAAATAAAGCTAAGTGCCCCAAAACTCTGTGTTTTTCTGTTTTCTGGCAATTATATCACTCGGGAGCTACGCCACCCTTTACACCTTCGCTCTATGAACAAATCGCAGTATCCTGAGTAGCTGACACACTACCAATCGAACCCTTGATAAATACCAACCCAGCTGCACCTGACAAGTTAGCAAGGTGCTGAGATAAATACATGTCAGGCTAACGAAAGGGAACTGTAGAGTACCACACACTCGGAAATCATACAAGCTAGCAAGCTCTTCAAATATTAATGGGTATCAAATACACCCGCCACAATCATATGAATTTTACAACACTTATACATCTATGTGCATGCTACAAATTACACTAATGCTGCAAGAGAAGAACATTTGTTTGCTCTTCAAAGAAGTCGACGATATCCTCCGCTGGCCGATCAACCGCCTGATAGTGTGATACCATATTCCAAGTCATCCCTTCTGGTGGCGGCGGCGGTCTAGCGGCAACAGATGCGACATCCACGTCTGGTCGATGTAGTCGAACCAGCGACATTGCAGCCTTCGCACCTGCGACTAACTGTTGGCGTACGCACTCGCGGACTGCGCTTATATCCTAAAATTTCTCCAGAAGAGCCAACAGGCTTGAGGGCACAATGTCCAGCAGAAACATCGACTGCTAAATATACTTCAGGCACGACTGCGCTTTCTTCAAACATTGAAGCACCCGCGACGCGCGATCCTGCAAAGTTGCCAACACGACTGCACGATCGTGATCCACCCAGGAGTACCCACTAGCTTGTAGCTGCTCTTGGCTTAGGTCATTCATTTGAATGGCCACCCGGTCCTTCTCATCCTGTGGATGATGAGCGCTAACAACTACAAAAAGCAAGGCCAAAAACATAAACCAAGGCATCACTGCGGATGGCTAAAGAAAGGATAAGAAGATAGAGAGCTAACATTTAAAGTGCTCGTTCAACTGAGCAACATCGTCTAGAAGATACTTCTCGCGGGCGGTGGCCTTCTCAGCCTTCGACTTCCACACATCCGTGTTACCACGGATAATGGGAAACTCCCGCTCCAACTGCTTAATACAGCCGCGCAGTCGTGAGAGAAGAAACAACTCCTCCACCTTTGAACACAGTTGCGCTGCAGTTTCATCGGTAGGAGGAGAGTCGCGAGGACCACTCGGTGTACCCTATAATAATCAAGTAAGAAGCAAATAAGGGAACAAGGATACATTGATAAAAAGGGCGAGTGCATTCAAACGTAGCAAAGTATTAATAGGGGAACTCCCACAAAGCATAGTCCAGCCAAAAGGAAGCTAAAATTATTACAGATGACAACTAAGGAGCAATCGGCTTCTTTGACTTGGACTTCGACTTCAGGCGCTTCATCGAATCCGTGGCAGTATCTGACGCCACGGACTTTCCGTTGGTAGCCCCAGACGCCTTAGTCTTCGGCGCCTTCACTCGCCATAGCTCCGCAGAGTATTTCGCGACTGTATCGATGAGCGGAGGCCCATACTTACCATAGCTACTAGCGAACGGAACAAACACTACCTGCTAACCATCCGCGTCGATAGGCATCGCCTCCGAGATCGTGCTGGGGTCCAACTCCACTCCATGGGCTTGCGCCATCACGAGTGCCATGGTGGCACCGACAGACTGTTGCGAGCTCTTGAAGGCCATGGGAATACCTTCAGCGAAGGATTCCACCAAGTCATCAAGGCTGTCAATTAAACTGGCCTTGGGGATTAGGTCCTCTCGGAGACGGCTCAGCACATTAGCTTTCCGAAGCGTCTCCTGGAGAGAGACGCTACGGTCCTCGACCGCGGCCACGGCGCCAGCCAAGGCATCTGCGCGACGCAAGGTCTAGGTGTCAAAGCTTATGCCGGTGGTATCTGAAGAGCACAAAGTATTAGCATAACGACAAGGGGCAAAATGCAGGTGAAGCAGCACAAATACCTGAGAGTGCTTTCGCAATCGAGAAAAGCTGTTCTATGAACAACTTCTCCCTCGCAGCAGAAGAGGCGCGCAGGTCTTCTTCACGCCTCTGCGACTCCTCCAGAGAAGCGACTACCTCATCACGCTTTTTCTCTGCTGAGGCAAGTCCCTTCTCGAGGGAAGTAACGCGGCGAACAAGTTCATTATGCTCACCTACAAAAGGTAGAGCACGACAACACTTGAGTCCACAGATCTCCACACATAGCAGGGCGAAGAGACAAGTTTTAGCACAAACCTTCGACTGCGCGGTGGCAGTTGTCTAGCATGGCATGCTATCGGCCCAATGCAAGTGTCTGCTTTGCAAGATGAGCGGAGTCCTTTACGATGGGCTGCATCAAAATAAATGAAGTTTCAGCAATGACAAAAAACGCAAAAGCTCAAAATTCGACTGCCAGTAGAAAAATGACACTTACATGTTCCTCTAGGGACTCCGAAGATTCCTGTCGAGTGGGCATCCGCGCAACCATCTGGTGCCCCCAGTGTGGGGGGGACTCGAAGAATTGGCGCCAAAGTGGGTCGTCACTAGAGGAGAAGGAGACCGTGCTGCTACCTCCTTGTTCTTGGAGTCTGCGACTCCGGATTCTTTCACAAATTGGCAGTAGTCGGAAGACGATGACACCGTTTGACTGCAAACATGACCAATGTCATTTCAGAAGGGAAACTTCAAGCAAAGCAAGACAAATTTGCAATATATAAAAACTCACCAGTTAAATTTGTCAAGCTCGAAGGAATCATCCGACGACTGGTAACCGTAGCTTCTTCCAAGCAGGAGGAGCCATGGCGCGTACAAGCACGGCGGCAATTGGCTCCTCTACCGCACCAGTAGGAGAATCCTCTGGTGTTGATGGTGAGGAAGCATCCGAATCCTCGCTGCGGGAGCACTTGCGAGTCCCATGGTCACCGGACTCGGAGGCTTCCTCTTCTTCCTCCACGGGGATGGTGGAGCCCGACTCGTCTTCTTCATCTACCTCGCGAGGAATAATTCCTTCAGGACGAGGAGGCAAATTGGCGGCCACGGCCCAGTCCTAAAAAAAGAAAAGAAAAAGCATCAGTATACAAATGCAGCTACAAGCAATCGAAAAAGCAATCGAGAAATTCACCTCAGGTGGAGGATTGCTGGTGCAAAACAGAGGCACGATTGAGTCACCAGGGAGATCCTCCTTGGCGGTGTACTTGGTTAGCAGTCGCAACCTCCTGTCTACTTCACTCGAAGAGATGCCCTCCATAGAAATGCGAGTGGCATCACCCGGACTAGTCTAGCGAAACATCGGGTGCACCCTGGCCTGCAGAGGCTGAACGCGACGGTGCATCCAAGTGCGGATAAGCTCTGCTGCGCCAACTTCTTTGCCTATGCACTTCTCGAGGTCGTAGACACACTGATAGAGGGCCTCTATCTCTTTGACTTCGGCGGGCATCATAGTGTTCTTCCACGACCTCCTATGCATGCAGGGCGCCACCGGATCGAAGGGTGCGAGTCCGTAGTGTTCTCCATCCGCTTTCTGGTTGCGGATGTAGAACCACTTCTCCCGCCAACCTTGGACAGATGAAGTGAGCTTGATGTTGAAGTAGGTGACGTTGGAACCGACGTGGATACCGCAGCCTCCTATGTCATAGACTACAGAACCCGATGCTGATTGATGTTTGAGATTGAAAAGCTTTTTGAAGAGGCCGAAGTGCGGCTCGATTCCGAGCCAGCACTCGCAAAGAGTGATGAAGCAAGCAATATGGAGGATAGAATTGGGGGTCAGCTGATGGAGTTGGATCCCGTAGAAGCAAAGGAGACCCCTAACACAAGGATGCAGGGGAAGATAAAGACCGCAAATGATGAATGCAAGGAACATCACTCGAAAACCCACCGGAGGATTGGGGATTACCTCGTCACCGTGGACATGTGAATCATCCTTAGCGGCAGAAAGTGCCTCGTCCTAGCGCTAGGTGAACAGCTCTGACGACTTGATGATGGATGGGCGCCACGACCCGTTGGTGACGCGAGTCCCTGCGCCCTTGTTCTTCCCAACGCCAGCGGCGCTGGTGCCCGTGGTGGCGACGCCTCCTTTCTTCTTGGCGGCAACAATGGCGGCCACAGATCAAACGGCGGAGCCTCCTTTCTTCTTTCCCATCTTGCGCTGGCGATGTGAGCGTGAGAAATAGTTGGGGAAGACGCGAAGCTGGTCCAGTGCCACGGAGAAGATGTGCGCAAGGGAGCAGCAAGAACAGCAATGGCGGAGGAAGCACGAGCAAGAAGAGGGATGTGGGGATTTACCGCATGGTGTGTCCCTACTTAACCTCCTAGCAGATGGCATCCAATGACCAGAAGAAAATCTACTAGACGCGTGGCACACATCGACATTGACGTGTGGCAAGGGTAAACCACGAACCGTCCCCAACTACTCCCATTACGAGCGGAAATCGAGGAGATGAAGTTAAAACAGAAGATTACGCACACCTGGTCAAATCCAAGTCAGAAAGTGGGACCCACTACTCGTTACGTCTCGTCAAAGCCGCTCACGCGGGAAAATGAGATCACCTGATCGTCAGCACTGACGTCATCAACTCCAGCAAGAGAACATTGTGACTACTTTAGTCCTTGCTCGAGTCTTCGACTCAACCAAGCACTCGGGGGCTACTCCTAACAGGAGCGCTGGCCACGGACCCAAAGAATTTTATGAAGATTTCCAAGCATCATGAAAACCCTTCACTCAAATCAACAATTCGATTGTGGATTACGGGTTACTCCCATAGGGAGCACTGAAAGCACATTCGACTGAAACAAGCAACAAAAGACGATAGCAGTCGCAAAATGTTTATAGTCCCCACTCGAGTCTACGACTTGAATAGGCACTTGGGGGGCTACTCCCATAGGGAGCGGTGGTCACGCACCCTATGATTATTTTCTTATACATTGCACTGTGTGTCGATAACATCCACACTCGAATGCTATGGTGACTCCGCCTCATATCTTACCCTACAAAGAGATTGCGTCTCTTGGGTCACCCGAATCATCTCCGTGATGGCAAAAATTCGGATGTCGCGCTTATAGCGTGAAGATAAGACCTGAATAAGGCCTAGAAATGCATCTACTACGCACTACCAGAAATATATCCATGCCTGCAGGTGCGATGAATATGCCTTGACTGACGCGTCGAGTGCTCACACGTAGACACTGGGATTCGACTCCTGTAAGACCTCCGCGGCCTGAGTCGAATTACGCCAGCACTTTTCCGAATTTGAGTCCGAGGACTCGAGTTCGAGTAGATTGCGTTGTTTTTCCCTAAGGCAGTTAACTGATACCGATACATCAGATAAATCAGGCACGTATATCAACAATCCCTATGACACAAAATGCTCAGCTATGCACTCGAAAGACTTCATAAAGTCTCCACTCGAATCTACGATTCCATTAGACATTCGGGGGCTACTGACGTGGGCATACTCTATAGGTACTCGAGTTTGGCACATATGGTCCGGATATGGCAGAAGCACACGATGTTACCAAGGCCCAATACAAGATTTGGGTGACTCACGGAGACTTCGATTGCTTGTAGCACAAGACAAAGCTTAAGATAGAAAGTTTAAAGGGACGAACCCTAATCTGTAACCGACTTGACCTGCTATCTGAGACATAGCCTATCTATATAAAGGCTAGGAGGGGAGGCGAGGAGGATAACCACAACCCTAGTTTCCACAACCTCACCAGATTGCATCTGCGCACCCCAGTAATTTTCGACTCCCTCGATAATTCCAAGAGCAAACAAGCAGGAGTAGGGACCTCTACAAGGCCTGAACCTGGGTAAAACTTATGTCCCTGTGTGCTTGTTTGCTAGCCGATTGATGCCTCCAGCGCTCTCTCCTTCTCCAAAACCCTAGTCCATAACAATGGGCATTGACGAGTTAAACCCTCGTTAGTGTGAATTCTGTAAGGAGATTGAATTAGTTCATCACCAGATGTTTGATTGCATTATTGCTAAACTTGTTAGTCTGATGGTTTTGGGATCTTTCATATTCATGTCTCTGATTATGAGTCATTAGCTAGTATGTAACAAAAAGTTTTTACACTTTAATGTAGTCTCTGCAGCTGTTCTCTAGGGGCTGTGGAATTCTAGAAATAGACTAGTCTTTAACAAATCTACATAGATAAATATGAAATAGGTGTGGAGTTTGGTACTTTCATATCTAAGAAACTGGAAGGTCCTTTTACAAGAACTAGAAGGAGGAGAAACTACCCAATTTACAGATCACCTGATTGTCGTGGTGGTGTCATGACATATGCCATGGGTAGGCTAAAGTTGGGGCCGATGGACGATGGAGGAATCCGAGGAGGGATGATGAAGTGAAGACCTCATACAGAAGAACTCAGAGAGACACGATATACCCAGGTTCGAGGCTCTCCTAGTGAGATAACACCCCTACTCCTGCATCTAATCTCATATATCTTGCCATGCTTGTGGCTAAAATGGTGCTCCTTGAGTTGTACTCTTATGCCTCTCATGGAGAGAGCATAGGAAGAATAAACCATGCTCCTAGTGAGAAGAGGGAGAGGAGCCCTTCAGGGGTCTCCCGTGTAACGTTACCCCTGGTGCTCCTTATAAAGGCGAGCCCAGGGGACAAGGTATGTCATCGCAAGTACTCCTATGAGATGTCTAGTGGGGGATTGCCCAGTCATCTTGTCCTTTAATGAGTCACCGGTCTTATTCCTTCGGCATATTCCTTAGCATATTTAGGATATGCTCGGTATATTCCCTAGCATCTCCCAAGTTGCCCAGCATATTCCTTAGCATCTTGGACCAAAGGGGCCTGTCTGAGCCAGGGGCATCCCAAGACTGGCACCTGACGTAGGCTTGACTTGACTTGGAAGCGTCTCGATGTAGAGGTTATTGGCGGGTCCAGATATGAGTAAAGTGACATTCGGGACGAAGTAATTCGGCCCGGGGAAGTGAAATCCGGCCGTGGGGGAAGATAACTCGGCCCGGGGGAGAAATGTGGCCCACCTAGGCGGTGAACAGTGCCTTGGCCGAGTTATTTCTTACCCAGCCAAATTATGAGTCAATTTGGCCCAAGCGGGGGGCGATTTTGAGGGCCCAGCCAGGTCAGGAGCTAATCCAGCCTGGGATGGCCCGACCGGGGTGGGAGTTGATCCAGCCTGCTAGAGCTGATCTGTGGTGGGAATTGGAGCCTAGCCAGATTATTCTCCGAGGCCCAGCCGAGTTATGCGTTGTGGCCCAGCCAGAAATGATGAGTTAACCTGTGATGGGCCGACCGGGTTGAAGGGGAAGCCAACCCGCCCAGGGTTGCAGTGTAGGGGCGGTGGTGAGGAAACCCTATGGTGGGCCGAGTGCGCCTCACTCTGGCCCACCCGGGCGAGGCGACACAGAGGCGGCGACATGCCATGGCGCTAGGGTGGCTCGGTCCCGTGGTAGGCCGAGTAAGTCGTTTCCTGGCCCACCCGGGTTTGCCGATGAAGCAGCGAAGAGGGGCGAGGAGGCGTGGCTCGGTCCCATGGTGGGAGTTGGTTTGATGGCGAGGTAGCGTTGGCGGGGCGAAGTGGAGATGGTGGGAGGAGCCAGCGATGTGGAGATGGGCTGGCTGGGAATACCTCGGCCCAGCCAGGGTCCACTCGTGGTCTGATTGAGTGATTTGGCCTAGCCGGGTTGAGAACTGTTTTGTCTAGGCCGAGTTATGTATAACTCGGCCCAGATCCATTTAATTCTCTTTTTCTTTACTTCGTTTCTTCTTCACTCATTTTAAGTGTCTTCTCTCTTCATATATACTTCATAGAATTATCACATACATTATATAGGTCTCACTATTCCTCAACTCTGGGGTACCTGGGGTCACATCCCCAACATTAGTCCCCGAGGCTATGTGGGATCTGTAGAATCGTGCATAGGGCTTCAAATAAAATATCTTCAGAGTTGTTATCGACATATAGTCCGTTTTCTTCATTTCAATATATCCTTGGCAGGAGTTGACCCAAATTGACATATAGCCCTCATGGGCATTCATCATATGACCCCCTTTGGGTAAGTTTGTGGCTTTTGGCCTTTTTTGGCTCTGGCCTTAACCCGTTTGGGTAAGTCATTTGGCTTCTGGCCTGATTTGGCTCTGGCCTTAACCCATTTGGGTAAGTCATTTGGCTTCTAGCCTGATTTGGCTCTAGCCTTAACCCATTCAGGTAAATCATTTGGCTTCTCGCCTGATTTGGCTCTGGCCTTAACCCATTTGGGTAAGTCATCTGGCTTCTGGCCTGATTTGGCTCTATCCTTAACCCATTCGGGTAATTCTCTTGGCTTATGCCCTGATTTGGCTCTGGCCTTAACCCATTTGGGTAAGTATTTTGGCTTCTGGCCTAAACCCATTCGGGTAAGTCATTTGGCTTCTGGTATGATTTGGCTCTGGCCTTAACCCATTTGGGTAAGTCATTCAGCTTTTGGCCTGATTTGGCTCTATCCTTAACCCATTTGGGTAAGTCATTTGGCTTCTGGCTCGATTTGGCTCTAGCCTTAACCCATTCGGGTAATTCTCTTGGCTTCTGGCCTGATTTGGCTCTAGCCTTAACCCATTTGGGTAAGTCATTTGGCTTCTGGCCTGATTTGGCTTTGGCCTTATCAATTGTAATCCAAGTTATGTCAACCGAGATACACTTGCTGAGTTATATGACTCAAAATCGACATGAGTCTTTGTTTTGAGTTACATGACTCAAAATCCGAGTTACCTAACTTGAATCTGAGTTACTTGACTCAAATCCGAGTTACTTGACTCAAAATCCGAGTTACTTGACTCAAATCCGAGTTACCTGACTCAAATCCAAGTTACTTGACTCAAATCTGAGTTAGTTGACTCAAAATCCGAGTTACTTGACTCAAAATCCGAGTTACTTGACTCAAATATGAGTTACTAGACTCAAATTGGAGTTACTTGACTCAAAATTCAAGTTACCTGACTCAAATCCGAGTCACAATTGCTGAGATATGATATGGCCTTACGATATGCTACCAAACTACCATAGACTTGGATCCGAGTTACTGATCCGAGATATGATTTTGAGTTATGACATGACTTTGTGATATGGCGTCATACTTCCTTAGATATGGATCCGAGATTGAATATGATGAGTTATTGATATGCTGGCACATTGCCATCCAAGATATGGAACAAACTGATTTGAGGTATAAGATAACCTAGTGAGCTGAGTCAAAATCCGAGTTACCAAGTAATTTGGCAAGGTGAAATAAAATCCGTGTTACCCCTGTAATCAGGTAAACCGAAGTAAAATCCGAGTTACCATGTAACTAGGAATCTGAAGCAAATCTGAATTACCCTGTAACCTGGAATCCTGTAATTAGGCAAACTGAAGTAAAATCCGAGTTACCATGTAACTAGGAAAACCGAGGTAAAATCCGAGTTACCATGTAACCTGGAATCCTGTAATTAGGCAAACTGAAGTAAAATCCAAGTTACCATATAACTAGGAAAATCGAGGTAAAATCTGAGTTACCAGGTAACCTGGCAAGGCGAAGTAAATAGCAATCCGAATTACAAATGACCTAGCAATCTGAAAACACCCATCCGAGTTAAATCTAAGTTACCAGGTAATCCGGCTGACTGAGTCAAATCTGATTTACCAGGTAACCATGCAAGCTGAAGTCAATCCTAGTTACTAGGTAACTAGGTGGGCTGAATTAAAATCCGAGTTATAATGAGCCTCGGTGACTTGGTGAGTTATCTTATCATCCAAGGTAGCCTAAAGACACAAAGCAGATGTTACATACGAGATCATGACATATCTTAAGTCTATTCTGAGTTATTGCTCTATGCACGGAGACGCCGAGTCCCCGACTTTTTATACCCTTAGGTGACTCAAATGACATGTTTGCTAGTCCCGGGTTGAGTTATCTCATTCCTAGGGTGAACAGCTAGGTGATTGAGGGTGATAGTCCCCGAGTGACATTCAGGGGTATCTTATGTGCATGTTAGTTGAGTTACCCATTACTCACTACGTCTTTGGTGAGGAGGTTGAGTTATCTAGTTGAGTCACTCGCATTGAGTCAGCTAACACTTATAGTATTGTTGGCGAAGAGGTTGAAGAAGAGGTTGAGTCACCTCAACAAGGGAGGCTTGTATGCCAGCTCCCCTGCTCTCTGTACGTTGGTGAAGAGGTTAAATCACCTCAACAAGGGAGGCTTGTATGCCAACTCCCCTGCTCTCTGTACGTTGGGGAAGTGGATGCCGAGACTTTTGATCGATGGTGAATCAGAGCTTGATGAAGACGTTCCCATCCAGATGGTAACCCAACCAGCGCCTCTGATCAGCCCCACGGTGGGCGCCAAATGTCGTGGTGGTGTCACGGCATATGCCATGGGTAGGATAAAGTTGGGGCCGATGGATGATGGAGGAATCCGGAGAGGGATGATGAAGTGAAGACCTCATACGGAAGAACTCAGAGAGACATGATATACCCAGGTTCGAGGCTCTCCTAGTGAGATAACACCTCTACTCGTGCATCTAATCTCATATATCTTGCCATGCTTATGGCTACAATGGTGCTCCTTGAGCTGTACTCTTATGCCTCTCATGGAGAGAGTAGAGAAAGAAGAAACCATGCTCATAGTGAGCAGAGAGAGAGAGGAGCCCTCCTGGGGCCTCCCGTGTAACGTTACCCCTGGTTATAAAGGGGAGCCCAGGGGACATGGTATGTCATCACAAGTACTCCTATGAGCTGTCTAATGGGGGCTTGCCTAGTCATCTTGTCCTTTAATGAGTCACTAGTCTTATCCCTTCGGCAGATTCCTTAGCATCTTTAGGAGATGCTCGGCATATTCTCTAGCATCTCCCAAGACACCCAGCATATTCCTTAGCATCTTGGACCAAAGGGGCCAGACTGAGCCAGGGGCGTCCCAAGACTGGCACCTGACGTAGGCTTGACTTGACTTGGAAGCGTGTCGATGTAGAGGTTGATGGTGGGTCCAGATATGAGTAAAGTGACATCCAGGACGAAGTAATTCGGCCCAGGAAAGTGAAATTCGGTCGTGGGGGAAGATAACTCGGCCCGGGGGAGAAATGTGGCCCACCTGGGCGGTGAACAGTGCTCTGGCCGAGTTATTTCTTACCCAGCCGAATTATGAGTCAATTCGGCCCAAGCGGGGGCGGTTTTGAGGGCCCATCCAGGTCAGGAGCTAATCCGGCTTGGGATGGCCCGGACGGGGTGGGAGTTGATCCGGCCTGCTGGAGTTGATCCACGGTGGGAATTGGAGCCCAGCCGGATTATTTTCCGAGGCCCAGCCGAGTTATGCGCTGTGGCCCAGCCAGAAATGATGAGTTAGACCATGATGGGCTGACCGAGTTGAAGGGGAAGTTGGCCCGCCTGGGGTTACAGCACAGGGGCAGTGGTGAGGAAACCCCGTGGTGGGCCGAGTGCGCCTCACTCCGGCCCACCCGAGCGAGGCGACGTAGAGGCGGTGACCTGCCGTGGCGCTAGGGTGGCTCGGTCCCGTGGTGAGCCGAGTAAGTCGTTTCCCGGCCCACCCGGGTTTGCCGATGAAGCGGCAAAGAGGAGCAAGCTAGCGAGGAAGCGTGGCTCGGTCCCGTGGTGGGAGTTGGTTTGGTGGCGAGGTAGCGTTGGCGAGGCGAAGTGGAGATGGGCCGGCTGGGAATACCCCGGCCTAGTCGGGGTCCAGCCGGGGTCTGATGGAGTGATTAGGCCCAGCCGGGCTGAGAATTGTTTTGTCCAGGCCGAGTTATGTATAATTCGGCCCAAATCCGTTTAATTCTCTTTTTCTTTAGTTCTTTTCTTCTTCACTCATTTTAAGTGTCTTCTCTCTTCATATATACTTCATAGAAATTATCACATACATTATAGAGGTCTCACTATTCCTCAACTCTGGAGTACCTGGGGTCACATCCCTAACACTGATGCAAAAGCTCAAAAGACCGTTGAGGCTCCCCTCATGCTGACCTACCCGGATTCGGCTAGGTTTCTACCTAGAAGACAACATCTCTGGGAAATGTGCATGGAGGGAAGGTGTTGCTCGACTATCTGCAGAACCACATATGCGAGGAGGACTACATTCATGTGGTGTTTTGAGCCCCCTGTTGATGCAGTGTTCCTTCTCTCTCTACATAGTTGGGTGCTTCTTTTTGAGTCTGATGGTTTTGCAGATGATCTTGTGGTAGTTTCTTCTCTGATGTGTCGGAAACCTGGTAGATGTTAGGTTTTGAGTCCTTTTGCTCGTTTTTACTTTTGTGTTGTAAGAACCGAACCGGTTGGACTCGTGTTGTTTCTTTTCGTTATGAAAGGGAAAAATCCTTTTGATTTAAAAAAAGGTTGTTTCGGGAGTTTCCTTCTGAAGATTGCCGCAGTCCATCATGTCCGTCCGCAAGCAACTACCGGGTCGCGATGGCCTGGCGTGCGAAATCGCGGCCCAGAAGATACCCGATCCGGCCGCTCGCTTGGTCGCTTTGTACGGGCCAATTTTGGCTGGCCTTCGGCTCTTTACAAAGCACTTCAATCTATGCAACTGTCTGCCGTACGATCTAGTAAAAAATTCCCGCGCGCCGCAGGCCGCATGCCATTCCAGATCTCCAGTCGCAGGCGCCCTCCGCCGCGAGCACCGGCGACGGGGCCGGCTGACCGCCGCGCGAAAACTACGCCTAGTACTACATGGACATGGATTTGGATTGGATCCACTGCATCTGCGGAGCTAGCCCTAGTACGTTCGGCCGAAGGTTAGTTTCCTTTTTCGTCTGTTCGGTCGGGAGCCGCGCGGGGACCCCTCGTATCATTCGTGCGCAGCATATACTAGTAGCCTAGTACTGGCCGCTTGGCGTAGACACTAGCTAGGCCAGGACAGACAAAAGAAGAAATCCTTGTATTGAGACCGTGAGATATGCTTCAGGAGTTCGCAACAAAGATCACATATGATATGCATATTCTAAGTAAAGAGATCGATTTTTTTGCATCTAAATTCTGAAACTGACAAACGCTAGCCAAAGCGTATAGTTTAAGCACGACACCGTTAGCAACGTAGCTAAACTAATTTAGCCTTGAAGCTGATCTGATTGAGCTTCTAATTATAAATTGTGCACGTTGATATTTCATGTCTGTTAGGAATAAGCAACTTGTACAACTTGTATTATCTGGGGCCAAAGGCCACAATATATAGTACATCTGACTTGAGGTACAAGAAGATAAATCTAGACAAATACGGACTCCTAGACCAATACTAATACGGACTCCTAGACCAATACTAATACACCTTAACACCCCCCCTCAAATGCAAAGCATATGCAATAGCATTGCATTTGAAGAAGTGAAAACAAAACAAAAAAATAATAATAATCCAAAATCCGCGTCTTCAAAGTGTCGCCATAGCATGAATAGTCTTCAAAACCTATAGAGTCAAGCCACAGTCGATCGAAGAAGAGATCGACACAGACCAAGAGGCGGTCAGAAGAATAGCACCGAAGAGTGAGGAAGAGAGAGCGGCGGCGGCCGGAGAGAAGAACTAGAGGAACTAGACGGAGGAGAGGATGGCGCCAAAAAACAAAGGAGACGCATCAGAAGGAGAAGATGGAGGAGTAGAGACAGCGAGAGATGTATCAGGAAAAAGAGAAAGAGGAAGTAGAGAGGGTGCCTCGACTGAAAACAGGAAGAGAGGTACCATCAGCCGTGATAACACGGACAAGAGAAATAAGAGAGCGAAGAGCAGAAAGAATAGAAGACGCAGAAGTCGAAGTAGAGCGGCGTGCCAACAAAGACAAAGTCGGCGAAAGGCGGTCATAACCGCATGAAGAAGCCGCGAGAGTCGAAGTAGAGAGGCGTGCCAACAAAGACAAAGTGGACGAAAGGCGGTCATAGCCGCGTGAAGAAACCGCGAGTGTCGACGTAGAGCGGTGCGCCGACAAAGACAAAGTCGGCAAAAGGCGGTCATAACCGCGTGAAGAAAGCCACGAGAGTCGACATAGAGCGACGAAGTAAGGAAGGAAGGCTCGGAGAATTTAACGGAAGAAACACCGGCATGAATTACCGGAAAGGAGCCAGCGACCGGAAGTTGCTAACGGCGGAGGTGGAGGCGGCGGCCGGGCGCGGCGGCGGGGTGCCGGGGCGAGCGGCGGCTGCGGCTACGAGGGAGACAAAAAAAGGCCTTACGGCTACTAGCTACGAGATGCGATGCCCCCGACAGAGATCATGGAGATCGACCTCGCCGGGGGCGGCGCGGCGGAGGCGGTGGCTAAAACGTAGGCCAAGGAGAGACACGCTCTGATACCATGTTAGGAATAAGCAACTTGTGCAACTTGTATTATCTGGGGCCAAAGGCCACAATATATAGTACATCTGACTTGAGGTACAAGAAGATAAATCTAGACAAATACGGACTCCTAGACCAATACTAATACGGACTCCTAGACCAATACTAATACACCTTAACAATGTCTACTTCTCTTCTTGGCATACAGAAGCAAACATATGTATAATTCTCCAATGAGCAAGCAATTTCGTTATCACGCGAACCAACAAAAGAAACAAGTACATTAGAAATAGAAGAAAAACACAAAATATATGCCATTTGCTGCAAGAACTGGTTGTTGAGTCGACGGCCACTAGTAGTCGTTGCAATCATCGAGATGAAGAGGGGCATGGTTAGAGTGGAAGGAAGATAGCCGTGTTGCGGGCAGAGAAGAGATGACTCGGGGCTCATGGAGGATGCAGGCCACAAATGAGAAGCAAACAAGGTGGCTATGATCGCTCTAGCCAACCTCATCTAACGAAGAAAAACGTCGGAGTACCAATTATCCACTATCGTCTACACGATGCCATCGGGAGCAAGCTGGACATGATTTATGACGCATTAGGGCATGTTCGGTTAATCCACTTCCATAGTGGATTGGAGAGGAATTAACGGGATTTTAGCTTACACGGGATTTAATACCTATCAACACCAATCCCGTTCAATCACCATGTAACCGAACAAGCCCTTCGAGGCTGGAGAGATCCCAAGATTTCGGAGCACAAGAATTTTATAAGAGGTATTTTAGGGTGTGCATAGGAAATAAGGGTTTCTTTGGTTTACATGATTTTATTGACTTAGAAATAGGAAAGGTTGAGATGGCATACCATATCGAATCCTAAGAAAAAACCTGAAAATACGAAATCTAAATAAGTTTGTTTGGTTGCACCACAAGGAAAACACAAGAACTCATGAACAGGGAATATTTTCTATGAGTTGGACTTGAAGGAAGAAATTAAAATTTCTTTTTCAGCAGACCACGCATAGGATAAGTACTAAGCAATGGAACCCTACGAAATTCATTTGAAGCAAAAGTCCCTAAAGGCATGTTTTAAGAGGATTGGAGAGAGAGTAGAGAGATGGAGCACATATGCATTGGACATCTCGAAGAAAAAATAAAACTAAGCTTAAGCTCTCATTGAAAAGTAGAAGGAGAGGATAGAATGGATTTTGTTGTAATTTCGTAACCCCAATCTATAAGATATAAACAAAAGGGTTTTCATAGCATTTCTTCAAAATTTAAGAAAACATTCTACGATCCAAAGCATAGATACGAAGCCAATTCTAGTACTCAATCTCAGGAGTTTACACAGCACCAGGCCAAAAAATGTTTTCCAGGTAGCATGTGCATCGATCTCTTTTACACAGCACCCCTATGGGAAAAGAAAAGCGGTAAATTCCGTTTCAAGAGGAATTAATATAGTACAAATTTTCAGTTTGAAGGTTAATAAGGTAAATCACCAAGCACACACTTGTTTCAGATTTCCTATTTCTCTCTCTATCTCTCTATCTCTCTATCTCTCTCTATGTATCAGAACTCTATATATCCCGAACTTCAGTACGCATATCTGTGATTTACCCCACAGTTCATGCGATTCAGAAAAACCATGCAAAATAATACAGCCAACGCCTCGTTTTGAATGCAGTGGCAGTGTGTATGTTAGCATTAATCTTGATTAGGGTGTTGAGTCTCCATGTGTGACAGCTGTATACACCAAGTTTGAGTCTGTTTAGGACTTGAAGTTGTTGTGTACGAGTCAGTCTAGAGTAGTAGTCAAGCTAGCTTAGACTAAAGAAGGTAGTATTAGTCCGGGTAGGATTAGTAGTTGGTCTCGTGTGTCCTGGTATCATAGTAGGACTAGAACATTGGGTTGGTCAGCTGTTCGTGTATATATACACGACAGTACGTGAGTTTTTGTATCAGAGCGTACCACAAGAGTTGAGAAGAAAATAAAGAAAAAGAACGGGCACGACACGTGCCCTTAGCCATAAGATTTTCTGAGCGTGCTTGATTGTCTATTTTGATGTAGGCGATCTGTGGGCAAATTCCAACAATTGGTATCAGAGCGAGGTCAAGGATTTGAAGCCGCGCTTGCCCTGGGGAGGCGACCCGTACTAGCGCCTCGGGGCGGGCGACCAGATGGAGACGGCGAGCGTGCTGTCATCGGTGAGGCGACGGGCGATCGCCATTCGGCGGAGCGATAAGGAGGAGTCGACGAGTGGGCCGTTGCTAGCAAGGTGGCGGGCATCATCGACGGGAGCGCGTCAAGTTCTTCGGGGGAGGTGGATGGTCGTTGATGGGAGTGGTGGTGCCGAGGAGCGGTGCCGGAAGGCTCATTAAGATCGTCAACCGGGGAGTTAAAGAGTCAAGGAGTTGTGGGTGTGCGGGTTGGCACGTTGAGTCGGCATCGTGTTTGTGAGTCGTCGTTGTGTCCAAGTACTCGTCCCGGTAAGGATCCGTTGCAGCTGGATCATGTCACAGTTGAGGTGTGCACGGAGTTCCGTGAAGTTATGTCCATGTCCTCGTGGAGCGTCCTGACTGCGGTCAGCATGTGTTCGGTGCGATGCCGAAGGCGGACGGTGCTTCGAGAAAGTACCGTAAAGCGAGGAGGTGTGCGAGCAGTAGAAGGAGAAGCTACCGCAAGCAAGTACAAGAGGAGTATGGTGCGAACCGAGTGCGCGGATGCCAGCAATAGCGGTGGCATATAGGTGCGAACCGAGTGTGGCAGGGGCCAAGCAATGGCGGTACGGACATGACAATGAACACGATAAAGATGTGGCGTGAAGCTATAAGGAGTCAAGATCGGAGGAGCATGGAAGACAAAGAGTCGTCAATCAAGATTAGGGAGAGATTGTTAGCATTAATCTTGATTAGGGTGTTGAGTCTCCATGTGTGGCAGCTGTATACACCAAGTTTGAGTCTGTTTAGGACTTGAAGTTGTTGTGTACGGTCAGTCTAGAGTAGTAGTCAAGCTAGCTTAGACTAAAGAAGGTAGTATTAGTCCGGGTAGGATTAGTAGTTGGTCTCGTGTGTCCTGGTATCATAGTAGGACTAGAACATTGGGTCGGTCAGCTGTTCGTGTGTATATACACGACAGTACGTGAGTTTTTGTATCAGAGCGTACCACAAGAGTTGAGAAGAAAATAAAGAAAAAGAACGGACACGACACGTGTCCTTAGCCATAAGATTTTTCAAGCGTGCTTGATTGTCTAATTTGATGTAGGCGATCTGTGGGCAAATTCCAACAGTGTAGCGGACAAGTGGGCATGGATGAGACATTGAGACCCCAGTAGGAGAGAGAGATGCTTGGCTTGACCCGAGAGAAGGTGAACAGGCGATGGCTTGGCATCTCCGTCTTCAAGGACAAAAGTTGCAAAAGCTCTGAGCAAGTTCCAAAGCCAAGAACGCGCCTTCCCTACCTTCCCACGAATTATGCAAAAGCGAAAGCTTCCTAGTCCGCTACCTTTCTTTCTTTTCTCCATTTAAAGGGCTGAAGACAGCAGAGCCCCTGTTGCAGAGAAATTGTACTTGGGAGATTCGCAAGACGCGCGCAGTACAAAAAGCAGAAGGTGAGAATCTCCTACTACTAGTAGTTGTATAGTGTGAAACTTGGGCTTGGCATCTTGTGGTCTGCTGTTTGTTTACCCTCTCTACTGCAGGCTCAGTAAATGGATAGATGATCGATACAGCGGCATCACTGACGCACTGCCACTACCGTTTGTGTGCTAGCACCCATCCATATATAGCCTTCTGTGGCTCTATACATGTAATCACGCACAGCATAATTCAAAGCAATGCAAGGCCAAATACTGAGCACTGTGAGTGTCAGCTAGCTACTTCGGTGAGCGCCCTGAAGCCATTGAAGACTGCAAGTGAAACAAATAGAGAGAGGGACAGAAGGCTTTTGGGGTGGTGTCTGTCCTCCCTGATGAGCTAGGGAGACTGACTATGCAGCCAAAACTAAGTATAGTATAGTAGGAGTACCGTACCACAACCATCATGTGGCTCTTCATAGGGAGGTGAACTAATTCATTGACCCAGACAGCCTAGCTGCCTGATTGATTTCTTAATGCAAAGCACACTGTTCCGAACACATGCATGCTTGCTTTAGACCTGGCCAGGGGCTTGAATTTTTGACCAGCAGGTTGAGAATACCACCATCAGGTTGAGAATTGATAGTATGCATTACCAAGGAATGTGAAACTTCGAAAGTAGCCATGCATGGTTTGCCATGGAAGAAAACGGAAGCAAAAGTACCGTTCAAGAAACATCATTCTACAGCAAAGATACAGCCAGAACAGAATAGAACATTACAAATGAAAAGGAAGAAGAGAAAGAGAAAAAAAACACTCGCTGTTACCAGAAAACAAAAACATTGGCTCTCAGTCTCACTGACCTTGTTACTTATTGCCAATTTGACGATCTTGCATGGACTAATTCATCTCCAACTTGGTTCTTGCCCCTTAAATAATCAGCTTCCTCAGCCTTGAACATAGTATAACCCTCCAATAGATCTTTCTCATGTATACCACCCAATCTTTGCAACGCATGCATGCAGGCTGCATACGTGTATATAGAAACAATACCAAGCTGATCACAAGGTCAATGCAATGAACAATCCAGCATACATGCTGTAATTAAGCTCATTGTGGCAAGAGGCAAGAGCTTGTCCACCATATGAAACTCTTGTGAAGTCTTCATCGTATGAGTGTGGATTCCACTGCGAGTGCTGGATCAGAAAGGTGGCCTGACTCCGCCGCCGCCACCACCCCAGGCTCCAAAGTTGTCTCCGGGAAGCTGGTAGCCACCCACATTCCCACCGGCAAGGTTGTAGAGGGACATGCCGCCAGCATCGCCTCCGGTCACGCCAGACGACTGCGATGCCGCTGGCTGCTGCCCCTGTGGCCCAGCCGACTGTGCCACTTGATCTTGCGCTTCTGCTCCAGAAGGGGGCGGGGCAACCTCCTCTTCCTCACCCTCCAGCGGGAGCCGTTCGTACACGGCGTTGGAGAACGAAGCGGCCATCAGGACGACGGGCCCCGCGGCGATGAGAGACCCCACCACGCTCCCGCCGATCACCTGGCCCTGCCCGCCGGAGAGGAACACGGTGAGGCCGCTGGCGCCGGGCGGCGCAGGCGGCGGCAGCACCGTGCCGGTGAGGGACAGGATCTCGAATCGGCCCCGAAGCGTGGCCACGACGCTGCCCGGAGGCGACGCGCCCGGCTGCCGGAGCGCCACGTTGACGACGGCGCCGCCGCCGCTGAGCACGCATACGCCTCGGCCTCGGCGGCGCGCGTACTCGGAAACGCAGTCGACGATGTCTGCGCCCGCGGAAACCTCGAGGACGTGCGAGTGCAGCGCGTTTGGGCTGTCACGGGTCACGATGATGGGCGGCTTCGGCTTGTTCTTGGACCCCGCGGGCCGCCCTCGCGGGCGACGCGTGGGCCCACCCGAGCCGCCACTGCCTCCTCCTCCGCTGCCGCCGTCTGCGGGGACCATGGCCGAAGACGTAGGCTGGTCACCGCTCCCGCCCGCGTCTGCCGGCTCGCCGACGGGGGTCTTGTCGGCCCCCGGCGACGACATCTTGGAGTGCTCCATCTTGACGTGGGAGGTGGGCGAGAGCGACGAGGGCTGCTGTTGCTGCGGGCGGAGCAGGTGGTGGAAGTAGCGCGAGCCGCCGGCGCCGGGGCTGCCACCGCCAGGGTCCATCCCAGCCATGGCCGCTTCATCTGGCCGCTCCCACCACTTTCCGGCCGCCAGCTTCTCTGTCGGTGGGTTGCCCTCCTCCTCGCCTTCTTCTTTCCAGAGCTATAGCAAGCCCCACTCCACCGGCCGCCACTTGATTTACCTGGACACACACAGCGATCTGTCTCGTCTTATACACAGCAGCTTAATTCGCAAGCCAAACAAGTGCCGGCAGCACGAACAACTCGAAAAATGGGAAAGAAATCTTCCTCTTCCGCGCGGGAGCTTTTCTTCTACCCTGGCGGCGGCGGCGTCGTCAACTTGAAGACTTATCTTGTACTCTAGCAAGTACAGTACTAGCTAGCAATGATGCACGCTAGCTATCCGGTAAATCTCCCTACAGCTATAGCTTGTAGTATACCTTACCTCCAGCACAAGCTTCCCCTCGACGAGACGACGACGGCGCTTTGCGGCAGGAACAAGCGCGCGTCTCTAGTCTTCACCGACCGCGATGCGCGAGGATGTACGCCGCTTTGCTTGATCGATCGACAAAGATGTACTCCAGCTGCGCGTGGCGCCGAACAAGGTAGAGGAAGAAGGCGCGGGATGGAGAAGAAGAGGCTGGACGTGGCGGTGAGGGAGGGAGCGGCGAATTAAAGGCAGGAGGGGCGAGGCGAGGCGAGATGAAGGAGGGGGGACGACGAGGGATGGGATGGAGGTGCTGATAAGGTCCGGCCTTTCTCTCTGATCCCACTCTCTCGCTATCTCATCTATCTATGCGCTCCGATTCCAACAAGTCCCACCAACTCCGTGTTTACTAGTACTACTAGCTCGCTCGGGGAGCCGGAACAGCAACGTAGGCCAACAAAGGCCAAGAGAGAGGAGGAAGCGATGGCCCGCGCAATCCCAAAGCGACGCGCCCCGTGGACTTGTTTGTCGCGTTAGTTGAACCGGCCGGCCAGGGGGAGGAGTAGGACGGACGCGCGCGCGGGGGCCCCTAGACCGGAGAGCCACAACAGCCATGGGCAGGCAGGCAGGCGCCGCGCCGGAGAGCGCGCGCCCGCCGACACGTACGCTGCGTACGTGCCGCGCTGCGCCGGTCGTGCAGGCGCTGCATGCAGCGCGCCGATGATGGCGTTGAGACGCCCCAGTCCCAGCGGAGGTGCAGGCTACGTGCAGGTCACCGGACGGTATATTTTCCAAAAGAGGTCACTGGACAGGAGGCAGACAAGCCAGGCTAAATAAAGGCCTCGGCGAAAATTGGAGCGTGTCCAGATGAGGGGTCTTTTACTGTGCTCTGGCGAAAAAAGTACGCATAGGACGCACGGCTTGTACGATTCCATGGCCAGGGTAATTTAAGATAGAGAAAAGTCCAAAACAAACCTTAAATTCATAGACAAAAGTTAAATCAAATCCTAAACTCTGAATCCCTGAAATTGGCACCCCGAACTTCTAAATCCCGGTCTATCCCGGACCCTCATAGTGATTTTCACGCCAGAAAAAAAATACCCTAAACTAGATAATTTGTTACTCTCGTTGACTACATTGGTCCACATGTCATATGTATCTTTAACCTCTAGCCAATTTCTCTGTCACAACTCGGGTACATCTGGAGTAATCCCAAGGCGGGTTGCATCTGGTGCAAGAGCCCGTGAAATTGGTGCTGATCGAGTAGTTGAAGCTAGTTTCTCACTAGTACTTGCCAAAGCAATATCCATCAGGACGTAGGTAGCACGACCATCCAATTAGCCTAATTTGGTGGATCAAATCAATCGAGAAAAAAACAAGCCAAATATCCATCAGGTCCAGTACGCGCGGGCGGATGCTGTCCCTAGCTCCTGCCCCAGTTCACTAGAAGATCGAGAGGAAGCTCGACAGATCGGCTCCAGGAAGCGACCACCATTGCCGTACGGGCAAGATCCAGAGCAGCTCACAGAAGCTGGCCCCATCCATGCCAGTACCCTCCCAAGGCGTGGCGGGCCTCGGGGATTTCACGTTGGTCGTCTGACAGCCTCGCCGTGCCGCCTACCGCCGGTGGCGAGTCCTTCCTGACGACGCTGGACCGACGTAGAAGACGAGGCCGTCCACGGGAGTAAGACTAGGAGTATTGATTAGATCCCTGACCGATGGGTCCGTATTGTCAGTCAGTGTTGTATGTTATCCCGATCTGGTATGTTACAATCCCGGCCTGCCAAATAGATCTAGGGTTGTAAATAGACCGGGATTTGATAGTTCTGAGTGCCAATTTCAGAGATTGCAAGTTCAGGGTTTGATTTACCTTTTGCCTATGAATTTAAGGTTTGTTTTGGACTTTTCTCTTTAAGATATCCTACCTTGACAGTCTATCATAATTACGCAATTTAACTAAAATGGAGTCGCTGTAGCTGGATGGTGGATGCTACGTGTGAAACATGCTCCGGCGTGCAAATTGACCTTAGAGCAACTGCTTCGTGCCAAGAGTACCCTCACCTGCTAGGATGGCTCACCCTACGCGTTGGCCCTTCCCAAAATCACCCTCCTCTTGATTCCACACCACGAGAGCCAGAGGCAGAGGCGGCGGCGCAGATCTACCGTACTCGACGGTTCCTCCAACTCCGGGTGGTGAGTGACGGTCAGCGGCATCGAGGCGCGTGTCCCTCCTTTTTCCTGGCCGCGCATCGCCATGGGTGAGGTAAGCACCGTAAATCTCTCTCCACTACTGTTTCGAGTAGAGTTGAAGCACCGATTTAGGAAGAACTCACCATAGCTCCGGATTGTTAGGCCGACAGGATGGCATTTATCCATCAGGCAGATGCGCTTATAGCAGTGATTCAAGCCTCGATCTTGTTATTGCACAAGAGAGCTGTTAGGCGGGCTATGTTTCCTAGACTGATGTACGGTCCTATGTGTGCCCGAGATCAAGAAAGGATGGCCAATCTGAACTACATCTACAACTACAACGATGTAGAGTCTCTGAACATGCTCAGTATGAGAAGAGCCCCTTCTTTGCACTTGTCGTAAGGTTAAGGACGGGTGGATTTTTGGTAGATAGCATCCACACCTCAGTGGAAGAACAAGTCGCGATGTTCCTTCATGTGGTTGGCCATAACCAGAGATTTAGGGTCATCCACAGGACTTTCAGAAGAAGCATGAAGACAATGGTGTGCTATTTCAACTGAGTGTTGTATGCAATCGGTGAGCTGAGAGACGAGATGATCAAGTCTCCTACGGGTCAAACACCTGAAAAGGTACGCAATAGCATGAGGTGGATGCCATATTTCAAGGTGAGCATGTGTTCCCTTGTTTTATCATTGCATCTTTCAATTGAGTCCCATGTGTTCCCATTTTCTCATTTCATCCTTGTGTACATGTAACAAGATTGTATCGGTGCAATTGATGGTACTCATGTTACTACTAGAGTTCTAAGATCAGAATCTGAAGCTTACAGGGGAAGGAAACACTACACTAGCCAAAATGTACTAGTTGATGTTGATTTCGACATGATGTTCACATATGTGCTAGCTGGTTGGGAAGGATCAGCCCATGATGCAACCATCCTTGCTAACAGCATGTCCAGGCCAGATGGGATAAATATCCTTGATGGCAAGTTCTATCTAGGAGATGCGGGATATGGCTATGGCCCTAGGATTCTTCCACCCTTCAGGTCTACCAAGTACCATCTGAAAGATCACGGATGTCGCCTAGAGGGGGTGAATAGGCGGTTTAAAACTTTTACAAGATGGGCTTAACAATGACGGAATAAAACTAGCATTTTCTTTTGTCAAGCATAAAGCCTAGATATCCCAAGATTCACCTATGTGCACCATTAACTCATGCTAAGCAACACAAGCAATAAAGTAATAGCAATATAGATTACTTCAAGCACGAAGGCTGTCACAGGGTAAAGTGTATAAGTAAAGAGCTCGAATATAGAGATAACCGAGGCACATGGGGATGATGATATTTTATCGAGTTCCTCCCAACAAGGGAGTATGTCTCGTTGGAGGGATGGGCGGTACTAAGACCACCAACGCCACAAGAGGCCTCACCCTATTCTCCCGAGCACCCACCATGCGGCAAGCACCCGTTCCACTATGCGACACTTGAGGGCGGTCACCAAACCCGTACAAGATTTGGGCAATCTCCACAACTTAATTGGAGGCTCCCAATAATCACCACCAAGGCCACTATCTTGGGGAGAGCTCTACAACTTAATTGAAGGCCCCAAGAACACGCCACAAAGGCCACACGACCGTCTAGGGTTCCAAGAAACTAAGAGGGACAATCTTCTTGATTTCACCAACCAAATCCTCTGTAGAGAACTCAAATAACACCTAATGCAATGGAAGTCCTTCACTCTCAAATTCCACTAAAGCTACAAAAGCTATTGGGGGAATAAGTGAGGAAGAACACAAGAGGAAATCCACAAAAGAAACCCCAAGATCTAGATCCCAAGATGTTCCCCTCACATAGAGGAGAGATGGATTGGTGGAGTTGTAGATCTAGATCTCCTCTTTCAAATCCCCCAACAAGATTCAAGAAATATAGGAGGGATTGAGAGTATTTGCAAGCTCTTGAAGTTAGAAACAATGGATCAGAGAGAGAGCAAGCAACCATCCCCTTGGGGAAGAAGGGAGCCTTTTATAGGTCCCCACGACAACTAGCTGTTGCAGACCACTTATCCCGGAGTTTCTGGCCTTCAGGACCGGAGTCTCTGGGGTCCAGACTTCGGCCAGGACTTTGGGCAGCCTCCAGATGCTCTCTGTAAACTCCCCGGAGTCTGGGCCAGATTCTCTGGCCCCCGGAGTCTCCGGGGTGCGAACCCGGGAGTCTCCAGCCCTCACAAAACTAGCAGAAACACCGATAAGAAAACAATCATAACTTTTGCATCCGGACTCCGATTTTGATGATCTTGGGCTCGTTTCGAAGAGGAAAACAAGCTCTACAAAATTATCCAGGGAACCATCATAGTACATCAAGGTAGGATAAAACCTAATGATGAAAGTTGTAACCTATCTATAAAAAGACAAACCGGCAAAACCTCCAACATCGAAAACGCAATTGAGAATGCATATGAAATCTGTTTTCGATGAACTTGAGCTTGTCATGGAGATTAACACAAGCTCTAAATCCTCTCATGGATAAGAATCAAATAATAACCAAGAAATATGATGCCAAGTATGCAAATGTTTGAGCTCTCTTTGAAGGATATGATCAAGTTACTCACTCGAGAGCCCCTCTTGATAGTACAGTTATTTGTCCTAAACTTGGTCTCCCAATAACAACATGAGACCGACAAAAGGGAAAACCTATCAAGATAATACCTTTACCTTGACCAATCCACTTGAGCTCGATGTATACGATCTTGTCCTTCTCAAGATGGACACCTTTCTTGATTGCTCTTCCTTGAGCACGAATGATGAGACTTGAAACATGCTCCCCCATACACCATGGGGAAACCTCTTCTTTGACCTTGTATTCATCGATCCATGATCACCGAGGATGGAAAGCTTCGAGCATGAGATCTTCTATAGATGGCGCATCTTGAGCTTGCACAACATTTCTTCTAACTCCAATTGGATGATGTCTTGAAGATACACATGAGGAACTCCATCTACTTATTCAAGACACACTTCATCTTCTTTTCTTTATTATTCTTCTTCTACAAGATTCCAATAGGCCCAAAGCCCTTGGATAATGCTTCTTCTTGATTTATTCTACCTTGAAGCCAACACATGCTCCAAGCAATGCCAATGGACAATTTCTACAAGTGCAACTTAATGCAAACATTAGTCCATAGAGATTGTCACTAATTACCAAAACCACACATGGGGGGCCACGATATCTTTCAATCTCCCCCATTTTGGTAATTGATAACAATCCCTTTGAGAGGGTTTATATAAGGAATTTTAACGAATAAAATGGTAGCACCAATATCAGATACTACATAAGTTTGTGATATTGGTACCACCACCATATATAGATCAAACTCCCCCACAATCTATGCATGTGTGATGAACTTGAATTTCATTGCATATATTGCCAATCATAAACATTGGTGGAGTTTCCTATATATAAACCACATGCTTAGCAACAACAAGATGCAAGAGCATGACAATAAAATGCTTAAGAACAAACTCAAGCATGAACCAACTTCCCTTAAACCCTCTAAAACTTCTCCCCCATTGGCATTGATTGCCAAAATGGGTGAAAAGTTCTAGAAGGCCAATATAGTGATAATTCCTCCAACGGTGTGCATTTGCACATATCCAATGATGAATACTTGGGAGGAACTAGAACTATATTGAGGGCCTGAAGATTGCCAAAGTAAATAAAAATAAAAGAAGCATCAACAAATGACGCAAGAAATCACAAGATTCGACGAACCAATTGAAAACAACAAATGAGATCAAATGGAAACAACAAGATATTATGATACGATTAAAAGAGTGTTTTAAATAAAAATAGAGAGGCTCCCCAAGATTTTTGCACAAATAGACTAGTTGCATTTGAATACATCATGCACAAATTTGGAATCCTCGTTCCCCATTGAGCATTTAAAACACAACATATGAGAAATAAGACAAATGAGCATTATTAAATGAACTGGAGGAGCTCCCCAAGGATTATGCACCAATTATGATAATTGCATTCGGTAACAAAGTGCATAATCATGGAATCCTCACTCATCCAAATCCATTTAACAATATAAGGTATGAGAGAACAACTATGAGTGCCCAAAGATGCAAATACAAGAGACAAGCACTCATTGGAAAATTAATTTGGAAGCCACCAAAGCATCAAAAAGAAATAGAAAGGTGGTCGCCAAGGAATAAAATCTCAACGAAAAATATCTTCTCTTAAGTGTATAAGTTTCTAAGTGGAAAACATCACAAAGACATATGCCCACAAGGAAACAAGCACACAAAAAGAAGATGGACAAGAAAGCACATGAAAACCAAAATGAAGTCACAACATATACCAATAAGATTTTTGCTTGAAAGCATGGCCAAAGGCACAAAATTATCTTATTGTTCATTAATGAGATTCAAACACCAACACACTACATATATTACAACTATCACTAAGGGAAAAAAGATTGTTGGAATATATGGAGAAAGGCAACGAGAACCAAAAGGAAAAAACAACTTGAAAAGTCTCACTATTGCACATGAGAGAATTTGAGGAAAAGATGGGCAATGAAATTGCTAGATTGACATATTAGGGATTGGTGAATCATATGTATGATTTTGTATAGTCCCTCTAATATGCACTCATCTCAATTTACTCACATTTGCAATAAGAGTTTCTAATAAGACCAAAACACAAACAACAACATCTGTAATTACAAGAGAGATCATGCCACGAAGCAACCTACAAGAGGTTGGAAACAATATGTGTATGCATGAGTAAGGGATACTTGTTACCAAGATATAATTGGTAGGATGTAGAGGATAAGAATTTGTTGATCATCCTAGCTTGTCTCCATTGGACATGTAGACACTACTTCTTCCTTATTTGAGAGACAAGCATCCAATATATCACCAATGTACCTAACACATATTAAGTACAAAATGGTCCCCAAACATATTGGGTCCAAAGCAGTTAGTGCAACTACAATACATAGGAGAGACTCCACGAAAATATGTGCATATAGATATGAAATTGAATTTCATGCACATCTTAGATAATAGGATTTGGTGGAGTTTCCCCTATATATTGGTACAATGAAAGCAAACATGCCATAATATAAACAATTAGTAAATATGCATGCACAAGACTTCCAAGAACCAAAAGGAGATACAATTTGAACAAAAATATCAAGTAAACCAAGCCAACACACACAAGAGCGTGACACGACAAAAGGTGTCCAAATTGTGTCAAAGAACCAAATCAACACATGAAGGATCACAAATTAAACAAATGAACCAGGCAAAAGCCAAAGAGAAAAAGATAGACAAGAACTCACATGCTCAAGGAAATGTCTCGTTCTAAAAACTTAAAACAAGAAATAAGGAATGAGACAAAACCAACTCCCCAAAGAGAAAGGTTCCAACAAATAAACCAAACTCTCAATGCTTTTAATGATGGCACAAAATACCAAAGTGAAAATATCAAACTTCCAAGAACATAAAGCATGATATGGATCAAAGCAAGAAACATAAAGGAGTGTTCTAAATAATATAGGAGAGCTCCCCCATAAATAGTGCATTATGAAAGATTTTGCTTTTGAATGCAAAATGCACACAAATGGGATCATCACTACTTACCTATATTAAATGAAACACAAGAGAAAGCCAATAAAATCAAATGATCCAAAAGAGGCAAGGAAGACACGGGAGTCAACACAAACAAACAAAACCAATGTAAATATGATCAATAAATTCTAACATACATAGCATACTAATTGTCCAATGGCAGGAAGTATAGTAATAATTTTCCCAAGGTAGCTTGCAAGAAAATATAAGATCGTATTCACACTAATAAGCATATAACAAAGTATTAGAATTAAGCTTGATGTTTCGAAAGAGATTCTTGGTAGCTACTAATAATTACACAATCACTAGTGATTAGAGTGACTTGAAGCTAATGGTTTACATGAGGATATAGAGATCCAAATATGAGGAAAAACATACCAAGAAACATTCTCACAAACAAGATCCAAAAGATGAGAAACAAAGGCATTCAAGCAAATTTGAACTTGTTTGAGCAAATGTGTCACATAGGAGCTAGATAATTATCAATATCTATTCTATGTGACACAACATTGAATTTTCACATTTTCTAGGCTTGTAATATGCACTAAATCCCCCCATAATGTGATAACCATAAGTCTTAACACGAGGCAACAATATCCAAAATAGAGATAATTAATGGAAACTATAAAACTTAAATTTTTCATGAGGATACATACCACATAGAGAATGGACAATATTGCAATATCACTACTAAGTAGTATTACTCATGTACACACATTTTTAGGATTGTGGAATGCCCAAGCATAACACTCCCCCAAAATGGGATACTCCATTAATCTCTCACAAGAGCCAAAAAGTTTCCAATTGAATTTAATAATGGATCTAACACAAGAAACACACATACATGGTGTGCAAACCAACAAATAAGTAAGTGGTAAGCACAACATATACAAAAACATGCAAGGTATAAAACCAACACATGCACAAGGGGCTAGTAACTTTCAATGTAATGAGGTAAGCACATGTTACCGCAAGGAGGAACATTGGAAATATAATAGAGGCAATATAATCCACATGACTTGGCTTGGCAAATATAATATATGAAGATCCTAAATTCTTTATGGTGAAACCAAGTCTCCATTGTACTCCAAAATCACCTATTGATCAAGTTTTGGCTTGTTGGTCCCCAACCAAGTTGGGTTCTAACAAGTTAGTCACAATAGGCTTGGCAACCCAAATGGTTCTTTTCTTGACACCACATTGAGCACCAACAAATTTGGCAAACACATTGCCAACCTCATCCTTATGAAGAGAATAAGCATCACCAATCAATATAGGGTTGGATAAGAAAATACCAATAGTGCATGAGGAAGAAATGTGCCTCTTTTCATGAAAAATGTAGCAACTTCTTGTCTTGCTACCTTTATTCTTAGGTGATGCCACAGCTCGAGGAAGAGCTTGAGTAGTCCTCTTAGGAAGAGGCCCATCTATAACTTGAAGAAGAGCTTGAGGCTGCTTCCCTTGTTGTTTCACACTAAGAGGCTTCTTCTTCAATGGGCAAGATATAACACGATGCCCTTCGTCCTTACACTTGAATCAAACAATGTTGGTCGGCTTGTTTACTTTATCTTGGCCATTCTTCTTGTTGCCCTTGTGCTTCAACTTGTTAGTAGACTTGTCCTTGATATTGGAGTTGAATCCAAGTCCACTCTTGTCATTGGAGGATTTTTGCACGCTCAAGATGTGGTTGAGTGTGGCCTTCCCTTTATGGCCCATTTTCAAGTCATTCTTCAAAGAAGTGACTTGAGCCTTAAACTCTTTAATTTCCTCTACATGGTTAGTGTCAACAATAATAGTAGTAGAGGAAGTAGAATCTACATTGTTAGAGCAACAAGGCACGGAATGCAATTCATCACAAGATATAACATGGTTATGCGGAGATGAATTACAAGGACTAGCACATGGCAATATCTCATTAGGAGTAGAAGTAGTGCTAATGTCCACATGAGGCCCACTAGATGTTACCTTTGACATAATGGCCTTTACCATGGAAGACTATAAGATCCTCATGCGAGCGTGAGAGCTTAACATGACTTTCTTCCAATTTCCCATAGTTGCTAGATAGCAAAGCAAGTTGAGCCTTTAGCTCAACATTCTCCTTCAACATCGATGCTTTACAAGAAATAGAGTTAGTAGCACAAGCATCATCATTAATTGCAAGAGGTGAGGGAAACTTGGCAAGCTTGTTTGAATATGAAGCTTTAAGTTTCTCATGCGACTCAGTGAGTTTGATGAGCTCACTCTTAACGACCTGAGCCATTTTCGAGGTGCTTAAAATCCTCAACAAGTTTAGCATGGGCAATAACAAGTTCATAATTTTTAGTTTGAGAGAACTTGCCACCACAAGTTCTCTATAATGGTTTTCCTTTACTCTAGATAATTCTAGAGCAAAGGTCTCGTCAAGAGATTCCTTGGTGGTTTGTTCCTATAAGAAAGCTTTTCTTAGATCATTAGAGAGAGTTTTAAGATTTTCAATGGTGTGCTCTTGCTCCTCATCTTGATCTTGCAATTGCTCAATAATTTTCTTGATCTCCGTAGCAAAGGTTAAGATTTCAACAAAGTTAGAGAAAGGAATATTATCCTTAACAAGAGCACGATAAACAACCTCACCCTTTTCATCTAAAGAGGCAATCTCATCCTCTACTTCCTCATTATCCTTATCAACATCATCATCATGAGATACAATGGGATCCAAAGAGGTTACCTCTGTTCCCTTAGCCATAAGGCATATGTGAGAACCGGAAGAAGGTGATGATGAGATTGCATTTGTAGATCTAATCAAACACTTGTCTTGACCCATACAATCTTCGGTTTCCTCTACATGTTTAGCAACACAAGCACTAGAGGAAATAGAAACATTTTTAACATGACCACAAGACAAAGCAAGCATATCATTATGAGATCTATTCAAGCCATTTTTACATGATATGCAAGGACTATCAACACAAGCATGTAAGGAGTTTTGAGTGCTAGTAGTGTTAAGGTCCAAAGATAGAGTATTGCAACTAGATATAGAAGATGGATTACCAATAGTAAGCTCACTATCCACAATGCAAATTCTATCACCACTCACCATATCATTACCTTGTGAAAAATCACATGTTGGTGAAGTGGTAGAAGATGAGAACTCATCACGGCCGGAGGTCGAGGGAAAATAATCACCCTCAATAATGTTGGAATCACTATATTTATCTTGAAGCTTGGTCCATATCTCATGAGCACTCCGATAAGGCATGATTGAAGTAATAACTACATTTCTCACAACAAGTAAAAACACTTTAGTAGCTTGAGAATCTATATAAGAGTTCATATTCTCCTCTAAAGATTCGTTTTGGGGATCCATAGGAGAAGAAAAACCCATATATAGAATTCCCTCAATGGATGGGTGAATGTCTCGAAAATAATCAAGCATGCGAGATATCCAATCTTCATAATTTGTGCCATCGAATATATAAACGGAATCGTGCACTACTCCCCTAGTTGACATCGTTACTCTCAAGGTGGTGAAGCCTAAAAGCAAGAGACCTCGCTCTAATACCAATTGAAAGATCACGGATGTCGCCTAGAGGGGGGATGAATAGGCGGTTTAAAACTTTTACGAGATGGGCTTAATAATGGCGGAATAAAACTAGCGTTTTCTTTTGTCAAGCATAAAGCCTAGATATCCTAAGGTTCATGATGATCGGCTCAACACGTCGAGCTCGTTGGGGAACCTCAAGAGGAAGGTATGATGAGCACTGCAACAAGTTTTCCCTCAGTTATGAAACCAAGGTTATCGAACCAGTAGGATCAAGGAAACACCTCCAAGGTGTTGTTTCAAACTTGGAATCCTGCACAACACAACCACAGAACTTTGCCCCCAACTTACAGTGAGGTTGTCAATCTCACTGGTTTTTCTAAAAACAAAGGATTAAACGTATTGTGTGGAATATAGTAATTGCTTTGTAGAAAGTAAACAGAAAACAGTAAATAATAGATTGTAGATTGATGGTAAAAGAATGGACCGGGGTCCATAGTTCACTAGAGGTGATTCTCCTTAAGATAGATGACATGTTGGGTGAACAAATTACAGCGGGGCAATTGACAAACATCAAGAAAGCATACATGCATATACTAATAATCTTGACTCCTACGAGATTTGATTGGGTATTACAACATTATACATAGACTGTAATCCAACTGCATCTATGACTAATAATCAACCTTTAGGTTATCATCCGTACCACCTCCATTATTAAGTTGCAAGCAACAGACAATTGATTAAGCAAAGTGTGTAAAGTAAACAATACGATTGTTCTATGAACAAAGGATTGTTGTTTTCTCCCGAGTAGCAACAACACATCTAGTACCTTAGAGATTTCTTTCACTTCCCTAGATTCCTAGAGGCATGAACCCACTATCGAGCATAAATACTCCCTCTTGGAGTTGCTAGCATCTACTCGGCCAAGATAGCTACTAACAATGGAAAGCATGATAGAATCAATAATCAATCTGAAATAGCATCTCAATATCCATCGGATCCACGCAAACACAACATGTAGGATTACGAATAGATGATCTTGATCATGAACGGAGCTCACAAGATCTAAACATGGTAGCACAAAGGAGAACAACCAACCATCTAGCTACTACATGGACCCATAGTCCAGAGATGAACTACTCATGCATCACACCGGAGGCAGTCATGGTGATGAAGAAGGCCTCCAGGGTGATCTCTCCCCTCCGGCAAGGTGCCGGGAAGAGCTTTAGATCCCTCCCGATCTAGGGATGGAGATGACGGCGGCTACAGACTCTTTCGTGGAATTTTGATCAGGTACTTAGGGTTTTCGTCCCGGTGGCAATGTATAGGCGAAGGGGCAAGGCCGGTGGAGTGCCAAGGGGCCCACACCCCTTGGTGGCGTGGCTAGGGCTGGCCGCACCACCACCAGGTGTGGCCGGCCTGGCTCCCCTCTTCGTATCCCCTCTGGACTTCGTGTTCCTTCTGGTGAAATATTGACTTGGGCTTGTGTCCAGTCCAATTCCGAGAATATTTCCTTGCTAGCTTTTCTGAAACCAAAAACAGCAGAAAACAGGCAACTTGCACTATGGCATCTTGTTAATAGGTTAGTTCCAGAAAATGTGTAAAAATAATCCAAAGTGTGGACAAAACATAAGAAAGTAGATATAAAACAAGCATGGACCATCAAAAATTATAGATATGTTAGCAACGTATCAACATCCCAAGCTTAACTCCTGCTCGTCCTCGATTAGGTAAGTGATAAAAATAAAGAATAATTTTTGAGGTGACATGCACCATCATAAACTTGATCAAAGTATTTGTAAAACATTGATAGCTGGGATCATAGTACTTTAACATAGCATGAAAGATATAGTTCTAACATTAAGACATAGTAACTATGTTGTAACATAAAAAAGTACAAACAAAAGATTCATGAATAACGATGCTTTGAAAGACGTTTGTTTATTTCACATATAGAAAACATAATGAGAATGGTATTCAACTTGTCCCTCAGATTGTAGCAAAACATAAATGCATAGGACACCTTCAAAGTTCATAAGGGTGACTAGATACAAATAATTTAATAACAAGCAATATCAAAGTTTATGATTCAATCAACAAGTTTTGGGACAATGCACATTAAACTAAGAATGACCACTATGCTCTCTCAATAGGTGCATAAAGATAGAAGATGGAGACTGAACATAAAAGTAAAAGAAAGGCCCTTCATAGAAGGAAGCAAGGATTCAAGTCTCATAAAGAGCTTCCAAAAATTATGGTACTTATTAGCTTTCAACTCTCATTGCCCCTATCATAAGCATCTTTAGGTGATTAAGGTTAAAGTGAACAAATATGAGGATATGCTTGACAAGTTATAAGTTGAAATCTCATGCCCCTTACTTACGAAGACCGAACCTCATGCTACTCAACTTTAGTCACGAGTAAGTTCTTGTCATTGTAAGTACATGTGTATCATAGAGAACCGCCAACGGGGTACCCCTTACCCAATGATACAGAAGCATTCCCATATCAAAATGACAAGGCAAGAACACAATGAGCATCTCAGCGATCTTTTTATTTGCTATTTGCATAGGTTTTTATTAAGGATGCTTCATAGATTGCTCATTATGGTTATGCTGCAAGTTTCCACCATGATTAGGGATGGCTTAGGATAGTGGCCCAGGCGTTTCTCTAACACATATACAAACTCCATGAGCGTACAAGCTCCCCTTTTATTTCACACCGCCATGATCCATAAGTAAAAGAACATGATATCAACCGAATAAAGTGCAATGTTGAAAGCGTACCCCATGGTAACATGGTTCTGCTAATTCACAACTTATAAAGCACAAGAATATACGCAACATAGATGGGCACAATGGTTCAAGTTTATTAAGTGCAAGAAAAGTAAAGTGTGCCATCAAGTTTGTGAGAGCTTTAATCACTAATTTTCACATAACAAGTTTAATTCGGAAGGTAGATAAAAACATGAATATACTTGGAATAGCAAATGATAATAGGTAGGTATGGTGGACTCTTTGGAATAACTTGGTTTTATTTGGAGTTGGATGCATGAGTGGAACTCATACTTGGTTATGGACGCTAGCAAAAGACTAGGAGCGACCAACTAAGAGAGCAATAATGGCCATAATCATGCAAAGCGACAAAACATTATTAATTAAAACATAAAGTGATATTACAAGTCGAAAACTAAATGATCATAGAGGCTATGGTGACTTGGTATAGTCTTAACATGGTGTGAGCATGCGCCAAGTCAACCCAAATAAAGCGTCAAAGGAGAATACCACAATACTATGCTTTAATATGCTAAAACAACGCATGATTCTTTCAAGGCACATAAAGCAATCTCAATTGATTGTAACAAGTAATGCTACAGAAAAATCACTAAGCATAAAGCCAAAACAATATCAAGCATGACATGATAAAGTCTAAGTCACAGTAAAAAAACAAGACTCCTTTTATACCACTTAAGCATGAACTTTTCCTACTCTTTTCCAATCCAAACCAACTTATTTGAAAACTAATGTATGAATGAGGGGGTCCAACCAATTTATTCAAGCAAACTAAGCAAACGAAAACTAAAAACTAAAACGAAGGCGCTCCAAGAACAACACAATTGTGCATGAAACAATAAAAATGAAGTGTTTAGAAGAAACCTGAGATTTTTATTGATGAAGAAGGGGATGCCTTGGGCATCCCCAAGCTTTGACGCTTGTAATTCTTGAATATTTATTGGGGTGACACGGGTGACATCCCTAAGCTTGAGCTTTTTTCCATACTTCATCTTATCACATTACTCTTCCCTACACCTGAAAATTTTCCTTTATACAAAACTTCACACAATCTTCATTAGCAACATTAGTGTACTCAAGATAATAAGTCTTTAGGTTCAGTTTCAACACAAGTAAAACTTCCATTAAAACATAAGCTACTGTAGCACTTCCTTCAAGAATTTGGCAAAAACTCAAAGAGGAAGAGATTAAGAGGCAAATTGCGAATAATGGCAGAAATTTGTCAAAACAGACCAGTAGGTAAAAACCGACTTTTTCGAAGACCTTCTGTTACTAAAATCGAAAAGTGTTGAACTAACGAAAGTTAGATAATAACCAGGGCCATAAGAACAAAACGTTACAGGTTAATCCGTCGTACAGAGATTTTTCATAAATTTTTACAGCGAAGCACAAAAATCTGTTTCGGGACAACAACTTTCTCAAGTCTTACTTCTCTCTCGTTAGAGGATATTCTTGGCACAAAAAACACATAAAAATGATAAGGAGAGGTTATTACTGAAGTAATAACTTCCAAGACTCAACAACAAAAGACTCCTAATGAAATTTGGGTTATCTCCCAATAAGTGATTTTCTTTAACGCCTTTGAGCTAGGCATAAGAAGCAAGAAACGATTCAAGTATTTTCAAATGAAGAAGCATTAAGATCAATACCAGAAATATCTTCAACAAGGCAAGGTATATCATCCAAATAAGTTCTAGAGGATCCTCTCTCAATGCTCTTGGGTTCACTATTTTCATCAAACCGGTTTTCAGGAACAATCCAATAAAAATTCTTTTCTAAAGCTTCATGCATTCCTACAAGTTTAAAAGGCATTGGTATCTTAATCTCCCCATTGGGTTTGGTTTTGTCCATCCTTTATCAGGTACCAATAACATCTACACATGAGCCTAGCATACTAAGCGATCGAAAACTTTTCTAGCTTCTTTAGCAACATCATAGAATTCCTTAAGCAAAGTTTCCAGAATGAAATCTCTTTTTTCAGGATCCTCAATCTTTAAGTTTAAGAAACATTACTTGCATTATGGGGTTGAGGCTAACAAACCTAGCTTCCAACATGTGAATTAAACGAGCTGCAACAATTTCATAATTTGGAGCAAGTTCTGCCAAGGGCCTATCCACAATATCCTCATGCTTGCTAACATGGTTAAAGAATTCTTCAATATTATCTTTCCCAATTGTAGAGCCACTACCTATTGAAAGGTTTTTTAGAGTGAACTTAGGTGTCAACATGGTGGGCTAAGAATGAGGTAACAACTTACAGAAAGAACTATTTTTGTGTGTGTTTTTTAATAAAGAAATAAACTAGTATAACTATTTTTTTGTGTTTTTGATAAAGAAACAAGCAAACAGAGCAGAAATAAAAGAAGCAAAACAAATTAAAGAGATTGGTTATGAGGGACTCCCCTTGTGAAAATGTCCTTGACTCCCCGGCATAGGCGCGAGAAAATGCTTAATGATCGGCTCAACACGTCGAGCTCATTGGGGAACCTCAAGAGGAAGGTATGATGAGCACAACAGCAAGTTTTACCTCAGTTATAAAACCAAGGTTATCGAACCAGTAGGAGCAAGGAAACACCTCCAAGGTGTTGTTTCCAACTTGGAATCCTGCACAACATAACCACAGAACTTCGCCCCAACTTACAGTGAGGTTGTCAATCTCACCGGTTTTGCTAAAAACAAAGGATTAAACGTATTGTGTGGAAGATAGTAATTGCTTTGCAGAAAGTAAATAGAAAACAGTACATAATAGATTGTAGATTGATGGTAAAAGAATGGACCGGGGTCCATAGTTCACTAGAGGTGATCTCCTTAAGATAGATGACATGTTGGGTGAACAAATTATAGCGGGGCAATTGACAAACATCGAGAAAGCATACATGCATATACTAATCATCTTGACTCCTACGAGATGTGGTTGGGCATTACAACATTATACATAGACCGTAATCCATATGCATCTATGACTAATAATCCACCTTCAGGTTATCATCCGAACCCCCTCCAGTATTAAGTTGCAAGCAACAGATAATTGCATTAAGCAAAGTATGTAAAGTAAACAATATGATTGTTCTATGAACAAAGGATTGTTGTTTTCTCCCTAGTAGCAACAACACATCTAGCACCTTAGAGATTTCTGTCACTTCCCCGGATTCCTAGAGGCATGAACCCACTATCGAGCATAAATACTCCCTCTTGGAGTTGCTAGCATCTACTCGGCCAAGATAGCTACTAACAATGGAAAGCATGCAAGATCACAAATAACATAGACATGATAGAATCAATAATCAATCCGAAATAGCATCTCAATATCCATCGGATCCATGCAAACAAAACATGTAGGATTACGAATAGATGATCTTGATCATGAACGGATCTCACAAGATCTAAACATGGTAGCACAAAGGAGAAGAACCAACCATCTAGCTAATACATGGACCCGTTGTCCAGAGATGAACTACTCACGCATCACATCGGAGGCAGTCATGGCGATGAAGAAGGCCTCCAGGGTGATCTCTCCCCTTCGGTAGGGTGCCGGGAAGATCTTCAGATCCCTTCCGATCTAGGGATGGAGATGACGGCGGCTCCAGACTCTTTTGTGGAATTTTGATCGGGTACTTAGGGTTTTTGTCCCGGTGGCAATGTATAGGCGAAGGGGCAAGGTCGGTGGAGTGCCAGGGGGCCCACACCCCCTGGCGGCGCAGCTAGGGCTGGCCGCGCGACCACCAGGTGTCGCCGGCCAGGCTCCCCTCTTCGTCTCCCCTCTTGACTCTGTGTTCCTTCTGGTGAAATATTGACTTGGGCTTTTGTCCGGTCCAATTCCGAGAATATTACCTTACTAGCTTTTTATAAAACCCAAAACAGCAGAAAATAGGCAACTGGCACTGTGACATCTTGTTAATAGGTTAGTTCCAAAAATTCCAAAGTGTGGACGAAACATAAGAAAGTAGATATAAAACAAGCATGGAACATCAAAAATTATAGATACGTTTGCAACGTATTAGTTCACCTATGTGCACCATCAACTTATGCTAAGCAAGAATAGCAACAAAGTGATAGCAATATAGATTACTTCAAGCATGAAGGCTATCACAAGGTAAAGTGCATAAGCAAAGAGCTCGGGTGTATAGATAACCGAGGCACGCGAGGATGATGATATTTTACCGAGTTCCTCCCAACAAGGGAGTACATCTCGTTGGAGGGGTGGGCGGTTCTAAGACCACCAATGCCACAAGAGGCCTCGCCCTATTCTCCCGAGCACCCACTATGCGGAAAGCACCCGTTCCACTATGGGACACTTGAGGGCGGTCACCAAACCTGTACAAGATTGAGGCAATCTCCACAACTTAATTGGAGGCTCCCAATAATCACCACCAAGGCCACTATCTTGGGGAGAGATCCACAACTTAAATGAAGGCCCCAAGAACATGCCACAAATGCCACAGAACCATCTAGGGTTCCAAGAACCCAAGAGGGACAATCTTCTTGATTTCACCAACCAAATCCTCTATAGAGAACTCAAACAGATGCACCTAATGCAATGGCAAGTCCTTTAATCTCAAATCCCACAAAATCTACAAAAGGTATTGGTGGAATAAGAGAGGAAGAACACAAGAGGAAATCCACAAAATAAACCCCAAGATCTAGATCCCAAGATGTTCCCCTCACATAAAGGAGAGATGGATTGGTGCAGTTGTAGATCTAGATCTCCTGTTTCAAATCCCCCAACATGATTCAAGAAATATGGGAGGGATTGAGAGTATTTGGAAGCTCTTGAAGGTAGAAATAATGGAGGAGATAGAGAGAGATCAAGCAACCAGACTCTTGGGGAAGAAGAGGGCCTTTTATAGGTCCCCACGACAACTAGCCATTGTAGACCTCTTATCCCGGAGTTTCCGACCTTCAGGACCGGAGTGTCTGGGGTCCAGACTCCGGCCAGGACTTCGGGCAGCCTTCACATGCTCTCTATACACCCTCGGAGTCTAGGCCGGAGTCTCCGTCCCTCCAAAGTCTCCGGGGTGCAAACCCTGGAGTCTCCGGCCCTCACAAAATTGGCAGAAACACCAATTCAAAAACAATCATAACTTTTGCATCCGGACTCCGATTTTGATGATCTTGGGCTCATTTCGAAGAGGACAACAAGATCTAAAAGATTATGCATGTAACCATCATAGTACACCAAGGTAGGATAGAACCTAATGATGAAAGGTTTAACCTATCTATAAAAAGACAAACCAGTAAAACCTCCAACATAAAAAATGCAATAGAGAATGCATATGAAATCCGTTTTCTATGAACTTGAGCTTGTCATGGAGATTAACACAAGATCTAAATCCTATCGTGGATAAGAACCAAATAAGAACCAAGAAATATGATGTCAAGTATGCAAATGTTTGAGCTCTCTTTGAAGGATATGATCAAGTTACTCACTCGAGAGCCCCTCTTGATAGTACGGTTATCTATCCTAAACCCGGTCTCCCAACAACAACATGAGACCGGAAAAAGGGAAAACATATCAAGATAATTCCTTTTCCTTGACCAATCCACTTGAGCTTGATGTAGACAATCTTGTCCTTCTCAAGATGGACACCTTTCTTGATTGCTCTTCCTTGAGCATGAATGATGAAGACTTCGAACATGCTCCCCATACACCATGGGGAAACCTCTTCTTTGGCCTTGTATTCATCGATCCATGATCACCGAGGATGGCAAGCTTCGAGCATGATATCTTCTTGAGATGGTGCATCTTGAGCTTTGCACAACATTTGTTCTAACTCCAATTGGATGATGTCTTGAAGATACACATGAGGAACTCCATCTACTTATTCAATACACACTTGATCTTCTTTTCTTTATTATTCTTCTTCTACAAGATACCAATAGGCCCAAAGCCCTTGGACAATGCTTCTTCTTCATTTCTTCTACCTTGAAGCCAACACATGCTCCAAGCAATGTCAATGGACAATTACTACAAGTGCAACTTAATGCAAACATTAGTCCATAGAGATTGTCATTAATTACCAAAACCACACATGGGGGCCCACATGCTCTTTCACCATCTCAACGATTTCATTGGAAGGAACATGCCACAAAATATCAAAGAGCTCTTCAATCTCAGGCACTCTAGCCTTAGGGTTACCATTTAGAGGGAATTCACTGCTTTGAAGAACAGGTTCAAGATCCTTGATCAGAACCTATTCCACACCTTCCCCACCCATGTAAATCTAGTGTTTGCATGTTGCATACTCCACAACTGGATCTTGGGGTATGGCCTTGATTCGTACATGTCGGATGAGGAGAGTGTGATTCCTAACAAGAATGACATTGGCCATGGTGTGGAAGCATCTGACAATGAAGCTTGGAAGGAGAAAAGAAGGAGTGGGTAATGCCAATGTGGAATGACAGAAGCCCCACCACCATCTAAAAAGAAGAAGGACAAGAAGAAGATGATGAAGAATAGAAGAAGGTTGTAGTACCCCCTCTCCGATGGTTCCTGAATAGTAATCATGATCGACTATGCTTGTGAACTTCCATTCGTGTTAGCTAGGGTTGCGTGATGATGAACCGATGAACTGCATATTCGTAGTAGGTCGATTTATCCATCGATGAACTTCCTTCTCAGATTATGATTTCTACCTTTAGTTGTGTGATAGAAGGGTAAGATCACCCATTGGAGAGAGGAGGTGACCGCATTTCAGGCCCGGGGCCAACCAAACACACATTTGCTTCACATTTGGGCTCTGGCCTTGCAAGCACATTACCAAACGGGCTGCACAAAATGCTCCACAGTTGAACTGCAAGCTACCAAACGTTATGTAATTCATGGCCCAAGGCCTGTATAAGGCTGGCAGTGTCAGCCACAATACTACCGGGCTGGGCCAAAAATTGATGCAGGTTACCAAACATGCCCTAACCGACTCCCGCAAATGGGCAGAACCATCTGATTCTGACTGAACACGGGCAAGGTCCAACAGTGTCCCACATACCGGCAGTCTTGTGCATTCCAGTCTAAATTTAGACTGGCTTTGCACTAACTTACAAATGCCATGGATAGGTCAACGGAGAAATAGCTTGCATTCATTGATAACTTTGAACTTTACAACCAAAAAACAAGTACAAATAAACCTAAACTGAACTAGATAGCCTCCCTCGACATAGTTGGTCTAACTGTCTTCGCCATCAACATAGCTAGCTTGGGCCTCATCGGCTGCACCACCGGAGCTCCCTTGGCCCTCGCCGCTACCACATTGGATCTTTATTGGACCTAGTAGCTAGGGTTGGTGTACCCCCGGCGTGCCATGTCATGGTGTCTTACTTGACCCGACGGTGTCGCCCCATTGCCATCTTGCGCTTGTTGACCCTTGTGAGGCTCATATGCTCCCACAGGGACTCATTTTAGTCCTCCGCCTCCGCCGCCGCGTGTAAAACATACTCCCACGCGCTGGTGGGTAAGGAGATTAGCATGCTTCAAATTATCATCCTAACACGGGATGAGAAGATGTGATCTGAGGTGACTCTAGAACCCATCTAGGGTTTTTGTCCCTCTCGTCGATGATGCCGCTGGTCCACTCCGTTTTTGGTGGCTTTGTATAACATTCTAGCATTAGAGGCTAGTAATAGGAGGAAATGTGATGTGTACATTGGATTCATGAATAAAAAATCTGGGGAAATTTCGTGCTTTTAAATAAAAATTGTCAAAGTGATTGAAGTTTCACTTAAGTTGAGAAAATTGAAGTAGATCATCAAGTTGAGCGCGACAAACTTCAACATGACCTTTGTTAAAACCTTTGTTTTGGGTAGGGAGTTTATGATAGTTGGATGAGATAGAAATGAAGATATCAACAACACATCACATCAGTGTGTATTATATATTACTGTCATGGTATTTCTTAAATAGGAATTCATAAAGGAAATCAAATCAAGCCTTTCCATCCCATCTTGATCATTATCTTTTATATTATCACATATGTTGGATATTGTTCTGGTACTAGGTGATCATTAGACTTCATTAACCAAATCTTGATTTACTATATTGTTCTTGATCCAAGGTATTTGATCAAAATAATGAGAAGGAGAAATTAGATATGCAAGGATATATTATCATCTTTAGTAGAAGAGTCTTAACAGAGAATTAAGCCACTTGGAGTGTTTGGAAAATATATTATAAAAGTGACACTGGTGGAGTGAGGTGGATTAAACCATAGAATAAAATGAGCTATATTAGGTTAGCCATAAGAATTCAAGCTAGTGCAAGATGAGGCGTGGAGTATAAGTTGCTTGAGGTAATTGAAGACATGATCTTATAACCAAGCTATATTTTAGAGAAACATTTGATTCCAGGAGTAGTATCATCAATCTTAGAGCTAGTTGTGAACACTTAAAATATAATGTGGATTGGAGTTCTTCAATTTATTAGGAGAACATTGTTGATCATATACTGTTAAGGGAGTTGGCGATTGAAGTCAGAAGCCACTATCCTACTGGAGTTGAGTCCATTATAAGTATTTGAAGACAAGTAGTTATACGTGAGGGTAGGTTATGGAAGGCATCATTTCTAAGCCTTTAAGATTCATGAGAGGAAGTAGGGATTAATTTTGAAGGAAGTGAGTTTAACATGCTAATGGATATGGATCCATTAGAATTAGCTAAGGGATGAGAGTAACTCTATTGTGATTAAATAAAGAGCTTTTGTGTCAAGCTCATAAGACCAACAGATGGATTTAGGAAGAGTAGTACGAGGAATAAGTAGTTGACAGGTGAGATCATCATGTTAAGTCATGATGATGGTGAATATAGAGGAGTATCTTATCTAGGAAAGGTGTTCCCTATTTGAAGGCCAAAATATATAAAGTATTAAAGTGTGGGAAGGTATTCCTTCATTGTCATAAAATGGATTATATTCAAGTTATTATAAGAAGCATATCCTATATGGCCAATCTTCTATTAATAATAAGTCATTACTTAAAAGGATAGTGGATCACAAGTGTATGACATAAACCTTGTCCATCTCAAAATGCCAGGTCCTATAGATACATGAGTAACATCTTATCAAGGATAGGATCAAGCCTGCACAAGTATCTTATCTATCTTATATAGGGTAGTGGACCACGGTAAGTCATTACTTAAAATCATTCCCTATTTTCAATTATCTATAGGAATATTTTCTCTGGTGGGTTACAAGACTTCACTTCTTATCCCTAACTACACTAAGTCAATATTGTGAGTGAATACTGTTTTATTTAAAGAGATCTTATATCCACACACTTGGAAACTAGGTTTATAACTTTAACTCATGCATTAATTGTAATTAAAAGAAAATTATTGTATGAGGTCATATTTCATTAAAAAATAATTCTTTAGATTTATACGTATCAAATTATAAAAAATATATACACCAGGGAGGGTTCCCTAAAAACATAAGTAATATGTTGAATCAAGAGTTCACAAAAAACAAGTATTATACTTTATGTGTTTATCATATATATATATATATATATTAAAAGAAAATCATGCATCTGTTTGTCTGTCAGGGAGACAACCATACAAGGCAAAACCCTAATCCACTTTAAAATCTCTCAAAATGGGTTTAAAAATTTCAACCTTAGGTTTTGGTGGGCTCTGGTATTTATCATAAATTTCTACACTCCATTTTATCCTATTTTAAATGGCTTAAAACACTTATAATGGGTTATTTAATGGAATATAGGGTTTTAGTAAGTGCCAGGTGATTTTCAGAAAATCTTCTAAGTATACGTTGTGTGCTAGAATGTGGGTGAGTTGGGTTCTAGGTTTTCTAGCTTCTTGGAAAAATCACCTCCGTCCACCTCCTACTGCAGGCACCTGCGTGTCACCGTCGCGGCTGTCAGAGCTCTGCGCCACGATTCCCACTCACCGCCGCTGTGAGAGGAGGATAAGACTGCGAGAGCCTTGCTCTTACTTCCTCTATCTCTCTCATTCTTCCCAACCTCTCCATCTCGATTTTATTCTAGATCCAGAACCCTAGCCGATGGCCACCGGGTGGCTTCAATTCACCATTACTATCGTTCCTAGCCTCGTCCGACGATACCATCGTCTCCCTCGCATCTCCAATAGCCTCTCCAATGCTTGAATCGACTCGATATGCTCAGAATCGACCACTGCATTCTTTCCTTCTCCGAATATGAAGACCACCGCCGACAACCGTGCCATCACCACCGTCCACCTTAAGCCACATTGTTGTCACCATAAGCTTCAGGGTGAGCTTTCAGTTCTTCCAGTGCTCCCCTTAATTTCTAGCGTAGGCCGTAGCATCGTGTCATCATGCACCATCGTTATTTAGTGCTGAGAAAGCTTCCGTACAACAAACCAATGGTGCTGACACCTTTAGGTTTATCGTGCTCCCGCGAGTCGAATGTGTCCATCCCCGCGAGCTTCCTAGCGTCGTGGCCATGCTCGTCTGAGACGCTATCATAGTGCTGATGTGGCACTAACATGACTCCGACGTGACACCATTGTGTCACATGGGGTCACGTTGACGTTGACCGCCAGCGTGTCATCCAACGTGGTCCTAGATCTTAGTAACCTCAGCCTCCGGATAAAAGAAATTAAAACAGTTCACTTATGCTAATGTCAACCTAACGCAATAAAAGGTTTAATCTTTCGAGAAATTTTAAATAACGATTTAATATTGTAAAATTCAAACTAATTCATTTTAAACTAGAAAAATACATATATATATACAACATGTTGAAAAAATAAGCTCTATCATTATAAAATATAATATTCAAGTGGTGAACTGAGTATAAATGAAATGAATTAATAAACCTTAATTAATCCCTTTCTTTTATTATAAATTTAAAAGCGGTTTATATAAAAAATAATATGCCTTTTATATTAGTCACCTAAGCTTTAGTTTTACAAGTAAAATATCAACTATTATTTGTCTTAAATAGTACACGTTTAAATTTTCTTAAAAATATTGTTTAAAACTACCATTTAAAATTAATTGTATACAATTTTCCAAACAGGTTTTATACATTATAAAATCACCAAAAATATTATTTGAGAATTATTAATCATTTTTATTTCTATTCCCTTTACAAGTTAATGTACTCATTTAAAATTCAAAGAAAATTCTTAAGTAATTGAATTAATATCCTTTACATAGTAATAAAATATCATCACTATTTTCTTGTGTTGATAAAGTATCTCATTAACTTGAGATAGTAATGAAATACAACTCAAATAGAGGTAATGTTATTTTTATTTAACCCTCATGGAGTATTATGAAGTAAATAAAATATATTTTAATATTCTATTAAATATGTACAAGTCTCAAATTAAGGTTAAAATGTTTTATTCATTTATATTGATGGGTTCTTTCATGATAGCTTGGAGTTAGGATAAACCCTAAAGTAGCTAGGTATAAGTTTGGATTTTTATATTAAGCAAGATTTTCTTCAAAAGTTATTATTTTAAAGTACATCCCAAACAAAGTTTAACTATCTCCTTAAGTCTCTAGATGAATAACAAATCTTTATATAATAAGTTGGTGGCCAACTATAAACAAATGTGTATTATATGGACATATGCTTTCTTACTAAACATGTAAGACATTTCATAAACCCTCACAAACCTAATAAGAATCACAAGAGAGCAACCAATCTAAAAGTGCAACACATCTTGATCACCACAACTCAATAAACACTAGATCATCAAGGTCTATTCTAGGGTTTAGGGTTTATCACGACCTCATAACATACCTTATACATAATACATATTGCTTTTTTAAACATTAGTCCTTATTAGACGAATGATGCTATTTCATGTTTTGGAGTTTATACCAATTAGAAGACCTTGGATGCATTATCTTGTGGTTAAAAAGGCAAGTACATACTTGCTCATGTCCTTTTGTTATTTTATAGGTATTTATATTTCGTGCCCCTCGTTCATTAGTTGTACTCAGTTTTCCCCAGTCACTTAACTTTTCCTCACTTTTGCCCCTCTCCTTCTCGGAAACTCATCCAAGAGTTCAAACGGAAGCTGCCGTCAGGTTGACCGTTGGATGACGTGTGGGGCCACGCGGTCTAGGACCACATGGGGCCGTTTGGTTAGGAACACGTTATGTTGAAATGTGGGGCCGTGCCATGTGGGGCCAGTTTGTTGGGAACACGTTATGGGGGACGTGGTGTGGGACCATATGGAGCGCGTTTGGTGGTTATGTGTGCCCGGTCGCCTAAATTGGAAGTTTTCTTTTTTATTATTTTTATGATTGTCCTTTTTAAGAGCGCTTTCCCCCTCTCTCTCGCTAATAGTTGTGTTTTTTCCAAAAAAAAGGTAGCGAATCTAGAGAAGCTTCTCTCTTCTCTCTTTATTATTCCTTTTGGCCCTCGTTTTCCCCCAATCTATAGCAAATCTAAACCAGCAAATCTAACCAGCAACATAACTAAATTCAGTAAACAGAGCAGATGTAGATAAAGCAGCTAATATAGGATATATAGTACGGTACTTAACGAGGTTTGACAATTAGGCTGCTCAGCAGCAGCAACGGACAAGTTCAACACATACAAGACAAAAGAAGCTCCTTTATAGCAGCAACACAAGATAAGTGGCCCCTCATGGACTTTGCCAGGAGGGCCTCCGCCTCCTCCTCTAGCCCCTCCTCCACTTCTTTCTGCCTAGTCCGTTGACCTTGGGTGCCTTGGGCTAGATCGGGGGCATGCGACCCTCCTCGATGGCCACCTTCTGTAGGTTGCAGAGGTGAAGACCGAGCGCCTGGTGCTTGGCTATGAAGCCGTGGACGTTCACGGACTCGCCGCAGGTCCTCACGTTTTCGGCATGCTTCACGAGGGATTTGAAGTCGGTGGCACGAAGCCTCCTGGTGGTGGAGAAGGGGCACCTATATATGTCGCTGACGAAGAAGTTTTCGTACTGGCTGGACTTCAGCCTCCTCAGCACATGACGAGTCCTGGTGTCCTTGGACTCGATGTCGCTGCTATCCTCCAGTTGGAAAAAATAGCAGAGTGCAATAAGGACATGAATTAACCAATTGAGATCCCATGATTATTCCCCAAATCTCAAACCAAATCGAATACTGATCCTAACTACGAATAGGGGGATTCAAATACAAACATGGGGATTCATCGAAATACGAACAAGGGGATTCACCGAAATACGAGATCTAACACAAGTGGATTAGCTAATGTAAAAAATGGGAACAACTGAACCCTAATAACATTCAATCTAGCATCCAACGATGGGAATGGAGGAAGAACAAGGGAAGGGGAGACAATCCTGGTTACCTCCGACCATGGGTCGGCGATGCTGGTGTCATCGGGGTTCTCTAGCCTTATGTAATCAACCTCCTCGTAGGCATCCCAGCCGAGTGGGATCTTCCCGAGACCGGCGGGAGCCTCCTCGCCGGCGGCTATGGCGGAAGCAGGGACGGGGGTCTGGCTGCCTTCGATGCCTCGACGGGGGACTATCCGGGGACAAGGGCCCTCCTCGCTAGTGTCCTTGGAGGCGCCGATGGCCACCGCACCATTCTTCTCCATCACCGGCGTGGTTGGGGTTTTCTTGGAGGTTTGCAGAAGGTGATGGGACAGTGGAGACGGTTGAGTGAGCGAGTGAGTGATGAGTGAGAGTGAGGAGGCTGCTTACTCAAGATGATGAGCTCGTTGGGGAACCCCAAGAGGAAGGTATGATGAGTATAGCCACAAGTTTTCCCTCAGTTATGAAACCAAGGTTATCGAACCAGTAGGAGCAAGGAAACACCTCCAAGGTGTTGTTTCCAACTTGGAATCCCGCACAACACAATCACAGAACTTTGCCACCAACTCATCGAGGTTGTCAATCTCATCGGTTTTGCTGAAAACAAAGGATTAAACGTATTGTGTGGAAGATAGTAATAGCCCGCAGAAAGTAAACAGAAAACATTAAATAGTAGATTGTAGATTGATGGTAAAAGAAAGGACCGGGTTCCATTGTTCACTAGTGGTGATTCTCCTTAAGATAGATGACATGTTGGGTGAACAAATTACAGCGGGGCAATTGACAAACATCGAGAAAGCATACATGTATATACTAATCATCTTGACTCCTATGAGATTTGATTGGGCATTACAACATTATACATAGACCGTAATCCAACTACATCTATGACTAATAATCCACCTTTAGGTTATCATCCGAACCCCCTCCAGTATTGAGTTGCAAGCAACAGATAATTGCATTAAGCATTGGGTGTAAAGTAAACAATACGATTATTCTATGAACAAAGGATTTCTATTTTCTCCCTAGTAGCAACAACACATCTAGTACCTTAGAGATTTCTGTCACTTCTCTAGATTACTAGAGGCATTAACCCACTATCGAGCATAAATACTCCCTCTTGGAGTTGCTAGCATCTACTCGGCCAAGATAGGTACTAACAACGGAGAGCGTGCAAGATCACAAATAACAAAGACATGATAATATCAATAATCAATCTGAAATAGCATCTCTATATCCATTAGATCCCTGCAAACACAACATGTAGGATTACAAATAGATGATCTTGATCATGAACGGAGCTCACAAGATCTAAACATGATAGCACAAAGGAGAATAACCAACCATCTAGCTACTACATGGACCAGTAGTCCAGGGATGAACTACTCACGCATCACACCGGAGGCTTGCATGGTGATGAAGAAGGCCTCCGGGGTGAATTCTCCCCTCTGGCAGGGTGCCGGGAAGAGCTTTAGATCCCTCCCGATCTAGGGATGGAGATGATGGAGGCTACCGACTCTTTAGTGGAATTTTGATCGGGTACTTAGGGTTTCTGTATCGGAGGCGATATATACGTGAAAGGGGAGGACGAGGGGGTGCCCTAGGCAGCCACACCATCCCCTGGCGCGGGCCAGGCCTGGCCGCACGGCCAAGTGGTGTGGGTGGCCTCTGGCCCCTCTCCGTCTCGTCTTCTGGCTCCGTGTCCCCCTGGGTGAAATATTGACTTTGGCTTTTGTCCCGTCCAATTCCGAAAATATTCATTTTCTGACTTTCCTAGAACCAAAAATAGCAGAAAACAGGCAGCTGGCACTGTGGCATCTTGTTAATAGGTTAGTCCAAGAAAGTGTATAGAAATACTCCAAAGTGTGGACAAAACATAAGAAAGTAGATATAAAACAAGCATGGAACATAAAAAATTATAGATACGTTAGCAACGCATCAACATCCCAAGCTTAACTCCTGCTCGTCCTCGAGTAGGTAAGTGATAAAAATAAAGAATAATTTTTTAGGTGACATGCACCATCATAAACTTGATCAAAGTATTTGTAAAACATTGATAGCTGGGATCATAGTACTTTAACATAGCATAAAAGATATAGTTCTAACAATAAGACATAGCAACTATGTTGTAACATGAAAAGGCACAAACAAAAGATTCATGAATAACAATGCTTTGCAAGACGTTTGTTTGTTTCACATAATGAAAACATAATAAGAATGGTATTCAGCTTGTCCCTCATAGTGTAGCAAAACATAATTGCATATGACACCTTCATAGTTCATAAGGGTGACTAGATACAAATAGTTTAAAAACAAGCAATATCAAAGTTATGCATCAATCAACAAGTCTTGGGACAATGCACATTAAACTAAGAATGGCCACTATGCTCTCTCAATAGGTTAATAAAGATAGAAGATGGGGACTCAACATAAAAGTAAAACAAAGGCCTTCATAGAAGGAAGCAGGGATTCAAGTTTCATAAAGAGCTTCCAAAAATTCTGGTACTTATTAGCTTTCAGCTCTCATTGCCCCTATCATAAGCATCTTGAAGTGATTAAGGTTAAAGTGAACAAACTATGGAGTATATGCTTGACAAAGTATAAGTTGGCAATCTCATGTCCCTTTAATACGAGGGACGCTCCTCATGCTACTCAAGTTTAGTTACCGGTAAGTTCTTGTTATAGTAAGTACATGTGTATCATAGAGAACCGCCAACGGGGTACCCCTTTCCCGATGATATGGAAGAATCCCCATATAAAAATGACAAGGCAAGCAGACAACGAGCATCTTAGCAATCTTCTTATTTACCACAGGAAAATGGTGCTTTTTTCTCTCTTTCCTCTTTTCTCATCTATTTTTTTTCTTTTTTTTCTCAATCTCTATCTCTTTTTTTATAAGAAGAATGCTTCATAGATTGCTCATTATGGTTACGCTGCAGGTTTCCACCATGATTAGGCATGGATTAGACCAGCAGCCCAGGCGTTTCTCTAACACACATACATAACTCCATGGACTTACAATCTCCCCTTTCATTTCACACCGACGACATCCATAGACAAAAGAGCATGATATCAACTAGGTACAATGTACAAGTGCAATGTTGAATGCGTTCCCCATGACATCATGGTTCTGCTAATCCCCAACGTATAAATGCAAGCATATACAACATAGATGACACAATGGTTCAAGTTTATTAGGGGCAAGAAAAGTAAAGTGTGCCATCAAGTTCGTGAGATCTCTAATCACTAATTTTCACATAACAAGTTTAATTCGGAAGATAGATAAAAACATGAATATACTTGGAATAGCAAATGCTAATAGGTAGGTATGGTGGACTCTTTGGAATAACTTGGTTTTATTTGGAGTTGGATGCATGAGTGGAACTCATACTTGGTTATGGAGGCTAGCAAAATACTGGGAGCAACCAACTAAGAGAGCAATAATGGCCATAACCATGCAAAGCGACAAAACATCATTAATTTTAGCATAAAGTGATAATACAAGTCGAAAACTAAAGGATCATAGAGGCTATGGGGACTTGGTATAGTCATAACATGGTGTGAGCATGCGCCAAGTCAACCCAAATAAAGCATCAAAGGAGAATACCACAATACTATGCTTTAATATGCTAAAACAACGCATGATTCTTTCAAGGCACATTAAGAAATCTTAATTGTTTATAAAATGTCATGCTACAACAAAAATCACTAAGCATAAAGCCAAAACAATATCAAGTATGACATGACAAAGCATAGGCCACAGTAAAAAACAAGCTCCTTTTACCACTTAAGCATGAACTTTTCCTACTCTTTTCCAATACAAACCAAACTTATTTGAAAACTAATGTATGAATATGGGGGTCCAACCAATTTATTCAAGCAAACTAAGCAAACCAAGCAAACAAAAACAAAAAACGAAAACGAAAATGCTCCAAGAACAACACAACTGTTTGGAAGAAACCTGAGATTTTTATTGATGAAGAAGGGGATGCCTTGGGGATCCCCAAGCTTTGACGCTTGTACTTCTTGGATATTTCTTGGGGTGACACGGGTGGCATCCCCAAGCTTGAGCTTTAATCCATTCTTCATCTTATTACATCATACTTTCCATACACCTGAAAATTTTCATTCATACAAAACTTCACACAATATTTATTAGCAACATTAGTGTACTCAAGATAATAAGTCTTTGGGTTCAGTTCCAACACAAATAAAACTTCTATTAAAACACAAGCTATTGTAGCACTTCCGTCAAACAACTCAATTCCCCAAAAAGAACCCAAAAAGGAATCAACAAGAAGCAAATGCAAATAATGGCAGAAATCTGTCAAAACAGACCAGCAGGTAAAAACCAATTTTTTCAAAGACCTTCTGTTGCTCAAATCGAAAAGTGTTGAACTAAAGAAAGTTGGATAACAACCTGGGGAGAAGCACAAAAACTTATAGCTAAAACCGACGTACATAGATTTTACACGAATGTTTATAGAGAAGCACAAAAATCTGTTTCGGGACAACAACTTTTCCAAACATTACTTCTCTCTCATTAGAGGTTACTCTCGGCACAAAAAAAAATAAAAAGGATAAGAAGAGGTTATTACTGAAGCAATAACTTCCAAGACTCAACTAAAACTTTTGGGTTATCTCCCAATAAGTACTTTTCTTTAACGCCTTTAAGTTAGGCATAAGAAGCAAGAAAAGAATCAAGTAGTCTCAAATAAAGAAGCATTAAGATTGATACCAGAAATATCTTCAACAAGGCAAGGTATCTCATCCAAATAAGTTCTATAGGATCCTCTCTCAATGCTCTTGGGTTCACTATTTTCATCAAACGGGTTTTTAGGAATAATCCAATCAAAATTCTTTTCTAAGGCTTCATGCGTTGCTACAAGTTTAAAGGGTATTGGTATCTTAATTTCCTCCCCATTAGGTTCGGTTTTGCCCATCTTCTCTCGTGTACCAATAACATCTACACATGAGCCTAGTATATTAAAATGTTCAGAGACTTTTCTAGCTTCCTTAGCAACATCATAGAATTCTTTAAGCAAAGTTTCCAAAATGAAATCCCTCTTTTCAGGGTCCTCAATTTCTTTAAGTTTAAGAAACATTACTTGCATTAAGGGGTTAAGGTTAACAAATCTAGCTTCCAACATGTGAACTAAAGAAGCTGCAGCAATTTCATAGTTTGGAGCAAGTTCTGCAAGGGATCTATCCTCAATATCCCCATTCTTACTACATGATTAAAGAATTCTTCAATATTATCTTTTCCAATTATAGAGCCACTACCTATTAAAAGGTCTTTCAGGGTGAACTTAGGGATCAACATGGTGACCTAAGAAAGAGGTAACAAATATAGAAAGACTTAATTTTTTGTGTGTTTTTAATAAAGAAAGCAAACTTAGTACAACTAATTGTTTTGCGTTTTTGATAAAGAAACAAGCAAACAAAGCAGAAAATAGACTAAGCAAAACAAATAAAACAAAGTAAAGAGATTGGTTATGAGGGACTCCCTTGTGAAGATGTCCTTGACTCCCCGGTAACGGCGCTAGAAAAAGTCTTGCTTACTCAAGATGATGAGCTCGTTGGGGAACCCCAAGAGGAAGGTATGATGAGTATAGCAACACATTTTCCCTCAGTTATGAAACCAAGGTTATCGAACTAGTAGGAGCAAGGAAACACCTCCAAGGTGTTGTTTCCAACTTAGAATCCTGCATAACACAATCACATAACTTTGCCCCAAACTCAGTGAGGTTGTCAATCTCACTGGTTTTGCTGAAAACAAAGGATTAAATGTATTGTGTGCAAGATAGTAATAGCTTGCAGAAAGTAAACAGAAAACAGTAAATAGTAGATTGTAGATTGATGATAAAAGCAAGGACCGGGGTCCACAGTTCAATAGTGGTGATTCTCCTTAAGATAGATGACATGTTGGGTGAACAAATTACATCAGGGCAATTGACAAACATCGAGAAAGCATACATGCATATACTAATCATCTTGACTCCTATGAGATTTGATTGGGTATTACAACATTATACATAGACCGTAATCCAACTACATCTATTACTAATAATCCACCTTCAGGTTATCATCCGAACCCCCTCTAGTATTAAGTTGCAAGCAACAGATAATTGCATTAAGCATTGTGTGTAAAGTAAACAATACGATTGTTCTATGAACAAAGGATTGCTATTTTCTCCCTAGTAGCAACAACACATCTAGTACCTTAGAGATTTATGTCACTTCCCTAGATTCCTAGAGGCATGAACCCACTATCGAGCATAAATACTCCCTCTTGGAGTTGCTAGCATCTACTCGGCCAAGATATCTACTAACAATGCAGAGCATGCAAGATCACAAATAACAAAGACATGATACAATCAATAATCAATCTGAAATAACATCTCAATGTCCATCGGATCTCCGCAAACACAACATGTAGGATTACAAATAGATGATCTTGATCATGAACGGAGCTCACAAGATCTAAACATGATAGCACAAAGGAGAAGAACCAACAATCTAGCTACTACATGGACCCGTAGTCCAGGGATGAACTACTCACGCATCACACCGGAAGCAGGCATGGTGATGAAGAAGGCCTCCAGGGTGAATTCTCCCCTCCGGCAGGGTGCCAGGAAGAGCTTCACATCCCTCCCGATCTAGGGATGGAGATGATAGCGGCTACAAACTCTTTCGTGAAATTTTGATCGGGTACTTAGGGTTTCTGTATCGGAGGCGATATATAGGCGAAAGGGGAGGGCGAGGGGGTGCCCTAGGCGGCCACACCACCCCCTGGTGCGGGCCAGGCCTGGCCGCGCAGCCAGGTGGTGTGGACGGCCTCTGGACCCTCTCTGTCTCGTCTTCTGGCTCCGTGTCCCCCTCAGTGAAAAATTGACTTTGGCTTTTGTCCCGTCCAATTTCGAGAATATTCATTTTCTGACTTTCCTGGAACCAAAAACAACAGAAAACAGGCAGCTGGCACTATGGCATCTTGTTAATAGGTTAGTCCAATAAAGTGTATAAAAAATACTCCAAAGTGTGGACAAAACATAAGAAAGTAGATATAAAACAAACATAGAACATCAAAAATTATAGATACGTTAGCAACATATCAGAGGCCTCTATAAAGGAGAAGGGAAGCGAAGTTTCATTGCACCACCGTGCACCGCGTAACCGCGTACGCTACTACACCATGCACGACCACACGTGTCCGCTACCTCCCTATGCACCGCACACGCGTACAGTACGTCACGTTTTCCCTCGTGTCTAACCCTGGCGACTTAGTTGTGCTCAGTTTTGCCCTCGAGTGTAACACTGGCAGTTTGGTTGTACTCAGTTTTGCCCTCCAGTACTAACACTGCCGTGTGTAATATATTCATTTTTACCCTCCGGTGGTTGGTCAACAGATAGTCAACGAATGGGTTTTAGCTAGCTAATTGAGTCATTTTATGCATAACAAATTCAAAAAGATCAAAACATAGTGGCATCTACCCAGGAAGTCTTGTTATGTGACCTGCCACCATAAGAAATATATAAAAATCAAGTTTTAACCTAAATCACAACTTCTGAAATCACCTACTATGTATGAAGATTCATGGCTTTCTACTCAAGCCTCTTCCCAAAACATCCCTCCCCAAAACATAGTTTGTCTGAATGAGGCAATAATTATCAAACTGGTGTATATTTGAATTGCAAATAGTCTGATGTATGTCAAGATGTATTTTATTGTATAAAAGACATATTTTCCAATTTTTAAATATCTTTCTATTTTCTATTTGAATCCCTTTGTCAATTTTGCCCTTGGTTGTTAAGTTCTACTTAGTTTTTCCCTTGGTTCTTAAGTTCTACTCAGTTTTCTCCTCTCTTAGTCACAATCACTCACACATGTGCTCATCTTGGCTGCTACCCTCTGATTGGTTGAGACAGTTGTCACGTTGATCGTGCCCACCAACCGTTGATCCTCTGTGATCTAGCGGACAGTATAACCCCTATATCTATCGGGGGGCACCCCTCTATCCATGCAAAATAACGAGTTTTCTACCGGTACTTTAACTCCATAAACAAATGAATTTGAATATAATTTGAAGGGAAAGTGGTCAAAGGTGTATAATTTGTGCATTGCATTCCACTATATGAAAACGATAATCTCTCAAGATTTTCTTAGCACAATATTATCACGTATTAAGTGCGATTTCAAAGAGTTCAAATGTGTATAATTTCCATATACACAAGTTTATACATTACATTCCACTCTATGACAATGGGGGAGAAAATGATAATCTCTCAAAATTTTGCTAGCACATCATTATCTCATTATTAAGTGCGATTTCACAGTGTTGAAAGGTTTAAAATTTTAGTATATGCAAGTTTATGCATTATATTTCACTCCATGGAAATGATAACAGGATTTTATTAGCACAACATTATCATGTTCTAAGTGCGATTTCAAAGAGTTGAAAGGTGTATAATTTTCGTATATGCAAGTTTATGCATTACATTCCACTATATGAAAATGACAATCTCTCAAGAGTTTCTTAGCACACAATTATCATGTAGTAAGTGCGATTTCAAAGAGTTCAAATGTGTATAATTTTTGTATATGCCAGTTTATGAATTACATTCTACTCTATGAAAATAGGGGATAAAATGATAATCTCTCAAAATTTTGTTAGCACATAATCATCACGTATCAAGTGCGATTTCAAAGTGTTCAAAGGTTTATAATTTTCGCATATGCAAGTTTGTGTATTACATTCCACTCTATGAAAATGATAATCTCTCAACATTTTCTTAGCATAACATTATCACGTATTAAGTGCGATTTCAAAGAGTTCAAAGGTGTATAATTCGTATATGCAAATTTATGCATTACATTCCACTCAATGAAAATGGGGGACAAAATGATAATCTCTCAAAATTTTGTTAGAACATCATTATCACGTATTAAGTGCCATTGCACAGTGTTCAAAGGTTTAAAATTTTACTATACGCAAGTTTATGCATTATATTTCACTCCATGAAAATGATAAATGATCAGGATTTTATTAGCATAACATTATCATGTCCTAAGTACGATTATATGCATTACATTTCACTATATAAAAATGAAGCTAGACAAAGGGTCACCGTCGTTAGAGAAGAAGAAGAAAGGGGAGGCAACGACATGGGCGTGGACGCGGGGCTGGCTTGGGGTCTCATCTTGCAATGCCAACCTGGGTAAGTTGTGGGTCTGGCGCTCACGTGGATAAGCTGTGGGTCCGATGCTGACCTGGATAAGTGGAGACAGGTGTCCACTATGGGAACCGACTGAACGTGTCCCCACTTTTCAACATGTAATGGCAAGGATCCACTACGGGACTCGATAGATGTGGCCCTACCTGTCAGCACGTAACACCGAGGGTCCATTACGGGACCCGACTGACTGTGGCCCCACTTGTCAACACGTAACGACAAGACAGACGGTCAACGAGTTTCCAGACCGTGTGAGAGTTTCGTACAAGGAGATGGGAAAAAGGGAGGAAAAGTTAAGCGGGTGGAGAAAACTGAGTACAACTGACGAACTGAGGGTACGAAAATAGAAATCTCTATTTTATATCAAGTATTTGCAATCTACTATTGGTATCACATACATTTCAAAAAGGTGGCAGAAAATACTATTTTCATAATCATATAACTATTTGGTTATCAAACTGAGTGGTGGTAACCTAATATGGCGGGCATATGGAGCCATGGTACGATATATGTGGTTGGTGGAGGTCCATTTTACATGGGAAATTATCACTTAGGATTATTAATAAATGTCGCTAGTGATTCTTGCGCGGTATATTACGCGTTAACCATAAGATCTGGAATGGGACGATGAAGTCAGCTGGATCTTCTTCCTTTCGTATGTAAACAGACAACTTACCGGAACCATGTTTCTACATTAGTCACGTGATTATGGGGGGATCCCTAAAATTCTTCTGGTACTTGTTGTCTATGGTGCATTTCTTCTTTGGGGAGTGTAATTCGGTTGTAGTCGTTGTCCTGAAGGAGAAAAGGGTGGGCATACAAGGTTGTGGAGAAGCAAAGTGAATGGTTCGGATCATCTTATGGGCCACACATCAAAAGAATTGTGGATGGGAAAGTACGCTTGGTTGGGCAATAAGTATTTGACCTCTTATGGGTAAAGCGACCCACAGTCAACACCCAGTTTTTAATCCTAGATGCCTATTATGCCATACCTCGCAATCCCAGGATTACTATTTTTGCGAGACATAACAGATTAGATATCACAGTACATCATCCCTTACAAACCATACATAAGGTCTTACACAAATAAAGGATCTCATGATCCAGTCTTAATACAACAAGCAACGGAATAAATAATAAGCGTAGCGGTGGGTTCCATCTTCAGGGGCCTAGGCAATGCTGACGAAGGCAGATAGTCCTAGTTATCATAGCTGTCCTGCTGACCGTCATCTTGGTAGTCTCCTTCATAGTCTGGCCATCGGAATAGCCAGGGACAAAAGCCATGAGTACTCTTTATGTACTCGCAAACTACCACTAACAAGTAAGGTAATCCTAGTAGGAATGCTAAATGCTAAGTTTTTTTTGTAAAGTTAAGTTTGAAACCTAAGCTGAGTTCAGAAACAAAGAAACATAAAATAAAGTTCTAGAATCAGTTAAGTTGGGAAGCTATTGTCATTTTCACAACCCTGTTGTGGTCAAGTCAAGATTCATCATTCATTTCATAAGTCATTTTGAAAACATCTGACAACAAAATAGTATGGCCACTCCAACTGTCCATAACCGCGGACGCGGCTATTCGAATAGTTTGACACTCTGCAGAGGTGGTACACTTTCACCACAAGATTCAATACATCTGTCAGGGATAACCCTGAATCATCATACTTAGTATGCAGATAATCAAACATAACCTTTCCTTTACACACCCTAGTATAAGCACCTCTCCTATGAGCATGGCCTCCCAACCATGACCATTTGTCATCTTGGGCACTGCATAGGTGGACAACACTGAGAGGTGGCCTCAGCTCAAACCTCTCCAGCGAGGGAACTAATACTAATACATATAAACTTCCGGCTAAGCCTTACCCAATTAAGGTATTGTGGTTGTACGGTAAAATTAGAATGGTATCGCATCCGAATCCAACCATCAGTTTTGTAAAAGGGTTAAGGCTCATGCCTCAACATTTTCCATCATCATAAACCATTTGTGTTTCTCAACACATGTCAAAACATCTCAATAGAATGACTCATCATTCCAAGGTTTACATAATTCATTTTCACCAAGTATTCCCACCTAAATGTGACTCAAGTTTTGATCTAGCTCTAATCTACTAGGTTAAGAGTGTTCACTAAGGTGGGATGATAGGTTCAATCTCATGCCATAGAATGACATCTAATGTTATCTAGATAGGTCAAGTTTTATACTTTTTATGCTACCTTGAAAACAAGTTAAGGACTTTGGAGAAGTAAAGCTTGGAATTAAATCTTGGACTAGGTATAAATCCAAATGGTATCACCAAAGCATGCCTATTGCCTTTGCTTAGGTTATCTAGCTGGCAAGGGTTAGCTTGCATTGTTAATGATGGCTTACCTTGGGTAGTGCAGTGGTTGAAGTTTTCCTCCTCCTCCTCTTGGTAGAACTCCTCCTCCTCGAAAGCTTGGTCGGTACTATCGTCTATAAATACATACGGAGTACACAATGGCCAAACAATACTTAACTAGTCTACTTAGCACTCTATGGCACACATTTGATGATCTATTACCATCACAAGCATCACTAGGTTTTATTAACTAGTTTCATCCTTTTTATTTAAGAAAAGTAATTTCTACTCATTGAAAATAACTAAGATTTAATATTCACCACTTAAAATATGGGATAATGTGGACACATGTCCTCACCACATATTCTAACATGTGGGAATGTGATTTAAGGGTTGGATCATATTTACTTAAGTTTATTATTTAATGATTTAAAGTGACTAGAAATGCCTATATAGCATTATTTTGGTACTAGTCCAAAGCCACTGCATGTAAACTTTAATATTTTTACATATTTAGATAGGTTTGGTTAAATGTGATTTTTGAGAGTTGGAATCAACTCAAAAGCTATTTTGGTTGATTTTATAAAAATGTTTGAGTGTGCAAAACCTTTTGTCTTGTTATTTTTACTAGGAGAGATCTCTAACTTTAAATGAATTAATTCCAACGGGCTTGGATAGATCTTTTCATAATCTTTCCAACACAATTGGAATCACTCCATTTGGATTTGTAAATCTTTCTGAAATGATTTTCAAACTAGGGGACAAAAATAAGTTCAAACTTAAATAGAAAAACCTAAATTTGAATTTGTGGGCTAGCGCAGGAAGAAAAATGGGCCGGCCCAGTGGCGTTCCGCGGCGCAGAGAACAGCTGTCAGGGGGTCCACATGTCAGCGTCTCTTTAAAACGCGAAGCGGTACGGGGCAACGTGGGCCGTGCGATTAGAACCTAGATTGACGGCTGGGGCTCGTCGTCGACGACAGACAGGTCGCCGGCGAGGGCTAACCCTAGCGGATCGGTGGGGGTGCGGTGAGGGCATACCAGGGCTCTAGCTACTGTGGCTATGCGGGCAAACGAAATGGTGGACGACGGCGAGCTCAGGCGAGGTCGTGGCAGCTCCTGGGGTGGACGAAATCGACGAAGCCTTCTCCTCCTCTGTAATGGGCTCGACCGGCGCAATTCCGGCGAACTATGGCTCGAGCGGCTCCGGCTAGAGGTGGGGAATGATCAGTGAGGAGAGGGGAGTGGAGTGGTGTGAGTAGTTTGTGCTGGGGAGGGCTCCTTTTATAGGGTGACGATGGGACCGAACGGCACGATGGTGAGCTCATCGGTAACGTTGATTCAGGCGGCTAGAGGCATGGGTGGCATAGGCGGACGGTGGCCTGCCTCCTGGCGATGCTCTACGGCGTCAATGCGCTGCTAGCGGCGGTGGAGTTTGGTCGGGAGCGTCCCACGCTCTGGGAGACAGAGGCGGTGCTCGACGTGGCGCACGGCGACGGTGGGTCGCGCGGTGGCGCACGGCCATGTCTGGCGGGGTGCTGGGGTCAAGGCGGAGCGGCGTACGGGATTTTGTGTCCAGTGGTGCTCTGCTGCATGCTGGCGGACGATCGCGCTCTGGCGAGCGCTGAGCACGGCACAAAGAGAATGGGCGGCGGTGCTGGGGTGTGGTCCAGGGCCTGGCTGGGCTTGGGGAAGGGTTAGAGAGGTGCGGTAGGGTTAGGCGGAGCTAGTGGTGGTGCTGGAACGGCGTGGCGTGGTCTGTGGCGCATTCTCCTCTTCTAGCTGGCGGTGACCAAAAAGGGGCGGCGCTCCACTGCTGCTGGGGCTTAGGGGTAGGCCGGTGGGGACTTGGTTGGACTCAGGGGGGACAGAGGGGAGTAGATAGGGTGCAATGGGGGACAAAAACTTGATTAGAAACAGTAATATAGGCCATTTTATTTTTGTTTGCAAGGTGTTTGTAGAAATGGCCGCAAGAATTCAAGTTTTGAATTTTTGGATGATTTTTGGTGGAGTTTCTAGACACATGCTTAAGCCTCTGTGGTTGCTTGGGATTTGAAAATGGAGCTCATTTGAGGGGGTTTTGAATAAGTGTGATCTTGATACCTACACTAGATTCAATTTTTAATTGCCATTTAAAATTAGTGTTTGAAAGTTTTTGGTAGATCAAAAAGTGGGCCTTGGTACATCGCTACATTTACTGGCAAGGGGTGCAAAGATCCACATTTGTTTCTGTTAAGAATTGAGTCCTAGGAATAGCCAAAGTAGGCATGTTGATTAAAATGGCACAAATGACCATTTCTTTCTTTTATTCATTTTGATTTGTTTTTCTTTGGGATTTGTTTGGGAAGGATCTAGATGATGTTTAATTCACCTTAGAATCATTTTACAATCAATGGATCACTTAATCATGGAAATTCAAAACAACTCCTATTTTAAATGCACACACATATGATTGCTTTCATATTTTTAAATGGAAAAGTTTTTGTTAACCCTAAATTTGATGATTTGGATCTTGATCACTTGGATTAGAGTTTTGGGATGTTACAAACCTTCCCCCCTTAAACAAAATCTCGTCCCTAGATTTACGAAAGAAAACTAGGAACTAAAGAGATCTGGGAACTCTGTCCTAATGTAATCTTCTCGCTCCCAAGTGGCTTCCTCTTCGGTATGGTTGCTCCATTGAATCTTGAGAAATTTGATACCCCTGGTCCTGGTGGTTCTGTAGGCTTCCTCTAAGATACAGATGGGCACTTCACGATATGTCAGGTCATTGTTGATCTCAACGGCTCGGTGATCGATGTTCTTGAAAACTTTGGTCTTCTCTGGCACTTCTAGGCATTTGCGAAGTAACAAGATATGGAACACATTGTGGATGGCTGACATCTCCTCTGGTAGTTCCAGTTGATACGATACTTCTCCTCAGCGATTCAGAATCTTGAAAGGTCCGATATATCTGGGGGCTAACTTTCCTTTCAGACTAAAGTGTTGCGTTCCCTTCAATGGCTACACCTTGAGATATACAAAATCTCCGACATTGAAAGTCAGGTCTCTCCTTGTCTTGTCAGCATAACTCTTCTGTCTGGATTGAACGGTCTTGAGGTGCTCATGGACTTTGTGAACCTTCTCTTGAGCTTCTCGGAGAATGTCGGGTCCAAAGATCTGACTCTCTCCTACTTGCGACCAATTCAAGGGGGTGCATGACTTTCTTCTGTATAGGAACTCAAATGGTCCCATCTGCAAACTACCTTGATAACTGTTGTTATATGAGAATTCTGCGAAAGGTAGGTAGTCTTCCCATTTTGATCCGTATTCCAACACACAAGCTCTTAACATATCCTCTAGGATTTGGTTGACTCTCTCAGTCTGTCCATCAGTTTGCGGGTGATAAGCAGTGCTGAAATTCAACTTGGTTCCCAATCCTTCCTGGACTTTCTGCCAAAATCTCGAGGTAAACTGGGTTCCTCGATCTGATACTATGGTCTTGGGGGTTCAATGCAGACTAACAATCTTAGCAATATATAGCTCTGCTAGATTCGAACTCTGGTAGGTTGTCTTGACAGGTATGAAGTGAGCTACCTTGGACAGTCTATCAACGATGACCCAGATCGAGTCATTTCCCCTACTAGAAGTAGGTAAACCGGTGATAAATTCCATTCCGACGGAATCCCATTTCCATTCCGGAATCTGCAATGGTTGCAACAGTCCCACGGGTCTCTGATGCTCTGCTTTGACTCTTTGACAGATGTCACACTTGGCGATGTAGCTTTCGATTTCTCTCTTCATCTTGTGCCACCAGAATTGCTCTTTCAAATCCTGATACATCTTTGTTCCTCCGGGGTGGATAGAATAAAGAGTATCATGAGCTTCTTGCATGATAACTTTCTTCAGCTCCGAATCTACTGGCACACAGATACGTCCTTTGTACCACAGAACTCCTTCTTCGTCTTCAATGAATCCAGGTACCTTGCCTGTACCAATACGACGTTTGATTCCGTGGATACTTTCATTTCCCTTCTGGGCTTCCTTGATTTGGCTGATTAATGTGGGTTGAAGTTCAATGCTAGCTAAGAATCCTTTGCTAACCAGCTCAGTTCTAAACTGCTCCAACTCCTCATACAAACTTGGTTGCTTCTCCTTGATCATGGTGTTTAGCCTGCAAGGGAATCTGCTAAGAATATCTGCTACCACATTGGCTTTGCCTGGGTGATAGTGAATGTCAAGGTCATAATCCTTGATTAACTCTATCCATCTCCTTTGCCTCATATTCAGCTCCTTCTGAGTGAAAATATACTTCAAGCTCTTGTGATCTGAGTAAATCTCACAGCGATTACCCATCAGATAGTGACACCATGTCTTCAATGCCAAAACTACGGCTGCTAACTCAAGATCATGGGTCGGATAGTTCTGCTCATGCTGCTTCAAATGTCGAGACAAATAGGCGATGACTTTTCCTTCTTGCATCAGTACACATCCGAGACCAATCTTGGATGCATCACAATATACATCAAACGGCTTCTTGATGTCTGGCATGATCAATATTGGGGCTGAAATCAATCTCTTCTTCAGCTCTTGGAAACTGGCATCACATTTTTCAGTCCATTCAAACTTCTTGTCCTTCTTTAACAATTGGGTCATGGGTTTGGCGATGCTCGAGAATCCTTCTACGAACTTGCGGTAGTATCCCGCTAATCCGAGAAATGCACGGACTTGGGTTTGAGTGGTTGGGGCTTCCCATTCTTCGACATATTTGATCTTTGCGGGATCAAGAGAGACTCCTCCGGCAGACATAATATGTCCTAGGAATCCTACTTCTTTCAGCCAAAACTCACACTTGCTGAACTTGGCATATAACCGATGCTCTCTAAGGGTTTCAAGGATAATTCTCAGATGTTGCTCATGTTCTTCTTATGACTTGGAGTAGATAAGGATATCATCGATAAACACAACGATGAACTTATCCAGGAAATTCATAAAGATCTTATTCATGAGATTCATGAAATAAGCAGGGGCATTGGTTAATCCAAAAGACATAACCGTATACTCGTATAAACCATAGCGAGTAGTAAAGGCGGTCTTCAGAATATCCGTTGCACGAATCTTAAGTTGGTGATAACCAGTCCTAAGATCAATCTTTGAGAATACCTGGGCACCGGTCAACTGGTGAAATAGATCTTCTATCTTCAGCAAAGGGTACTTGTTTTTTATGTTGACGTCATTCAGCTTTCGGTAATCTGTGCACAGACGGTTGCCTCCATCTTTCTTGTCGACGAATAACACTGGTGATCTCCATGGTGAAGCGCTTGGTTGAATCAAGCCTGTTGCTAACATAGCATCCAACTGCTTCTTCAATTCCACTAACTCTGAGGGGTTCATGCTATAGGGTCTCTGGGTTATGGGTCTGGTTCTGGGGATTAGTTCGATAATGAACTCAATATCCCTATCTGGGGGCATACCTGGCAATTCATCTGGGAATACGTCGGGGTATTTGCAAACTACTCTGACTTGGTCAATGGTGGGCAGGGCTAAACTCTTGTTGCACTTGAATTGATGAGGTAAGGTTTCAGATATATGCTCCACTGTGACTCCAGAGCTACTAGTCATGGTGATGGCTTTCTTAGCACAGTCTATTAGTCCTTTATGCCTTGACATCCAGTCCATACCCAGTACTACTTCCAATCCTTTGGTTCCGAGTACAATTAGGTTGGCATACAAATCTATCCCATGTATTCTGATAGGCATAGCTTTGCAAATTTTTCTAGCTTTTGTAGTTGAACCGGGAATTTGGACTATCATGACATGCTTCAAGTTGGTTAGGTGGATCTTACTAGTGCATGCAAATTCTTCGGTGACAAATGAATGCGATGCTCCAGAATCAAACAACACTCTTGCTAAAACTGAGTTGCCAGAAAACATACCCATCACTACATCTGGCGCGTCTTGGGCTTCCTCCGCATTCATGTGGAAGAGATGACTATTGCGGTTTTGAGGGTTTCCTGGGGCAAATCTTCTCCCTGGTTGAACACGACGCTGCTGTTGAGCTGGGGCATTCACATTGGCAGTGGCGGCAGTCTTCTTGGGACACTCATTGGAGTAGTGGCCCTTCACTCCACACTAGAAACATGTGATCTGGGACTTGTCCTTCACTGTGACAGGCACAACATTGCTGCCAGTTCTGGGTGCAGTATTGTTGTTGTTGTTGTTGTTGCTCTTGGGAGGGGCAATGTTGAAATAGTTGGTATTGCCGAAGTTGTTGTTGTTTCCTCTAGACTTGACATTGTCCCCGCTACGGTTGGGGTAGCTTGGGCGAGACATTCTGGGTCGGTTGTTTCTTGGTGCATATCCTGGTGAGGGGTTGGGACGGTACTTCTGGTGACTGTTGGATCCAGATTGTTGCATCATACGATGTTTGCGGTTGTCGTTTGCCTGGTTAATCTTCCCTTCCATATGAATGGCAGAGTCGACTAGCTCTTCGAGATCCTCGAAGCGGATGTTGACTAGGACAGTCTGCATCTCATCATGCAGTCCGTTCATGAATATCTCCTTCTTCTTTGCCTCCGTGTTGATCTCATCAGGGGCGTACCTTGCAAGCGACAGGAATCTGTCATGGTACTCCACCACAGTCATTCTACCTTGCTTCAATTCCCTGAACTCATCCCTCATTCGGGTGACTAGTCATTGTGGCACGTGGGTGCGACTGAACTTGATTTTGAAGGCTTCCCATGTCATCACTTGACCATGGTTCATCAGGCGGATACTGTTCCACTAGGCTCTTGCGTCTCCTGCCAAGTAGTGGGTGGCAAAGAGAACTTTCTTGTTGTCATCAACTCTGGCTACCTCCAAGTTGTTCTCCATTGTCTGCAACCAGTCATCAGCATCTAATGGGTTCTCTGAAGTGCTAAAGATTGGGGGATTGGTATTCTGAAAGTTCTTTAACTTGGATCCTTGATGATCCTGATTTCCATGCCCTTGGTTGTTGAGAGCCATCTGGGCGATCTGTTGTAGTGTTGCTAGATTAGCTTGGCGCTCTGCCCTACTTTCTTTTCTATCTGCGATGAGATTCTGCAAGATCTGCAGCATTGGGTCTTGCGACGAGCTGCTCCCTCCTTGGTTTCCACGAGTCATCTGGAGATTGAGGTAGATAAAGGGGTAAGAGGGAAAGTTCTATGGTTCATGGTTTTGGTTTCAAAGCTAAAACTTTGAGTTCAACTCAGGTTTTTGCAACTAACTTCATTTCATTCATGCAAACAGGCACATGATACAAACACACACACACACCACAACAACAAAGGAAAACAGATGGTTTTAAGAACCATTCTGTAAGCTACGATATAGTGGGACCGACACATCTCCTGCTACGACAGTGCTCTAGTGCATCTACTCATCGTCGATGAAGTCGGAGTCATCATCGTCAGTGTAGAAGTCCACATCATCTTCCTCCGGAAAGTCATCATCATTGCTGAGGTAAGAATCCATGTCTCCCTGGATGTCTTCACCCTCATCTTCTTCCTCCTTTGCAGCAAGCTGAGCTTCTTGCTCCTTAACGGTCTTCTCGAGGTCGGCCACCTTCTTGCAAAGACGGGAAATGATGCGATCCTTCTTATCGCGCTGGCGGCGAAGAGACTGACGGTCCTTGACAATTAGTGAGAAAGTCTAGGCCTTCTGGTCAGCGATGGCACGGTTGTGGTTGGCGAACTCCCTAGCATTGTCCAACTCCTTCTGACGATCGTACAGCAGGAAGTCAAGGTTCTCCACTTGGCGCTTCAGTTCTGGATGACTTGGCATCTCCATCGGCATTCCCATGAAGTCACGTCTTGCATAGTGAGCAAAACGGGTTCCTTGGATCTGGTTGACACTGAGGGCACATAGACGTGCGAGAGCTTCATGCATTGCCCTGGCTAATCCATCTAGCCAGTTGTTCTCTCACGGAGAACTGGATTCTCTCGGACGTTGGGGCTTCGATGCTTCCTCGAAGATCAGCGGTGACAAGCCATTGCAAATCTCCTCCTAGGGGTCCTGGAAGTTGAGCTCCAAGAAACTCCGGATGCGGGCGTCCCAATAACTCAGACAGTGAATCCAGATCCCTCTCAAAGATCAGCTGACCTCCGTTTCCCAATTGGTAGACCTTTTTGAACTGAGACTCCATCTACAAGAATTAAGTATGAGGAAGTTAGTGAAGTGATCAAGTGTGTCAAATTTTAGGTAGTAATGTAAGAATTGGAGGAACATGAATTTTTGAGAAAGAATGAATTCCCAAGGGTAAGAGAGGAAATAGTTTTTCATAAATACTCACTTTGGTTTTTGAAACTAAGTTTTTGGTTTATACGACCATTCTAACTAGGGTCTCCTATGGTCAGGATGGCACTGATAGCAACTTGTCAACTCCCGGGTTTTTAATCCTAGATGCCTGTTATGCCATACCTTGCAATCCTAGGATCACCATTTTTGCGAGACATAACAGATTAGATATCATAGTACATCATCCCTTACAAACCATACATAAGGTCTTACACAAATAAAGGATCTCATGATCTAGTCTTAATACAACAAGCAGCGGAATAAATAATAAGCGTAGCGGTGGGTTCCATCTTCAGGGGCCTGGGCAATGCTGACGAAGGCAGATAGTCCTAGTTATCATAGCCGTCCTGCTGACCGTCATCTTGGTAGTCTCCTTCATAGTCTGGCCATAGGAATAGCCAGGGACAAAATCCATGAGTACTCTTTATATACTCGCAAACTACCACTAACAAGTAAGATAGTGCTAGTGGGAAAAGCTAACTCTTTGTTTATTTGTAAAGTTAAGTTTGAAACCTAAGCTGAGTTCAGAAACAAAGAAAGATAAAATAAAGTTCTAGAATCAGTTAAGTTGGGAAGCTATTGTCATTTTCACAACCCTGTTGTGGTCAAGTCAAGATTCATCATTCATTTCATAAGTCATTTTGAAAACATCTGACAACGAAACAGTATGGCCACTCCAACTGTCCATAACCGCAGACGCGGCTATTCGAATAGTTTGACACTCTGCAGAGGTGGTACACTTTCACCACAAGATTCAATACATCTGTCAGGGATAACCCTGAATCATCATACTTAGTATGCAGATAATCAAACATAACCTTTCCTTTACACACCCTAGTATAAGCACCTCTCCTATGAGCATGGCCTCCCAACCATGACCATCTGTCATCTTGGGCACTACATAGGTGGACAACATTGAGAGGTAGCCTCAGCTCAAACCTCTCTCACGAGGGAACTAATACTAATGCATAGAAACTTCCGGCTAAGCCTTACCCAATTCAGGTATTGTGGTTGTACGGTAAAATTGGAATGGTATCGCATCCGAATCCAACCATCAGTTTTGTAAAAGGGTTAAGGCTCATGCCTCAACATTTTACATCATCATAAACTATTTGTGTTTCTCAACACATGTCAAAACATCTCAATAGAATGACTAATCATTCCAAGGTTTTCATAATTCATTTTTACCAAGTATTCCCACCTAAAAGTGACTCAAGTTTTGATCTAGCTCTAATATACTAGGTTAAGAGTGTTCACTATGGTGGGATGATAGGATCAATCTCATGCTATAGAATGACATCTAATGTTATCTAGATAGGTCAATTTTTATACTTTTTATGCTACCTTCAAAACAAGTAAAGGACTTTGGTAAAGGAAAGAAGTAAAGCTTGGAATTAAATCTTGGACTAGGTATAAATCCAAATGGTATCACCAAAGCATGCCTATTGCCTTTTCTTAGGTTATCTAGCTTGCAAGGGTTAGCTTGCATTGTTAATGATGGCTTGCCTTGGGTAGTGCAGTGGTTGAAGTTTTCCTCCTCCTCCTCTTGGTAGAACTCCTCCTCCTCGAAAGCTTGGTCGGTACTATCGTCTATAAATACATATGGAGTACACAATCACCAAACAATACTTAACTAGTCTACTTAACACTCTATGGCACACATTTGATGATCTATTACCATCACAAGCATCACTAGGTTTTATTAACTAGTTTCATCCTTTTTATTTAAGAAAAGTAATTTCTACTCATTGAAAATAACTAAGATTTAATATTCACCACTTAAAATATGGGATCATGTGGACACATGTCCTCAGCACATATTCTAACATGTCTGGATGTGATTTAAGGGTTGGATCATATTTACTTAAGTTTAAGTTTATTATTTAATGATTTAAAGTGACTAGAAATTCCTATATAGCACTAGTTTGGTACTAGTCCAAAGTCACTGCATGCAAACCTTAATATTTTTACATATTTAGATAGGTATGGTTAAACATGATTTTTGAGAGTTGGAATCAACTAAAAAGCTATTTTTGTTGATTTTATAAAAATGTTTGAGTGTGCAAAACCTTCTGTCTTGTTATTTTTACTAGGAGATATCTCTAACTCTAAATTAATTAATTCCAACGGGCTTGGATAGATCTTTTCAGAATCTTTCCAACACAATTGGAATCACTCCATTTGGATTTGTAAATCTCTCTGAAATGATTTTCAAACTAGGGGACAGAACTAAGCTCAAACTTAAATAGAAAAACCTAAATTTGAATTTGTGGGCTAGCGCGGGAAGAAAAATGGGCGGACCCAGTAGCGTTCCGCGGCGCAGAGAACAGCTGTCAGGGGGTCCACATGTCAGCGGCTCTTTAAAACGCGAAGCGGTACGGGGCAACGTGGGCCGTGCGATTAGAACCTAGATCGACGGCTGAGGCTCGTCGTCGACGACGGACAGGTCGCCGGAGAGGGCTAACCCTAGCGGCTCGGTGGGGGTATGGTGAGGGCATACTAGGGCTCCAGCTACTATGGCGAGGCGGGCAAACGAACTGGTGGACGACGGCGAGCTCAGGCGAGGTCGCGGCAGCTCCTGGGGTGGACGAAATCGACGGCGCCTTCTCCTCCTCTGCAGCGGGCTCCTCCGGCACAATTCTGGCGAACTATGGCTCGAGCGGCTCCGGCTAGTGGTGGGGAAGGATCAGTGAGGAAAGGGGAGTGGAGTGGTGTGAGTAGTTTGTGCTGGGGAGGGCTCCTTTTATAGGGCGACGAGGGGACCGAACGACACGACGGTGTGCTCGTCGGTGACGTTGATACAGGCGGCTAGAGGCATGAGCGGCGTAGGCGGACGGTGGCCTGCCTCCTGGCGATGCTCTACGGCGTCAATGCGCGGCTAGGGGCGGTGGCGTTTTGTCGGGAGCGTCCCGAGCTCTGGGAGACAGAGGCGGTGCTCGACGCGGCACACGGCGACTGTGGGTCACGCGGCGGCGCACGGCCATGTCTGGCGGGGTGCTGGGGTCGAGGCGGAGCGGCATGCGGGATTTTGTGTCCAGTGGCGGTCTGCTGCGTGCTGGCGACGATCGCTCTCCGGCGCGCACTGAGGACGACGCAGAGAGAATGGGCGGCGGTGCTAGGGTGTGGTCGAGGGCCTGGCTAGGCTTGGGGAAGGGGCAAAGAGGTGCGGTAGGGTTAGGCGGAGCTAGTGGTGGTGCTGGAACGACGTGGCGTGGTCTGTGGCACATTCTCCTCTTCTGGCCGGCGGTGACCAAAAAGGGGCGGCGCTCCACTGCTGCTGGGGCTTAGGAGTAGGCCGGTGGGGACTTGGTTGGACTCAGGGGGACAGAGGGGAGTAGATAGGATGCAATGGGGGACAAAGACTTGATTATAAACAGTAATATAGGCCATTTTATTTTTGTTTGCAAGGTGTTTGTAGAAATGGCCGCAAGAATTCAAGTTTTGAATTTTTGGATGATTTTTGGTGGAGTTGCTAGACACATGCTTAAGCCTCTGTGGTTGCTTGGGATTTGAAAATGGAGATCATTTGAGGGGTTTTTGAATAAGTGTGATCTTGATACCTACACTAGATTCAATTTTTAATTGCCATTTAAAATTAGTGTTTGAAAGTTTTTGGTAGATCACAAAGTGGGCATTGGTACATCACTAGATGTACTAGCAAGGGGTGCAAAGATCCACATTTGTTTCTGTTAAGAATTGAGTCCTAGGAATAGCCAAAGTAGGCATGTTGATTAAAATGGCACAAATGACCATTTCTTTCTTTTATTCATTTTGATTTTTTTTTGGGATTTTTTTGGGAATGATCTAGATGATGTTTAATTCACCTTAGAATCATTTTACAATCAATGGATCACTTAATCATGGCAATTCAAAACAACTCCTATTTTAAATGCACACACATATGAATGCTTTCATATTTTTAAATGGAAAAGTTTTTGTTAACCCTAAATTTGATGATTTGGATCTTGATCACTTGCATTAAAGTTTTGGGATGTTACACCCACCTCTGTAGAGTGTACAAACTGTGACGTGTTACTCCCTATTCTAGGAAGGTGTTACGAACACGGAAAGAAAGGAACTCCATGAAGTTCTAGTAAACCTTTGAAGGCTGACGAACATTTTTTTCAAAATAATAGTAACATTTTAAAGAAATGTTTACGAAAACTTGCATTAGCCTATGACCTACGGTTTTTGGATGTAGATAGTGCATCAAACACATATCCTTAATGAACTTTGTGAGTACGTTCATGCTCAACAATACCTTCTTAACCCTTGCTAGATTCCTGAGCACTCAATGACGTCATCAAGGGGTGAACTACATCGAAGAGCTGATGATATCCAGTGGAATAAAGGAAGTCAGTGTCGTCTACATAAATTTTAGTGGAGGAAGTCAAAGTGTAGAGAGGATATAAATCCATAGATAATAGAACCTATATCTGTAGGCATTGTTGTAGTAGCAATCGCAAGACAAATAGTATTAGATGTATACTTAGTTGTAGAATAGTCTATGAGTTGGTATTTATGTTTTACTTTTGTAAAGAAACTTTTTCCTCAATATAATAAGGAGGTTCTGAAGATCTTTTATAATATACTGAGTTGTAATCTATAGTCATGTCTTGGACCTGCCATGTTTCTATTGTACCACTCTGAGCGATGTAATACTGGGAGAATGATGTTTCATTCGTGTTATGTCAACAACTTGCATACTACAACATGCAGTGATATGCTGGGTCACTCCTCCTTGGGGCTTTGGAGATATGGCGAACCACTATACCTTGTTGGTGGGAGGAGTTTTGCTCTTTCTTTAGGCTGTTTTCACTATTTTATTGAAGGAGATATGTCCTAGAGGACAATAATAAAGTTTTTTTTATTAATATATCTTATATGTTCATAATAGTTTTGTATCATGATATAACTATATTAAGTGGAAACGTTAATACACGTGTGGTATATAAAGAAACCAAGTCCTTAGTATCTTCTAGAAGACTAGTTCTTTGGGCAACCGATGATCAAGGTTTCTCGATCATAGAATTTGACGTCAACTGACAACAAGGTCACTTCATTGAATGAAGGATGTGATGGACACACACCCAACCCTAGTATTTCAATATGATCCAGTCACAAAGTTCATCATTACAATATCTAGCAAAGTGTAGTAACTCAGTCCTTTGAGCGTGAGATCATGTTTAATCACTATCACCCACGGCTGATTTGATCACATCAACCATCACACTTTAAGAGGGTGATCATAAAGGTGTGTATTGGGTATTCTAAAGGGATATGTTGATTCATATTTATCAATATCAAGATTTTCCTATTTGATTGACAAATAGATACTCTAGACCCATTCAGTGAGATTACATCAATGAGCTTGCAAGCATGTGACTAGGTTATGGGGATTTTATATCACGGGAACGAGTAAATGTGTTTGTCAGTAACAAGATTGAACTCGGTATGTCAATACTAGATATCAGATCTTGGACAAACTAGGCATCATAGAGAGAATGGGACTCAACGTTTAAGGTTCAAGTGATCAATTATTCATTGAACGCGAAGGGGCCATCATGAGTTTCCATACACCGCTAATGATCATTGATTAGAGAGAGGTCAAAATCATGTCTAAGCATTCCCGAACCGTAAGGGTGTCACACTTAAGGGTAGAGATGCTTAGGGTTGATCCGTGATCGTAAGAGAAACAAAAGAGAGAGAACCGGAACCGTTCCAGGGAAATACCGAACATGTTCGGAGGGCTTCAAAATGTGTTTCGAAGTGTAAGGAATGAATTAATATGTATTTATTATTACCTAAATGAATTAATTAATTAATATGTATTTAATTATCAAAAAGGATCAAAGCCCACCTAATGGGCATTCTTGGAGAGAAGGGCCCAAGAAGGCAAGAGGGGTGCGTGGGGTGTGGGCCCTCCCCACCTCCGACTGTCCCTAGGCCAAGGCAGCGTGGGGTGGGGCCCACCCACCACCACCGTCCAAGCCCTTCCTCCTTCCCTTTGTTTAGTCCCTCCTCGGGACTTTGAGGGAAGGAGTGCTCCTCCTTCGAGTATATAAGAAGGGAGACCCCTCTCCCATTCTTCATCCAATCCAATTGGCTCTTCCCTCCCTCTCTCTCTCTCTCTCTCTCTCTCCCTCTATCCCTCTTGTGTGTGTTCCCCAGTTAGGAATGTGCACAACGGGTTAGAGATTTCTCCACCATACGCACACCGTCGTGCAATTGGAGTCAGTCTAGATCTTCTTTTTCCACTGCTTTGTTGGACCATAGTCCGAGGGACGTCTCTACACCGGACGTGTGTAGTACTTCGGAGGCACCGCCACTTGTGGTGATGGACGCTTGAAGCCTTCTTGACCTTGAGGTCTTTTACGCTTCGACTACATCCAAAAAGTTTGTGCGGGAACGTAATCCCGCTTTCGATCTTCACAGGTATGAACATCACCCTCTAGTTACTATACATCTACATAGATAGATCATGGCTATGGTGTTCGTCGTTAGGATTTTTTTCTGCCGCAGAATCCCTTCAATTTTTTGGGATGGTGAGGTAGCGGCTACATCCTAAAGCCATAATGAGGTCCTTTCTGCTTTATCCTCGTCCCGGTGATGCGTCTTGCACCGATGGAGGGTGCGTAGAGTCGTGTGTATGACGAATCTGCTAAGATCCAGTCGGGTTTCATGTCCATTGGTGTTGTTTCAGTTCATTCTCTCACGTTCTAAAGTTTTCATTATTGATGATGGTTGATGCTCTAGCGCGCTAATCATTTGGGATCTTAGCACGATGACATCCCATTTTTTCTACTACAACAAGCTCTACTACGACAAGCTTTGTCCAGCTCCAGTGATGGAGGGATGAGGGCAGAGACACGCCTTTGTCTTACGTAGTGTCTATAGTCGTCGCTAGGTACTCAAGTGCATATTTGTAAGTTTTATTACTTTTAGTGATCTTTATATTGTTATTGATGATTATTAATAGATCGGTGAAATTTTTGCAAAATATATCATCCTAACACATGCATGTACATTTATTAAAGAAACCAAACATGTGATCGGTCCATACAACCTCTCATCGGGCGCTGAAGTTGATCTAAATCGCCTCATGTGGCATGAGGGCTCTATTTTTGATTTTTTCTATTTGGTTAGGTTTTGTATCTGATGTAGAAAGACATGGAAATGACAGTGGCAACTCCCTTGTTTTTGATAGAGGGAATATAATAATGTCAAACAAGTATCAATTACACCCGGTCTCTGCAACTACATAATCTCAAGATAAACATAAAAAATACATACAACCAAAATAAAAGAAAGAAAAAGCCAGGCGAACTGGTAAGCAAAATAATAGGGACTGCCACCACCAATGGACACACCTGAACTTCAAAAAAGGTTCTCCAAGAACAACGCCTCCAGGAAGTGAACAATGCACAAACACTATCATAATCTAATAATTTAATCTTTGGGTTTCATCTTGAAGAGAAGTCACAATAAGCTCTAGACAATGCCTTCAACAAGGAGAGGAATAGATATCCGCCATTGCCATGTACAATCTGTGAAGGTTATACCTACGATTCTCACCCTAGAAATTGAGACTTGGCGCCCAAACACTACAAGATGGTCGTGTGCCCTGCCGCTTATAAACGCTGAACCACATGCCTAGTCACCGCGCTTGCGCTGGCGCGGCAAAAAAAACTAGCAGGGATAACTGCGTGGGGAAAATTTTTTAGGAGGCACTTTTTTGGCACCCCACATCGTTATCCGAGCGAGCTAGCACTTCCATGGCACAATATAGGATCCGCCTCGATACATAACAGAAGAAAGTGGAAATTTAGTGTTGTGTAACGACGTGTTAATTGTCATGTTACAACTTCCAACGTTAAAAGAGTTATTTACATTAATAGTACATGTTGACATTATTCATTAAGAGTAATCAATTTATGTTGCTAATTCCATTGAAATTGAAATATTCAGTTTATTGATATAAAAAATATTCATTACATCACATTACACTGGATTTGAACCCCTTTCTAATCATTATATTAGAGTTAGCATCTCCTAATAACATAGAAGGTCTTGAGCCCCTCTCTAGGCAGCAAATCTACCTTTAAAACCTAAGACTACACCTAATTAGGAGAAATATCCTATCTAATCCTAGCTATCTTCAGCGCCTCCCTATTCCGTTCGACATCAAAGTCACCTCAACACTATAGCATCTATCCGCGCCAACATCAAAGTCACCTCGGCACGGTAGCATCTATCCGCACCAACATCATAGAGGATATGCGTTTCAGCACATGCCATTTGATGATAATTTCTCTTGGAACTGAAATACAAATAAGAAAGATGATTAAGACAAGAAAGAACAAATAAGCGGATCTAAAAAACAAGCCTAACCGAGATGTGTACAAAGGATGACGAACAAACATGCGAATCGAACAAGCCAATGGACCAGATATACCGGACTGGTGCGTACAAGATCCGACGCTTCTAGTGCGTGCAAGATTCGGTGCGGCCAGGCCGCGCAAGATCAGGAGGGCCGACGGCTGTGCAAGATCAGTCATAGCTAGGCCACGCAACATTGGGAGAGCCAACTGACATAGGTATGCCCTACGGGTACCTATCTTTGGCCTATCTGGTCTGGCCCAACAGGAAGTCCACATGGCAATCTGCCAGGGATGGTGAAGCCCATGACGATTCAGGTAAGGCCAAGCCCATTAAAGATACGACTCCTTGACAAACACAACATGATTAGATAGAAATGTTTAGGGTTCCACCATTGATATATAACCGATTCAGACGTAAGCTGAGACCTGGATCCCCATATAAGGGCCAGGAGGAAGCGATGAGAAGGTTAATCAACACTCTCGCCATACACCTGCCAGATCTCAGCTACGCTCCATATCCATCTCGACACTCCTGTAATCCTCAGGATCCCCATTAATCAAGAGCAGACAAGCAGGAGTAGGGTTTTTCCTCCGAGGGCATGAACCTGGGTAAACACTGTGTCCCCACATGCTTGTTTGTTAGCCGACGAAGTCTCCAGCGTGTGTTATTCCTCAAAACCCAAGTCTATAAGCTATGGGCATTGACGTGATCACTCCATGTCACTAACAACCGTGCAAGATCCGACACGTATGGTCCGCGCAAGATCATGCACTGCTAGGGTTCTCTAGATCCTGTTCGGTTAGGGGCACCCGGATGCTGCATGTGGAGAGCGAGGGTTCATTCCTCTATTGCTCTCTGTGGATGAGGGGGTTGGGGGGAATATATAGTGGAGACTAATTATTAGTAAGATTAATAGCTACGGTTCCTCTAATGTATAGAGTGGGGAGTTGAGAGACTGGGTTTTCTAGGCCATTTGGGCAAGTGTAGTCTGAACTTCCAGCTTTTGGCTCACGTTTTCTCAAATGGACCATAAAAGATATGTGTTCTGTTCGATGTGCATGCATACTTTATGCTCCCAATCAAATTGCAAAGTCAGGCTTTAATTGCGAGAGAGGAAAAAACACCAGGTCCAACAACTAGGCTAATGGTAGGACACACATGTTAGTGAGACATGCCTCGCCAACCAGTGGAAGGTGTTTTTGACCAGTCGCCCATAATTAATTGCGCATGCGTTGGACGGTGCAATGTCAAATGCTCTGTGTTGGACAAGAGCGGCATTAAAAATCACCGCTCTCGTTTACCACCTACCACTCCACAAATATTTACCGGTATTGTGTGTACTATGGTGTGTATGTGGGTACCGCGACCAAATGGTGCAGCGGTTGCTCATCCGCCGTCTAACCAACTTTTGCAGGCGCTTTTTGCTTACGCTGCCCCCCCAAAAAGTGCTAGGGATGGGGTTATTATTATAGTAAAAGAACACCACCAAGAACGAAGTCCCCCTGTGTTGTTGCCCTCACTTGCCGAGCCTACTTCAAAACACCAATCATCCAGCTCACAGTCTTCACAACATCCAAAATCTTGCCTCTATCATCACTAGAAATCTCAAAATCGACACAAGACATCGAGATTCACTAGTTTTCTTCGCACAACCATCTTGATTTTCCCCATCATTATCATCACCATAGTAATTGCAGCTAAAGGTTCCATGGTCGGTGTACCTGGTGGTGCCAACAAAAGTGAGTCCTCGTGACGTGCCACCTCAAAGTCATCTAGGCATGATAGTTCTGCCAGGCAGAGAGGTGCACATCTTCGGCCTATCAAGCCTCGGTGAAGCTGACAAAAAATCCTCATGATCTAACCAAAGAACTCATCGTCCTTAGTGCATGCACCATCAGCCGTTAAGTGAGACCTCGTGACGGTGGTGGAACCATAGAGATGGAGTCCTCAACGTCTAGCCCCCGACCCCGCAGTGCATATAGCGTCATTAGAGGGCGTGTGGAGGTGTGTCTCTAGTAGATATTGTTAGATTTATTTGGTTGGTGTTCCTTACGATCTACACTTCTCTTCATCGGTGACGGTTCCTACTCGTGTGTGCTAGTTCCTCCCCTACCTCCTTCCCTCCCTTCCCTCTCGGGTCACCTGGTGGGGCAGCTCCGGAGCTTCCCTACCCAAACCCTAAAATCTCCTCTCGATATCCTCCCAGGGTAGTTGTCACCACCAGCGTCAGTGGTGGCGGCCATGTCTAGCATTGAGGATGGAAGGTTAATGCGGGTGAGCCCTAGACAGACCCCTTAGCACGGAGGAGGTTCAGCAGTTGGGCGACGCAGGTGGAAAGGGGAGGTGTCGAGGACCGATCGTGGCTGACCTCGCGTGGTCAATCTCCTCGAGCAGCGAGGCGACAACGTGGTGTGGAGCCCTCCCCTCCCCCCCCCCCCCCGCCATGGAGGATTGGCCCCTTTGGGGCTACAACGTGGGCTAGATCCCAACAGTGGTGGCGATAGATCTTAGCGTGGCGCGGACTGGCCTCCGGTTGCGCCCCTTCCACGCTACCATCCTGACACTCATGGCGGATCCTGGAGGCAAAGGCTTTGATAGTCCGTAGTTGATGATGACGTCGTCTGTGGGTGTCGTTACCTGGTTGAAGGCGTTGTTGCTGTGATCTCCCACCCCCGCCTAGATGTTCCGGGGGGAATCCTAGACCCGGGTCTCCTAGATCGGACAATTATGGCGATGCTTTCAGTGTCGCTCTTCCTCCTAATGGCATCTCTTTTGGAACACATTTCTTGCTGGAGGGGCCTGGTGGTAGAGCGGTGTTTATATACCACATCGACGACAGTGAGTCTCGGCAGCGTGGCGCAACGGGGCCTTAGTGACGGATGCATGATGTTGGATATGTGCGTAGGACGATGGTGCTATCTGGCGTCATGATGGCTTTGATGCATGGCCTAGCAAGGTTAATGTGTTGATCCCTACTGGAGATTGGTTCGCGGAAGACGGTAGTCGCGACTCCGAAATCATGTGCCTTGTTGGTATGATGGATAAGTTGTGCCCCTAGCTACTCGATGGGTAGCTGAGTGAAGCCTTCGATTTTATAGATGACACACGTAGGTATCATGTCAAGGCACTCCTATTTTCATGGTCACCCAGTTCATCAGTCTTGTAGGCGTAGCGAGTTGTCTCTAGGATGGTGGCTTCAGGTTGATATGTGTATTCCGCTTGTAAAGCTTCTATGAATAATCTACTCCCTCTATCCGGAAAAAGATATCGAAGATTTATCTAAATTTATATGTATCTATGCACTAAAACACGTCTAGATATATGCGAATCTAGACAAATATGCGACAGCCTTTTCGGGATGGAGGGAGTAAGAAAAAGGATTCAGAGCCTAGAGGTTTCAACCTCCGTTTGAAAGAAAAAACAAGCTTTTCCCAACTCCATTTTGGGAGGGGCTAGGACAATGATGCTTCTTCGGCTTAGCTCGATTTCTTGGTCCAAGGATTTGCTTAACTTTTATTGATTTTGATATTTTTTCGGTTATGAATAGGACGGTTGACATTTCGTAGAAAAATTACTATTGCACTAAGCATGCATGTCATCATGGTAATTGGGGTAAAAAACAATAAGAAAACTTTTCGATCGTTTTCGAAAAAAAAACAAATTGAGTGTTAAAAACATAAACAGAAGCAACATTTTACGGAGAAAGAACGGAAATGAAATATTCTAAACGGAAACAGAAAAGAAAACAATGGAGCCATTTCCGGCGAAAATGAAAATGGTAAAAAAATTCAGATAAACAAATACGAGAACTTAAATAAGTAACGCCCATGTACAAAGTAGTATCTTGTGTCGGTGATTTTCTATGCTCTTGTCGGGCCAAAGAATATATGCAACCAGCCTAGGCTACATACTAATAGAGGGGTTGTCTTCATGTCTATGTGAAACTATTGTGAGTTTATGGGCTTGTTGAAGTGTTGAATTATGTGGGTTACTTTATGTTCAATTGTCGTTTATCAAAGTTGTGAGCTATTCCTTGTCTGTTATGTGTTCATTTTGGTGTATACATCAAGATATTATGCCACTATTATATTTCGATAAATGTATGTTATCGTATCGTCTCCGCTCCGTATCCGTTTCATATTCGTATCCGGTGATTTTTGATTCCGTGTTTATTTTCGGAGTTTTTGGTTTTTCTTCCGACTTTGACGAGATAAGAGAAAATGAAAATGATAACACATGTTTTCGTCCATTTTCGTTTCCTTTTCAACCATAGTGGTAAGTGTCTTTAGCTCCTGAGATTTAGTTTGCCCTTTGTTAAAAGAAATCAAAATTCATATTAATAAATTTAAAAAAAATCTGAAAATAAATTCTGGGCATACTATCCTACAAACATGCAAAATCACAACCTGAAATTCTTTATATTATGGGCTACAAAAAATTTTAAAATTGGATAAAATTTGAAGATGGAAAACTGTACATACTCATATCCACACTTTTGTCAATTTTTGTGTAGCTCACAAAACAATGTACTATTCGAAACTGATATTTTGCATGCTTATGAGATAAATAATTGGCTAGATCCAAATAAATTTTTCCAAAAATCTCGGATACTCAAATATATGATTTTTGTATTTTGAAAAGTGGGATCAATGGGAGGGTGCTTATGTGCACCAAATCTTCGCTCCATGTCATCGCTGTATTATTAGCTGTGTGCCCTACACCTACATGGATGCGCCGGTGTGGTACGGTGTCGTGACCTACGGGTCCCGTTGGAGACATGAACAATTATTAAACAAGTTACAGATGATTTTCTTTAGTCCCGAGACCATAAGCTAGAGACGAAATTAATAATTAACTAGAGTTTGTTGTGGTCAAGCTTTTCTCTGAGGACCTTGGCGCCTTGCTCAAGTGCTCCATTTTCTGATTACGGGTCATTTTCATGTGACGCAGGCCAGGGAGAAACAAATTTGAATGACCACGCTCTGATTGGTTGGGTCTCGAGAACGGCGGCAGTACAATATACTCCTACTGATTGATCAAGATGGCGACAAATCAGGGCCATAGAATGAAAATGGTGTAGTAGTACGTCAATGCGAGCTCCACACATGTGCATAAAAAAGAATCACGAGTGTGCAGTGTGCACAGCAAGTTGATTACGAGGTCGGGGTTCCTTCACGATCTTAATTTACTTCCGGCGGCTTTTCTTCAAAGATGATTACGACAACCACCAGCTTTTCAACAATTCTTCCCTAAAAAAAAAAAGCTTTTCAACAGTTCTAGTCTATGTGTAAATCAAAACTGGTGGTGCAACGTGGTTTGATGGCTAAATAGGTGGTTGTACCCCCAGCTCACCAGAGTTCAAACCCTAGATTTGACACTGTGTGTTATATAAAAGATGGAATATTTTTTCAGTGGAACGCGACGTTCCCATCAACAGCGAGGCGCTCGTGGTGATTTCGTCAATCTCAAGACCCAATCCGTCGGCTCAGTGCAATTTATTCGATTTAAATGGCTTCCGCAGAAAATCGGTGAGATGCATTGTGACCTTTTCTTGTCCTGAAAATGATGTCATAGATTGTCTAAATTCGAATGTGTCTAGACACTATTTAGTATATAAATTTAGATAAATTTCTGACATCTTTTCTAGGACGGAGGGAGTGCACATTTCCTGAAGGGCTCCCTATGTCTGTGAGATGCATTTTCTAAAAATTAGGAAAAAAGTAGAATCCAAATCTCACTCCAATTATAATCCTACATGATTTATCTATACCAAAAGTTGTTGGCTTCCAGCGCAGGTTAATCAAAAGGATTCTTCCAAAGAGGTTGGACATGATGTTAGACTTTCTATGGGATGTAATGCAAATGATTTCTTAGAAAGAAAACCTAAAAAGTTGAACAACCATTATAGGAAAACAAATCCTCCAAAATCCATATGGGATTCTTTTGATCAAAGAATCTTTTGAATCACAAGATTAAACCTTTGCTCGGCACATCCGTCTTCTAATATTCACTTTCTGTGGGAGAAGTGCGCAATTTATGAAGTTATAATTGACGGATCCATGACGAACTTAGTTGACCTTTGTGGTTAACATTGGAATTAAATTGTATTATACCCTCTCTTTTTTAGGAAACCGTGAGCTTTATTAATTAGACAATAATGTTTCTACTATCATCCGCGATCATATCATCCGCGATCAAAGCCAACACGCAGATCGGTGCCGAATCATGTAACACTCCACAAGATACCCACTTGATTGATCATCTCTTCCAAGTTACTTTTTTTTTGACTTAGTGATTCTCATAAATGAGGACTAAGACTCAGTATGAAAACCTCTCATCTTGTAGTATAACCGTAGACCTACATATTTTTTACTAAATAGATTTTATGCATGTCCAACATCTTCAAATTAAATAACCACAAGTAAAGTGTATTTTAAACCTCTAAATACGGAGTAATAAATTTTATTAAATAGATTCTCTGCATGTCCCGTGCCTCCCGCTGCCACTGCAGTGGCGGCCGCCTCCTGCGAGCTACCTCCCACGACATTGGTGCCTCCCGCTGCCACTGCAGTGGCGGCCGCCTCCTGCGAGCTACCTCCCACGACATTGGTGCCTATCAGTGGCGAACCTTGGAAGATAATCAAGGAGAGGCCAAGATGCTGATTAAACCACTTAATAGCAATAATTATTCCTAATCCTCATTAGCCAAGTCTAAATAACACTACTAATTAGAGACATTGCACCAATGTTGGAGGGGCCATGGCCCGGTTTGGCCTCCATGAGGTCCGCCACCGGTGCCTATCCCTGTCGCAATCATCCCAGTGCCGTCTTGGAGGCGGCTGATATCGGCCGAAGAAGGCAAAGAAGTCGGATGCTCGTGGACAGACACCTCTTCCACATCTCCGCAAGCCGTACGTGGTGCCACCCGGCGCCTTCAGTGTGTCGAATTGGACTAATTTGCTTAGTTTTTTTTTTCCAGTTCATAGTCAAACTATTCTTAAGTTGCACTATTGTCTAGTTAAATTTTATGACACCATTGTTGGTGACAATCCATTTGCAAATGCATAAAATTTACGGTATCACGTGAGGCTGTAACAGTTCCTCCGATTCCTAATAAGTATCGCTATATACTAAATCAGCGATAATAATAATTATTATTGATTGAAGAGAGTACTACAAAAGTGCTTCAGTACATTACGATCTCGTGAAATAGCTTTTCGGTTCCCTTTTTACTCTCATGTCCTACCAAAAAAGGCACAGTATTCCTGATGGATTCAGATGGCACATGGGTGAATAATATAGGCTCGGAAGCGCCGACGCTAATAAAAACTGCATGCACGTACGTAGGCCGTGCTCTGTTGGTACGCCTGGATGGATCCATCCGTCGATCTCACAGCCACGTGCGGTCAAGGGGCCCGGTAGGTCAAAGCACGGATGGGCGGCTACCCGCCGTGCAGCTGTCAGACACGTGGTGGTGGGCGCGCCGCGCGGGACGCCGGCGGCCCTCGATCTCTCCCGCCGCGCGCACTCATCGATCACGACCAGCTAGCTAGGTACACGCGGCGGCCGGCACAGTAGCCGTGTTAAGCCCATGTCGACGTAGTAATTCATCGCCTCGTGCCCTCTCTCTCTCCTCTCCATCATCGTCGTCGATCGCCATCGGTTTCGGTTCATACGTCCGGAACGAACGGGGCTGGACGTGCGTGCATATGCATGGTCAGTTGTCAAATCAAGCGTAATCCCGATCCCGCTCGCGCGCGCGCGTGCGTGCGCCTGCGTCGTCGTCCCCGCCATGGCTTATCCGCTGCGTCCTCCCATTCCTCCTGCCATCGATGCGAGCTAGCTGTAACGCTCTAGTATCAACCTAGACCTAGCTAGCAACAGCATCGATATGATCCCGGCCGGCCACCACTCGGTCTTTTCTGTCTCTCTGTGGTGCAGCGCATGCGTGCATGCATGGCGTCTCCACCTCTGTCTCTTCCCATCCCCTCATGTTCCATCCATTCTATCGCTGCGCGCATGGCCGGCCCCTGTTGCGACGCGATTCACGCCACGCGCACTGTATCGTTCGTCCATCGACCGTCGGCGCCATGCATGGCTTGGCTTGGCATCGATGAGCTTCTGTGCAACCGCGCACGCGCGTCTCCTTTCCGTTTCCCGTTCATTTCTGCGGGCTCCAGTACAGTACTGTAAGTACACAGGGTTAGACAGCTAGCTGCACGCCGGAGCGAGCCAGCCATCGAAGACAACGTCTATCCATGGGTGGAGTTAATCAATGCGAAGTCAAAATACATAGCGACGTCTCCACGGATAGCGGCGTTATTAGAGCTTTTCCACTGGTTCGCTAGGCCCAATTACAGCGCTATTTAGCGCCGCCGGATAGATGTAACGTTCAGTTCTCACTCGCGTTCCCACGTCTAGTTTTTGCCTTTGGCCAAAGTTCAAACAAACACGGCGAAATTTAGATTAATATAGACGATTTTATTAAAATATAGACGAGTTCGTACATATTATATCAATTCGTACATATGTTCGAATTTTGACGGCAGTAGGCTAAGAAAAACTTAAAAAACATAGAAATAACAAATACTAAGCGGTCAATGCCGATGTCGACACCGATGCCGCCGGGTGCGCCGTTCACATACCAAAGTGGCGATAGAACGACGTGTACTCGGCGTCCTAGGTGTCGTCGTCGTCGCTCGGCGGCTACGATAGACGAGAGCTGCCCTGGCCGGCCTTGCCATAGCACCACGGCTACGATGAGGGTCCGGTCTCGTCTTCGTCGTCGTCGTCAAGGACAATGAGTAGTGCGCCTTGGTAGGCGCGTTGTCTGCTCGTGTAGACACAAGATGCGCTCGGCCTCCTCCCGCTCCCAGTCCGTCCTAGACCAGACGTACGCGTCGGGGGCCGGCATTGGTGACACGTCGTTCAGTGAGCGCTCCAGCACCATATTGAGGACGAACTCGTCCTCATCGAAGGGGACGGCTAAGTCCGTCAGCTCGGTCTTTGGCACACGCTGTCTCGCCCTCACCAGCCGAAGGTGGCCGACTAACGGCGACAGAACGCGACCTTCATTGACGATGTTGTCGCGTGACCGCGTCCGCGGCGGCGAGCGTGCAGGTGACTCCGCCTCCCGCTTCACCGAACGGAGCGGCGTGGGGCGCGGCGATTGGGCTGGCGCTGAGCCGGATGAGCGTGATGCCAACGCCGGGGACGACGAAGAGAGGCCTCCCATCCTCCTAGGCATCCATGTGTCCGCCCGGCGACTGGCGGCCGTCGGCGGCGAGCGCGGAGGATAGCCCAGTTTAGGGCGATCACCCGGTGATGTGCTCGAGAACGGCCACCAGCGGGCAGCCTGGTGCGCTCCACCACCGACATCGTCCTGTGACGTTGTGCTGCTTCGGCGGCGGGCCTCCTCCCTCATGGGCGGCCAGTTCTTGGTTTCGGCGCTCGGCGAAGAAATTCTCCCAGTAGACGAGGTTGCCGGGGTCCTCAGCAAGCTCCGGATCCTCCATTGCGGCGATGGTCGCCTGGATATCCTCGAAGATCACATCGGTAGCCGGCACTGGTGGCACGGGTATGCTGCCCGCGCTGAGCTTGGCAGGTCGGCGAGCACCGGGTAGCCGGCGTCGTGGAGCAGCTGTGCCTCCCACGACTACAGAGAACGCCAGCCGAAGTCGTTCGCCGCCACAGGGTCGCCAGGGTAGCGCTCGACCATCGCAGACACCAAAATAATCTTCTCGTCGCCGGAGGGAACTTGCTGGTTGGGGTATGGAGGAGTGAAGAGGATGTGTGCTCTAGGAGACAGTGAACGCCGACATTTATAGCCGAAAGAGGAATGGGCAGCGAAGACGGTAAGGGTGTAGCGGCATGGGCAGAAAAAGTGGAAACGGCGGGAAGATGGGCCAGCGGTGGCGCGGCATTACGACGACATATGGCTGAGGAGACAGGTGATCGCTGCCCGGCGGTCCGTCGCGGGAGCCGAGGTGATGGGATGATGATGACTTGGTTTCACACACTGATAGGGTGGGGCCGCCTGTTGGGTCCGCAGCATAGAAAAAAAATTCCTATGATGAGAACTACACGCCAAGATCTATCTACTAGGTACAGAGCAACGAGTGGACATACATCCAACGAGAACTTACCCTCAAAGACAACGAGTTTTGTTAACGAGTAGGAACTCGTGGTTGATGTAGTCGTACACTTGCCGATCTCAAGATCGTGAGGAAGTCCGAGCGCCGCAACTCAGCAGCGCATCCGCACTCGCAGACACGTTCAAGCCACCGGACAACCTCCACCTCCTCGCTCCAGCGATCCAGTGGAAGCAGCAACTCCTTCCAGACAAAATGCCACCAGGAACATGTATCTCGCTACTCCGAGACCATGGGGGAATAATTTTAGAGGGAGAGAGAGATCCGTCACAAGGAGGTGTGAGGAAGAAGGAGGAAGAGGGGGCCTTTTATAGGAGGAGGGGGTGCCCCTCCTCTCCATGGCCGGCGCATGGGGGGGGGTGACTCCTCACCTCCCCCATTCATGTGGTGGTAACCCCTCCACATTAAAATGCCTCTTCACGTTCCCCTTTAAAGTCCCTACTTTAAATGCATTAAAATTCTCCAAGTTTAATGCTCTCTCATTTAATAAACTATTTTATTAAATTTATTCAGAATTTTGTTAATTACTTTAATTAACAAACATTCACATATAACCCCTTGCAATATTTCAATATCACATGCAGAACCACTTTCTGCAATTTCACCCGAAACAATTTTCGGTTTCTATCGAAACAATTCCTGCGCTTTGCAATTCTTTTGTCTGAAACATATGTGCTCCAAAATGGGGTCCGGTAACTCTTAAGTGTGTCACCCTACGGTTCGCGAATAATGCAGACATGATTGAGACCCCTCTCAGATCAATAATCAGAAGCGGGACCTGTAGGTCCATACTGACTCCTGCATATTCAACGATGACTTCTGTGATCGTGAGAACCTTTAACGCTTATAATTTAATCCCTTTTTCTCTTGATATAATACATGTCTGAGATTCGATCATCGGTATCCAAATACCTAGTTTGATCTCGTTACCGACATGCACTCTGTTCTCGTTCCCGTGATATAACATTCTAGTGATCACATCACTTGCTTGCAAGCTACCTTAATGTGATATCACCGAGAGGGCCCAGAGTATATCTATCCGTCATCGGGATTGACAAATTGCACTCTTGATCCATGAGCCTCAACATAACACCTTCGTAGCACTGAACCCATCTTTATAGTCACCCAGTTATGGTGTGACGTTTGATGTTATCAAGATACTCTCCTGGTGTTAGCAATTAACATGATCTCAAGGTCTAAGGATAAAGATTACTTCGTATGATGTTATAGCAATGTCAACATAATGACTTGATCGTAATGCTATACTTCGGATGAATGTTCATCACATCATTTCACAAATGTTGTGACCTTGTTATTAACAACATCCAATGTCCATGATCAGGAAACCTTGATCATCTTGTTAATCAACAAGCTAGTCTATAAGAGGGGCATAACTAGGAACCCTTTTTGTTTATTAAACACACATGTATTGATGTTTCCGATCAATACAATTATAGCATACAAAATAAACATCTATCATATATAAGGAATACATAATAACAACTTTATTATTGCCTCTCGGGGCATATTTCCTTCAGTCTCCCACTTGCACTAGAGATAATAATCTAGTTCACATAGTGATAAATCTAACACCCATGGAGTTCTGGTGTTGATCATGTTTTTCCCTAGGGAGAGCTTTAGTCAACGGATCTGCTACATTTAGGTCCGTGTGTATTTACAAATCTTTATATCTCCATCCTTGACATGTTCGCGGGTGGAGTGAAACCAGCGCTTAATATGCTTGGAATTCTTGTGAGACCTCGGTTCCTTGGCGTTGGCTATGGCTCCATCGTTGTCACAATAGATCACCATTGGGTCCTATGCACTAGGAACCACACCTAGTTCCGTAATGAACTCTTTCATCCAAACCGCTTCCTGCGCCGCTTCTGAAGCAGCAACATATTCCGCCTCCGTCGTTGATCCAGCCACCACAGGTTGTTTGGAACTCCTCCAACTAACTGTTGCTCCGTTCAAGAGAAATACGTATCCGGATTGAGACTTAGAGTCATCCGGATCAGTGTCAAAGCTAGCATCGACATAACACTTAGCGACTAGCTCTTCTTCACCTCCGTATATAAGAAACATATCGCTAGTTCTTCTCAAGTACTCGAGGATGTTCTTGACCGCTATCCAGTGTTCCGAACCTGGATCTGATTGGTACCTACTAGTCAAACTAATAGCATGTGCCACATCCGGTCTTGTACATAGCATGGCATACATTATAGAGCCTATGACCGAGGCATAGGGGATCTTATCCATTATCTCTCTTTCTTCCGCCGTAGCCGGAATTTGAGTCTTACTCAATGTCTTGCCTTGCAACATAGGTAAGAACCCCTTCTTACTTCCGTCCATATTAAACTCTTTAATACCTTATCAAGGTATGTACTCTGCGATGGCCCAATTAGGCGCCTTGATCTATCTCTATAGATTTTAATGCCTAATATATATGACGCTTCAGCAAGGTCTTTCATCGAAAATTTGCTGTTTAGATAACTTTTAACACTGTTTAAAAGATCTATATCATTTCCAATCAATAATATGTCATCCACATATAATATCAGAAATGCCACATTGCTCCCACTCACTTTCTTGTAAATACAAGCCTCTCCATCAGTTTGGACAAATCTAAACTCTTTGATCACCTTATCAAAGCAGAGATTCCAACTCCGGAATGCTTGCTTCAGTCCATAGATGGATCCCTGAAGTTTGCATACCTTATTAGCATCCTTAGGATCGACAAAACCCTTAGGTTGTATCATATACAACTCTTCTTCAATTTTACCATTAAGGAACACAGTTTTGACATCCATCTGCCATATTTCATAATCGAAATATGCAGCAATTGCTAACATAATCCTAACCGACTTAAGCATCGCTACGAGAGAGAATGTCTCATCGTAGTCAACTCCTTGAATTTGTCGAAACCCCTTTGCGACAAGTCGAGCCTTATAGATGGTCACATTACCATCAACATCAGTTTTTCTTTTGAAAATCCATTTATTCTCAACGGCCTTTCGATCGTGAGGTAAGTCCACCAAGGTCCAAACCTGGTTCTCGTACATGGATTCCATCTCGGATTTCATGGCTTCTAGCCATTTGTTGGAATCCGGGCTCATCATCGCTTCTTCATACGTCGCAGGGTCATCCATTTCATCAACCATGAAATTCACCACAAGATTACCGTACAGTTCAGGAGCTGCACGTGTCCTACTTGACCTGTGAGGTTTGTAGTGTCCTCTTTCGGAGTTTCATGATCAATATCATTAGCTCTCTCTTCATTAGGTGAAGTCAACTCCGAAACAATTTCTGGTGCTGCGCTACTCGCCATTTCATGAAGAGAAGGTTCAATAACCTCTTCGAGTTCTACCTTCCGACTACTCACACCTTTCGCGAGAAACTCCTTCTCAAGAAAGGATCCATTCTTGGCAACAAAAACCTTGCCCTCAGATCTGTGATAGAAGGTATACCCAATTGTTTCCTTAGGGTATCCTATGAAGACGCATTTTTCCGCTTTGGGTTCGAGTTTATCCGGTTGAAGTTTCTTCACATAAACATCGCATCCCCAAACTTTAAGAAATGATAGCTTAGGTTTGTTTCCAAACCATAATTCATACGGTGTCGTTTCAACGGATTTAGATGGTGCCCGATTTAAAGTGAATGCAGCTGTTTCCAGTGCATAACCCCAAAATGACAGTGGCAAGTCAGTCAGAGACATCATAGATCGAACCATATCCAATAAAGTACGATTACGACGTTCCGACACACCATTACGTTGTGGTGTTCCGGTAGGCGTGAGTTGTGAAACTATTCCACACTCTTTCATGTGTGTGCTAAACTCGTAACTTAGATACTCACTTCCACGGTCAGACCGAAGAAATTTGATCTTTCTATTACGATGATTTTCCACTTCATTTTGAAATTCCTTGAACTTTTCAAAGGTTTCAGACTTGTGTTTCATCAAATAGATATACCCGTATCTACTCAAATCATCCGTGAAAGTAACAAAATAACGATATCCACCTCGCGCCGATACACTCATTGGTCCACACACATCAGTATGTATGATTTCCAATAAAGCTGACGCCCGTTCCATTGAACCGGAAAACGGCGTTCTAGTCATATTGCCCATAAGGCATGGCTCACATGTATCAAATGATTTAAAATCAAGTGATTCCAAAAGTCCATCAGAATGGAGTTTCTTCATGCATTTAACGCCAATATGACCTAGATGGCAGTGCCACATATATGCAGATATATCATTATCAAGTTTAATCTTTTTAGCATTAACATTATGAATATGCGTAATATTACTATCGAGCTCCAATAGAAATAAACCATTCAACATAGGTGCATGACCATAAAAGATATCATTCTTATAAATCGAACAACCATTGTTTTCAGATTTAAAGGAATAACCACTTTGCATCAAACACGATCCGGATACAATGTTCATGCTCAGTGCAGGCACCAAATAACAATTATTTAGGTTTATAACTAATCCCGATGGCATATGGAGAGGTAGCGTCCCAACGGCGATCACATCAACTTTTGATCCATTGCCGACCCGCATCATGACCTCATCCCTTGCTAGTTGTTGCTTGTTCCGCAGCCCCTGAACTGAGTTACATATATTAGCAACCGATCCCGTATCAAATACCCAGGTGCTACTGCGAGTACTAGTCAAGTACACATCAATAACATGTATATCACATATACCTTTGTTTGCCTTGCCGGACTTCTTGTCCGCCAAATACTTGGGGCAATTGTGCTTCCAATGGCCAGTCCCCTTGCAATAGTAACACTCGGTGTCAGACTTAGGGCCAGCTCGGGTTTTCTTTTCAGGTGCGGCAACAGATTTGCCACCCTTCTTTCCCTTGTGCTTTCCTTTCTTGTCCTTCTTGAAACCGGTGGTCCTATTGATCATGAACACTTGATGTTCTTTCCTAATCTCCACTTTTGTAGTCTTAAGCATTGATAGAAGATCGGGAAGAGACTTCTTCAAGCCGTGCATATTATAGTTCATTACGAAGCACTTGTTGCTAGGTGGTAGAGATTGGAGAACACGATGTATGCCTAAGTCAATGGGAATCGTTATTCCCAAGGACACAAGCTTATCGGCGTACCCAGACATTTTGAGTACATGCTCACTAACGAAGCTGTTCTCCTCCATCATGCAGCTAAAGAACTTTTCAGTAGCATTATAACTCTCTACGACAGCATGGGTATATAAAATCATTTTCAATTCTCCCATGGTATCAAAGGCATTGCCATTTTCGAAACGCTTTCGAAGTTCTGGCTCTAGCCCATACAGTATGCCGCAATGAACTAAGTTGTGGTCCTCCTGACGAGTCACATAGACATTCTTTTCCTCGTCAGGGGCATCGGGAGCCGGTGGGGGGCCTAGCAGCGCATCTAGCACATATTGCTTTTGTGCAGCAGTGAGGAGAATCCTCAAATTCATAGCCCAGTTGGTGAAGTTGCTACCATTCGCAGCAAGTTTCTCTTTCTCCATGAACACATTGAAATTGAAATTAGGTAGTGCCATCTACAATAGAATTTGTAAAGTTTATTTAGACTAAGTTTATGATAGAGTGAGTTCAACTAATCCAAATTACTAATGAACTCCCACTCAAAAACGACATCCCTCATGTCCTTTTTGGTGATTACATGAACCAAATCCACTACACCAAGTCCGATCATCACGTGAGTTGATGTAGCTTCAAAGGCGAGCATCTATATGGGCATCATATCAACTATATGACTCATGCTTAACCTTTCAGTCCGTGTTCCGAGGCCATGTCTGTACATGCTAGGCTCGCCAAGTAAGAACCTTAGTATTCGCATGTGTAAAACTGTCTTACACCCGTTCCTATGAAAGCGTAGATTCGAGTACACTCGATCATCACGTGATGTATCGAAACACGATCCATAGAACCATGCATACTCAAGGAAGAACACATTTTTATCTTGATATCTAAATGAGGGATCATCTTACAATGCTATAGAAAGCGCCAAACTAGCAGTATAAGATGCAAACATCTAATGTGTAAAGTGAGATGATATGGTCCATGCATTTGATCTCTATCATTTGCATCGTGGTATGGTCTCTATCATTCCTTTGTGTGTAAGGCCAAGGTCTATGGAACTTACATGTTGAATGTGTTGTAAGAGTATCTATCATACATCTACTTACAACAATACCATATCAAGACACTAGCCCATCAACGATCTAAACTAGACGCCTCTAACTTATCAATTACAAGTTTTACGTGGCTTAGGGCTTTCGGAGATAGAACCGTTCTTACCTACGAACATGAACCACAACAAGGGTAACCAAGTTATTAGTAACTCGTTGTAAATCAGATATTGACTATAGTAGGAGAGACAGACACCTGCTAGCCACTTATGCAAAACAAGTTGCATGTCAGTCGTGGAACCGGTCTCATGTACGATGACATGTAAGGTTGGTCCGGGCTGCTTCATCCCACTATGCCACCAATATCCAAAATACATAGAAGATGCAATAACATGATCATCATCGCCCACATTTAACATATGTGTACTACCCGTGCAAAGCAGCTACGCATAGATCAGGCTCTAATACCACTGTTGGGTCCGCAATATAGAAAACAAAAATTTTCCTACAATGAGAACTACACGCCAAGATCTATCTACTGGGTACAGAGCAACGGGTGGACATACATTCAACGAGAACTTACCCTCGAAGACAACGAGTTTTGTTAACGAGTAGGAACTCGTGGTTGATGTAGTCGTACACTTGCCGATCTCAAGACCGTGAGGATGTCCGAGCGCCACAACTCAGCAGCGCATCCGCACTCGCACACACGTTCAAGCCACCGGACAACCTCCACCTCCTCCCTCCAGCGATCTAGCGAGAGCAACAACTCCTTCCAGACAAAATTCCACCAGGAACATGTATCTCGCTAATCCAAGAGCATGGAGGAATAATTCTAGAGGGGGAGAGAGATCCTTCACAAGGACGTGTGAGGAAGAAGGAAGAAGAGGGAGGCCTTTTATAGGAGGAGGGGGGTGCCCCTCCTCTCCATGGACAGCGCATGGGGGGGTGACTCCTCACCTCCCCATTCATGTGGTGGTAACCCCTCCACATTAAAATGCCTCTTCATATTCCCCTTTAAAGTCCCTACTTTAAATGCATTAAAATTCTCCAAGTTTAATACTCTCTCATTTAATACAACTTTTTTATTAAATTTATTCAGAATTTTTTTAATTACTTTAATTAACAAACATTCACATATAACCCCTTGAAATATTTCAATATCACATGCAGAACCACTTTCTGCAATTTCACTCGAAACAATTTCCAGTTTCTATCGAAATAATTCATGCGCTTTGCAATTCTTTTGTTTGAAACATATGTGCTCCAAAATGGTGTCCGGTAACTCTTAAGTGTGTCACCCTACGGTTCGCGAATAATGCAGACATGATTGAGACTCCTCTCAGATCAATAATCAGAAGCGGGACCTAGAGGTCCATACCGACTCCTGCATATTCAACGATGACTTCTGTGATCGTGAGAACCTTTAATGCTTGTAATTTAATCCCTTTGTCTCTTGATATAATACATGTCCGAGATTCGATCATCGGTATCCAAATACCTAGTTTGATCTCGTTACCAACATGCACTCTTTTCTCGTTCCCGTGATATTACATTCTAGTGATCACATCACTTGCTTGCACGCTACCTTAATGTGATATCACTGAGAGGGCCCAGAGTATATCTATTCGTCATCGGGATTGACAAATTCCACTCTTGATCCATGAGCATCAACATAACACCTTCGTAGCACTGAACCCATCTTTATAGTCACCCAGTTACGGTGTGACGTTTGATGTTATCAAGATACTCTTCTGGTGTTAGCAATTAACATGATCTTATGGTCTAAGGATAAAGATTACTTCGTATGATGTTATAGCAATGTAAACATAATGACTTGATCGTAATGCTATACTTCGGGTGAATGTTCATCACATCATTTCACAAATGATGTGACCTTGTTATTAACAACATCCAATGTCCATGATCAGGAAACCTTGATCATCTTGTTAATCAACAAGCTAGTCTATAAGAGAGGCATAACTAGGAACCCTTTTTGTTTATTAAACACACATATATTGATGTTTCCGATCAATATAATTATAGCATGCAAAATAAACATATATCATATATAAGGAATACATAATAACAACTTTATTATTGCCTCTCAGGGCATATTTCCTTCACCGCCAACGCAAAGTTTTTTGCGGAATTCGCTTCATCTGGCATTTCCAAGCGGTTCCCAACGAGATTGATCATGTAATCATGCATAGATGCTGAAATTTGAGTTGTTTCTCTTGAAGATATTCTTGTATGAGTGTTGATGCACCTTTTCTATGTTTAATGGTTGTTACTAGGGACCGAGTGACATGATTTCAGTACTGAACTTTTATTGGCCCAACATATATATGAGTTTGCTATCTATCTTCAAAGTGTATTACCTGCTATTATGTTGAACCTGTGAACCCTAAAGTGATAGCTAGGGAAAACAAGGGGGATATGTGATAGTTTGAGGATTATGTGTGTTCATAGAGTGTTAATGCATTGTTCCAGACTATTCAAAAGGGTAGACCTTAATTACCCATAGTTCCAAGTCGGTCCCGGTGAAATGGGAAGGTTGGACAATAGATGTTATACAAATTCTCATGGTTACTACATGTAACTATATTTGGGACACATGCCTACACACAACGGAGTTAGAGATAAGCACCATGTTGTTTGTATTTATATTTTATGATGAATCTTATTGATGCAACACCCCACTATCACCTCATGCCTACACTTTTAGCCACTGAAAGTTACAAGTTCACTACTTCTGGTGAAAACTTGAAAACCTCTACTACTGTTTAGTGTGTTTTTACTATTTGGATTCAACAGCTGCAATCATATCTTGCTTTTTGAGAATATTGATACATAGGTGTGGTTGAGAGTGATGTCTCAATTGCTAAAGTTTTATCGGTATTCTTGTATTCCCCTTGTGTCGAACTATAAATTTTGGTAATAGTTCTCATCGAAGATTTCAGCGATCCCTTGCACTTGAGGGCTATCACCAAACATGTATCATTTGCATGAGCTGAGCTAAAAAAGATGTGTGGAGCCTATCAAATACGGTGAAGATTATTTCCAAACCAATACAACATGAGAAAATGTGACCAACCAAACAAGGTGGAGAACATGGCTTTTAATCATTTTCTCTGGGACCTTAAACATCTCCAAGGGAGGCCCCCAAACCCTCCCATCGGTCCGAGTGGACGGTTTGGCCCCAAAACAGCACCCAATAGTGCCCTTAAACAATCCCCAAACTTGGGCACGATTTGGCGGCAAGAGGACACCATCCACGGTCACCCATGTCCGACCCTGCCCTCGTGTAGGGACCACTTCCCCATCCTTATCTCCCCCGCTACGCTACAGCCTAGCTACATCTTGTGAACCCGCAGAAAACCCTTTGCACCGACACCTCCTCCAGTCATAGATTCGGCCATGCCGAACTGGCACCACTCCACCAGTCGACGTGGGTTTTCACCACCGAGATCGTCCCTCCACCCCTCTCCCGCGTAAGGCGGAGGTATTTCCTCACATCCGCACCCACACGGCTGCAGGAGCTCCTCATCACGTTCCAACCCGCACATTAGCTTCCACTACGTCGATCGTAGGGCGCGTTGACGGATAAGAAGAAGTAGGTGGAACGCTCCTAGCCACCAAATCTACGAGTGGGAGGCACACCATCTCTACCGCGTGAATGAGTCGGTGCCACCCCACGTGAAGATGCAAAATGGGTGTCACCTTAATCCTAACAGGGTTCCGGTGTCCCCCCCACCCACCAGAAACACACCCATGTGATACTCGAGCACATCCACCTAGCAATGTTGGAGCTACTCGCCGACCCCCTCTACGGTTGGGATGGGTCAGGGTGGGATTCCAACCTCGAGCACGAGCACGAGATCCGTCGTGTCGAGGGGTTGATCCCCGGTAGGTTCAAGCTATGGTATAATGATTCGGTTGACCAAGACTAAGGTTGACATATGTGGGACGACAGACTATGGCTAAGATACCTTAGCCGGGTTAACCCGACAAGACTTGGCCGACATACTTTGTACGTCTGCATAACATATGTGTCGTATTATCTGTGCAGGTTCCTCTAGGCCGAGTCATCTGGGTTAGGGGTGACATGGGGGTTAGTGTACGCCGGAAGGGTGTATGCCGGCCTCAAGGTTAGCGCCTTTGTCTCTCCAGGGATTCCTGGAGGAGATAAGCACGCTCAAGTCAAGCGTGCCCCTAAATCCTGGAACAAGGTCACGTCGAGGGTTTCCTAGAGGAGACAGTATTAGACCGCCAACGTTCGGAGGGGATGGGCGCGTCAAGTCCAATCAAGGGTATCCAGGGGCGACCCCACGAGATGAAGAGTATCCGGGCCTAACTAACGACTTATGTAGGAGAATATGATGGGCATATACCATGCCACCTCAGCCCTAAGTGCAACCTGGGCACCCCTTTATAAGGTGCGCCAGGGCCTCCTAGAGAGGGGGTCGGTTCATTTGTGCACTAGTTATCGTGAGTAGTAGAGAGAGAGGCAAAGACTCCTTCTTCTTTCTCTCGATACAGCTCAAGGAGCCATTGTACTTGTCCACTAATCATATTATGAGATCTAGCATGAAGGAGTAAGGGTTTTATCCCAATAGGAGAGCCCTGAACCTGGGTATATCGTGTGTTCAGAGTGTGTTTGTGTGAGATTTGTGTGCAATATCCATCGCACTATCCCTCCTCAGATTCCACTAGCATCCATCCGACCCTAACTTTAGCCATCCCATGGCATTTTCCATGACACCACCACGATAGTTGGCTCCCACCGTGGGGATAGCAGCGACGCTAGTTGGTGTGTTCATCTGGACAGGAAACCTCATTGCTTTCGGCAAACACATCGTCTCCGATTTGGTCCAGTGATTCGTCTCACTGGACTTCGTCAGTGATAACTTCGACAACTTCGTCAACCGCCCCTTCCCGCGCAATGGCAAGTTCATTAGCTTTGATGCACACAAGATCTATGTCGCGGTCGATGTTTCCTGCAAGTTCCCGCAGCGGGTCATCGTAGCTATGGATCCTCCTCTCTGCGCTGCTCGTGGCTGGTGTACCGATCGCCCCGCTAGCAGCGTGGAGGTGATGATGATGGCGCCTGGGGATGCTACCAGCAAAGAATCCGTGGAGGAAGTGGATACAACAACCAAGACTCCTAGATCAAGGGCCTCCACTGGAAAAGCCTGAGAACATTCTTCAGGAGGCCATAGAGAAACTTATAACGCCAGTTTCTCCTATAGTAGATCCGACTCAGGCACAGGCTGAGCTGGAGTAGACCCGATAGTGTGTTCTTGAGGGGGCAATGCAGGTGGCTAGAGCTCGGCAGGAGTTGAACATCACCCTCCATGAGTACAACAAGGCTCATAAGTTTACTAAGAGTCTAACTCGTTTAGATGGTGTGAGGAACAGAGCTAAGAACCTCAATACTGAGATAGATAAGGAGTGTAGGACATAGTCTGTAGCGTTGGGTAACCCTTTGTCGATAGGTGTGCCGAAGTACAGTAGTCCGGCTAAGAACCTTAGAGCCGCAGATGCGGCACTAGCCGAGGTACCAGCCTTATCCGTGAGGCCCGGCGTAGGCAGCATGATAGGGTAATGAGGTGGTGCACACCACAAACCAGCAAAATGAGGATCTTCTCAAGGCAAACCCGGTAAGAGCTAGTGTCTCCGACGTTGTTCATTCGGCTGGGGGCGCTCCTGCAATATCTTCTTGGGTAGCATCATCACCTCATGCACCCGTTGAAGCTCCTAGGAGAGTAGGAAGTGTGAAGTCCAGCAAAAGGAACAAACAGTTAGTGTCTTATGACCCGAACATTGCCGAGAAATGGAAGGTAGTACAAGACAATGCCGGGCAAGGAAGTGCTGGACAGGGAAATCCTGGCTAGGGTAATGTGACTTAGGGAAATGTTGGGCGTAGCAATGCTGGCCAGAATAATCCGAACCATCAAGGCCATCACTCAGCTGGTAGGGGCAGCAACAACAGCCTCAGTATCAAGTGCAGAACCCACCTCAGCAATAACAAAGTGCGGGACCGGTTGTGCATCACCAAAATGCTTACCCAGTGCAGAAACGGTACAATGATGGTTTCTTGGCATGGCAATGCTAGGTTTCCAAGGTCGGAATATCAGATGATGGGGAACCCATTGGGATCTCGGCTGGGAAATAGGAATCTGTAGCTGGATGATGCAAGATTGAACTTGGATAGGATCTATATGTCGAAAATAATGGAAGGACAGGGTCCTCCGGGTCAGCATGTTTTGGACCTCGGATTATGGGGGAACTGCCAGTGCTGAACTTTCAAATGGCAAGAGGAACAAAGACATATGACGGTAGTACCAAGCCAGAAGATTGGCTGATAGATTATTCCACCGCTGTGCACATTGCACAAGGGAGCCTCAAATGGGTAGTGAGATATGTCCCGCATATGCTAGAGGGACCGACCAGAGTGCGGTTGAACAATCTACCAACATGAAGCATAAACTATTGGTTAGATTTTGAGGAGGTGTTGGTTAGCAATTTCACCAGTACTTACAAGAGGCCAAACAGACCTTAGTAGCTGGCAATATGTAAGCAAAGATCCAATGAGATTAAGAAAGAGTTTTTGACCAGGTGGTGTAACATGTATAACTCCTGTGAGGGGATAATCGAGTCGCAAGCCATAGCATGGTTTGCACAGGGTTGATGACATGCAAGTGTGTTGTGGCAAAGATTGTAGAGAGATATGCCAACTACTTTGGCCGAGACAATCAAGATAGAGGACACATATACTTTGGGTGATCCGACCCAACCCATACTTATGTCGGTAGAGCTAAATGAGGGGTACTACTCCCGAGATGGGGTCGGGTCATCCAGAAGAAATGATTTTCATGGGAAAAGAAGGGACAAGAGGCAGGATTACCAGTACAGATCAAACTAGGTAGTGGCAGTGAACCAGGATCAGCCCAGTGCCAGCAATAGCCAGCTCCAGAAAAGCAGTGGCCAGCAATGGACACAAAAGACTGATGGCAAGAAATAGTGGAGTAATGAGCAAAAGAAACAGTGGCAAGAGAGGCCCAAGTATAGTATGAGATGATGTTGGAATAGCCGTGTAAGTTTCACACGCCAAATTCGGGTAAGCTGGCAAATCATACACCGGGGAAGTGTGTGGATTCAACATGCTAGAAATGGCGAGATGGGTTCACTGCAAGCATCTCACCCACCACCGCTCACAGGAGCAAATGCTCAGACGTTGATGTTTCCACCGCCACCACCGAGATATGAGAACTCGGAGAGAAGGGAAGTTCATCAAGTTGGAAACCAGAATCAAGGAGATTATGGCAATGTCGGCCATGGAGGTCTAAATGAGTACAGAGAGCACCACCAAAGCTATGTCGTCTTTACGATGGCAGAAACATACAAATAGAGCCATCAAAGGTGCCAAATGGAAGTGAATGCAGTAATGCCGCCGATACCGAAATTTATGCACTAGTCTAACTAGGAAATCACTTGGAACATAAAGGACCACCCCAAGATCATGCTGAGTCCAAGGGCATATGTTTGGTGCTTGACCCGACCTTCATCGGGCCCAACCCGAATGTCAAATTCTCCAAGGTTCTCATCGATGGCGGCATCAGTATCAATATACTATACAAGGATAAAATGCACTAACTAGGCATAATAGAGAACATGCCGCAATCGATAAAAACTACTTTCCATGGCATTGTTCTGGGATTGTCGTGTGAGCCGATAGGGAAAGTCCGGATAGATGTTTTATTCGGAACAAGAGAGAATTGTCAGACAGGAAATCTATTGTTCGAGGTTGTGGATCTCACAAGTTGTTATCACGCTTTGCTTGGTAGGCCGGTAATATCGAAGTTCATGGCTAGTACCCATATAAGCTATCTGAAGATGAAGTTCCTAGGGCCAAATGGGGTCATAACTGTTGCAGGCTATTTTAGGCGCTCCATGTAGTGTGCCTCAGCCAGATCTACTCTGGCCGAGTCATTGGTGATTGCTCAAGAGAAGAAGAGGATCCATGATGCGGTGGCATTAGCTCAGTCGACTCAGCTGAATATGCCAGTGTTAAGTAACCCACATGGCAGTGTATCTTTCCAGGCGACCAAGGACATGAAGAAGATTCAAAAAGATGAGTAGTTCCCAAAGCGCACCATCACGATTGGTGTGGGCTTGACCGACAAATAGGAAATCGATCTCGTCAGCTTCCTCCGTGAGAATCGGGATATCTTTGCATGGTCGACACAGGACATGCTAGGTGTTCCGAGGGAGATGGCCGAGCATTCCCTACACATCAGGCCAGATACAAGGCCGGTGAAGCAACCTCTCTGCCGCTTTGCCAAAGATTAAAGTTATTGGTGATGAGATAGCTCAACTGCTCGTAGCCAGGTTTATTATGGAAGTTCTGCACCCGGATTGGCTGTCAAATCCGGTTTTGGTTGAAAATAAGAAGGATGACCCGAACATTGTTGTGGTGTGGCGAATGTGTATCAATTACACAAATCTGAACAAGGCTTGTCCCAAGGACCCCTTTCCTTTGCCTAGAATCGATCAAGTGATTGATTCTACTACTGGTTGTGAACTCATATCATTTGTAGACGCGTATTCTGGTTTCCACCAGAAACCGTTAAATCCGGCATATCAAATAAAGACAGCCTTTATTACCCCGTACGGGGCTTAGTGCTATCGTACTATGCTATTTGGTTTACACAATGCATGTGCCACATATCATAGGTGTATGAAAAAATGTTTACATGACCAAATTGGTAAGAATGTGCAAGTATATGTTGATGATGTGGTCATAAAAACCAAGGAGAGCCATACTCTCTTGGATGATATGAGGCAAACATTTGTGAACTTGAGAAGGTTCTGAATGAAACTAAAACCAAAAAATGCACCTTCGGTGTCCCAACCGGGAAACTACTCGGTTTCCTCGTGTCTAGCCAAGGTATTGAGGAAAACCCAACTAAGATCAGTGCCATTGAGCGAATGGAACTACCAAAGTGTGTTACCGATGTCTAGAAGTTTACTGGTTGCCTGGCATCATTAAGTCGCTTCATTAGTCGGCTGCCCTTATATCAACTGATGAAAAAACCTAATAAATTCATTTTGACACCTCAAGCAGATAGTGTATTTCATGAGCTTAAAAAGATGTTAGCCTCTGCACCAGTGTTATAGCCTCACCACTACCCAACGAGCCGATGTTGATCTACATAGCAGCAACGAACCGAGTCGTGAGTGCCGTGATAGTGTTGGAGAGTGACAAGGAGGATAAGTCAGTGCAGATACCACTATATTACCTAAGTGAAGTGCTTTCAGCATCTAAGCAAAATTACCCATTGATGTGAGCACTAGAAAACTTCCTGATAGTTGTCGTAAGAGCTTCTCGCTACACCTTAACGGTTGAGACTCTAAGTGAAGAGTGATGTATTAAATGGAAGTCTTCCCCATGAGGGAAACTCGAAGGTTTAAATATCAAACTCTCAAGGAGCTGTGTGTAAGAGAATGATCCTCTTTGTTCTTTGTCAAGCAACCTACAAAATAGTTGTAGATTGTTTTGTGCACTCAACCTCACCAAGTGGTTGTCAAGCACAAGGTGTATGTAAGCAAAACTGAAATAAAATACAATAAAATTAAAATGCAATACAATAGTAAAGTAAATATGCAATGGTGGTAAATGCAATGGAATATGAGGTTTTTGGGTTTTGGTTGGTGTTTGCAAGTATATTGTATTTTCGGATTTAATTAGTACTGAAAATAAAAAGTGATGTAGATGTGTTGGATAGTGTTTTGTTATAGTTCAAAATGGACCAGGGTTCATGGTTTAGCTTATGCACTCTCTCTTTGAGTTGTGGTAGACACGGGACACTCTAGTTGACATAATATTGGTGCAACATGTTAAAGTTTGGATAGCAATTCATATGGGCATCACTCTTTGTATTGGTCAACCATGTGTCTTGTCATGATCCATCTCAATATCTTGAGGTACATAAAGAACCCTTCATTTAGTTACATGCTCTAAATCTTAGTCAACCATAGCTAAACTAATGAGGCTATCATGACACCGACTTAGAGACATAACTTGAATTCTTCTATTGAGATCACACTCTCAATATCTTGATCATATCATATTCTTCTTCAACTTGATGATTTTGATGCCAATACTCAAGGTATATCGTTATTTTCGTGGCATCCATACTTGAATCCAACACTTGGACTACAAGCATGACCTATGGAATATTCCTTCATATAAAAATCAATGAAAACATTAGTCCATAGGGATTGTCATTAATCACCAAAGCCACACATAGGGGCAATTACCCTTTAAATCTCCCCTATTTTGATAGTTGATGACAATCACAACAAGAGGGTTTATATAATGAATATTAGAAACAAGTACATAGCTTATCCGAGAATAAGTTGTATACAAGAGGTTGTATTTTATATGGTTAAGTAACACAAATATACTAGCCCATATCAAAGCCGATTCTACTCACACAAACTACAACTAATGCACGAGATGTGAGTAGAACCAATATATATAGAGCAAACTCCCCTACAATATATGCATGTGTGATGAACTTGAATTTCATTGAAAGCATAACCTTTGGGAGAGTTTCCACTATATATTCAACCATGCAAAAACGTAATAAAGATGAAATGCATGAAAGGCAAACACTTAAGAAAAAACCAATCTTGAGTACAAAACCATTTCCCTTAAAACCCTCTAAACTTCTCCCCCATTGACAACAAGTGCCAAAATGGATGATAAGGTTAGAAGGACAATATAGTATGAGTTCCTAGCCAAGGTGTTCATTACTCGTAATATGAGTGAAATCATATGCACATATCCAATGATGAATACTTGGTGGAAATCAACTATATTGAGGATCAAATATTGCTAAAAGGATAACAAGGTGAAGAAACTTCAAAAGATGAAGCAAGCAATCAAAAGATCCAAATAATCAAATGGACAAATAGTTCTCTAAATGAAATAAGGAAGCTCCCCAACATTTGTGCATAAATTAGTTGTTTCATTTGAATACAATATGCACAAACATGGAATCCTCACTCCCTCTATATCATTTAGAACACAAACAAGATATAAGGAGTCGAGACACTTGTCAAGACATAGAGATATGTATTTGAGGAAGACATCACCAAGAATTTCTTACTCAAAAAAGACCAAAAAGACGAGCAATAAAAGCTTCTAACAAAATAGGACCTTGTTTGAGCTAACATGCTACCTAGAAACAAGATAATCAACTATATAAACTCTAAGTGGCACCACCTCATATGTTCACATTTCCTAGGATTGTGATGTGCAAAAGAAGCATATTACTCCCCCCATAATGTAATATTCATTTTTCTTAAAGAGGCAAAACAACCTCAACTTGAGATAATTAATGGACATTTAGAATTTGAATTTCTCACAAGTATGACACACCACATAGTGAATAGATAAGCTTGTAATATCAATACTAAGTGGTAGTACTCATGTACACACATTTTAAGGTTTGAGAGATGCGCGAGGCATATCACTCCCCCAAAATGGGATGTTCCATTAACCACTCGAAAAGATCCAAAAAGGATATCATCAAGATGCATTAGAGGCTCAAAACAAAACACACAAGTAAATGATGTGCCAAACACATAGACATACTTGAATACACAAAATAATCAAGCATGAGGCACAACAAATACAAACACGTACTTGGTACAAAACCAAAACATGTAAAGGGGCAATGTAACTTACAATATGAAAGAGTTGAGTTCGAGTTACCGCAAATAGGCACATTGGGTATATGGTAGCGAGATGATAATACTAATAACTTGGCTTGATAAAATATAATATATGAAGATCCCTTGATTCTTCATGAGTTAGCCAAGTCTCCAATGCCATCCACAAACACCTATTGATCAAGTTTGAGCTTGTTGGTACCCAACCAAGTTGGGTCCTAAGAGGTTAGTCACAATAGGCTTGGAAACCCAAATGGTTATTTTCTTGACATCATTTTGAGTTCCAACAAACTTGGCAAACACATTTCCATCCTTATCCTTCCCAAGAGAATAATCATCATCAACAATGATAGGGTTAGATAATATACCATTTGAACATGAAGAGGCAAAGTGCCCCTTTTCACGACATATGTAGAAACAAGTGATGTCCTTTCTCTTCCTCATTAATTTCTTGGCTTGGGGAGCCCTGTCTTGATTCTTCTTGGGAAGTGGCCTAGCTTCAACTTGAGGTTGAGATTGGCCTTGACCTTGAAATTGTGGCCGCTTCCCTTGTTGCTTCTCACTCAAGTACTTTTTATTTAATGAACAAGATCTTACATGATGTCCTACAACCTTGCATTTGAAGCAAATAATCTTGGATGAATCCTTGACTTGGTATTGTCCCTTCTTATTGTTTCTTTTGGACTTGTTCTTGTTATTGGATTTGAATCCAAGTCCACTTTTATCATTAGGGGATTTTTGCACACTCAAAATATTATCGAGTGTGGATTTCCCTTCATTATTCTTTTCCAAGTCTTTCTTCAATGAAGTGACTTGGGCCTTGAGCTCTTTGATTTCCTCTACATGGTTAGTAGAAATAGAGGTACTAGAGGAAGTAGAAGTTTCATTGTTAGAGTAAGAAGGCAAAGCATGTAATCCAACACAAGGTTTATCACTAGTATGACTATAAAGATCACTAGGACTAGCACATGGCAAAATAGCATTTTGAGTAGAAGTTGTGCCAATGTCAAAGAGAGGCTCACAAGATGTTACCTTAGTAATACTTGACTCATGAGCTATCTTTAGCCCATCATGGGATATTATAAGATCATTATGAGAGCCCGAGAGCATTTCATGACTTTCTTCCAATTTCCTATAATTTCTAGTTAGCAACTCATGTTGAGACCTTAGGTCAACATTCTCCTTTAGGGTAGATGATTCACAAGAAGTAGAGTTAGTAGCACTAGCATCATTAATAGATTTTTCCTTTTCAAGCTCATATGATTCAATTTTTTGTGTGAGGAGACAATTGGTGTGATTCTCCTTGGCAAGCTATTGCTTAAGGAGATTGAATCTCCGACTCCCGTCATCAAGCTGGAAATCTAACTCCTTTATGGTTCCCGTTTGTTTAGTTATGGTGTCCATAACGTGTTTGAGACAAGCAACGGCCTTATTATTACCACGAAGATAGGTACACAGAAAAGTCAACTCAAGAACAAGAGCACTAGTATCCTCATCAATGTCATCATCACTATCATCATCATTGCTATTATCTAGAGAAGATATGTTGGGATCCAAAGTAGGAGATACCTTTGATCCTTTTTCCGTAAGGCATTGTGAGCATGGGAGGATGGAGATGAGGATATTGTTGAATCTCCATTCATGATTGTGTCTTTCTCCATAGAATCTTTGATTTCCTTTACATTGTTATAAACAACTAGAGGAAATAGAAGCATTTTGCTCATGGGAACAAGACAAATCAAGCATATCATCTACATTAGTACTCAAACAGTTTCTAGACGATATGAACGGACTAGCAACACAAGGGGATATCGAATTATTATTGCAAGAAGCGTTGAAGTCCAAACTCTCTACACCATTATCATTTATAGAACAAGATTCATTGGTGTAAAGAGAAACACTACCATCATCACATATGGTTTTTCCAATCACCATGCCATTACCTTGTGACTTGTCACATGTAAGTGAAGTGGAAAGAATTGAAATATCATCGCGGCCGGAGGTGGAAGAAACTTGGAGCTCCTCATGATGTGAAGGAGAAGAGAGCTCCTCGGAGAGACCACCGACTATATGAGAAATGGAACCACCAAATATTTCTTTAAGCTTGGTCCACTTCTCATGAGACGACTTGCGCTTTACAATCGTCAAGAACAAATTAACTATGGGGATCAAAGAGAAAATAATCTCATTAGATACTTGAGGTTTGAGATGTAAACTTTTATCATCCTCTAAAGATAGATTTTGAGGATCCATTGGAGGAGAAAAACCTACATCTAGATATCGCTCAATATTTGGACACAAGGTCCGATGATTACAAAGCAAGCAATTTCTCCACAAAGCATAATTTGTGCCATCAAAGATAATTGTGTCATTATGCACTATACTACTAGCCGACATCTTTACACTCTAGGCGGTGAAGCCTAAACAAGGAGATACCTTGCTCTGATACCAATTGAAAGGATAGAGATGTCGCCTAGAGGGAGGGTGAATAGGCAATTTCAAAACTAATACGGTTTTGGCTTGATAGAATGCAGAATTAAACTAACATTTATTTTACAATCAAAAAACCTAAATACACTAGGCTCAACTAAGTGCACCAACAACAACTTAAGCTAAGCAAGATAGCACAATATAAATATACCACAAGTGATAAGAAAGATGTAAGTACTTCAAGCACGATGGCTATCACAAGGAAAGTAAACTCGGGTATAGAGATAACAGAGGCACACGGAGACGAAGATGTATTCCCATGTTCCCTTACAAGAAGGTATGTCATGTTGGAGAGGTGTGGGATTCCACGAAGGATTTCCCAACGCCACGAAGGATCACCTTCTTCTCCGAGTCTATCCTACGAAGGAATAGGCCCTTCCTTATGGCTAGATTTTCCTCCACTCCGAAGATGGTAAGCTCCACGAAGGAGAAGCCCGGGTCTCTTCACAATCTTCCACAAAGAGGACACGTCGGCACCAACCACCCAGCCAACTAGGAGGTCACCCTTCAAGAGTAACAATCTCACGATCTCTCACTCGAACAAATCGTAATGGAGAGCTCAACACTTATGCAAGAATGCAAAGCAAGAACTCCAAGGGTGCTCAAATCCTTCACTCTCAAATCCCACCAAAGCATCAAGTGCTAGGGAGGAATTAGAGAGGAAGAACAATGGTGGAAGTCAACCAATGACTTCAGGATCTAGATCCAAAGGGTTCCCCTCACTTAGAGGAGTAATTGATTGGTGGGGATTGTAGATCTAGATCTCCTCTTCCAAAGCCCTCAAAAATATTCAAGAATCATAGGAGGGAAGGGAGAGGAAGCAAGCTTAATAGGTTCAACAATAGAGGTCCGTTTCATGGTCAAGAACACTCAAAAACGTTGGGGGAAGAACCCCCTTTTATAGGTGACATGCGCATACCTTACAAGTACTCGAGCTTGGCATATATGGTCTAGCCTAGGAGAAGCCCACGTCGTTGCTAAGGCCTAGTCAAGATTTAGGTGACCAAGGAGACTCCGACTGCTTGCGGCACACGACAAACTCAAGATAGAAGTTTAAAGGGAAAACCCTAATATGTAACCGACTCGGCCTGCTGATGGCTCTGAAATATAGTCATCTACATCCACATTTAAACTTGACATTATTCACAATTTTGATGAAATATCTCTCCAAACCCTGCCACTAATGCGTAATATTCAAAGGGGTATGAAATCCTTTCTTTCTATTTTTTCCTATGCAGATAATGACGTTTTATGATGGGAATAACTACATTAAAGTCAAAGATACAAGATTTCAAACAACCAGAAGAAACCAGGAGTAGTGGATCATAGGCAGACGCTTCAACGACCAACTATACGACCGGAATAAAATTCCGGCCGTATAGTTCCGCTCGTATAGCTGGCGCCACCACCGCTAGGTCAAATAGAACAACTTTCGGGAAGGTACGCCTATATAAAGAGGCCTCGGGCGATGAGAAACTGGCGCTCGCAGAAACCTTCAGCCACCCCCAAGATCTCCATCCACAACACCAATGGAGGAATAGACTTAGATCTAATCTCTCCACCACCATAGCCATATTCCACCACTTGTAATAGTAGATCTCTTCTTCGATTGGCGACATTGTAAGACTTTCTATCAATCTCATGATTTCTACTACAATGTTTATGATCTTTGATATCATCTCTATGTGTGAGTAATTCTCCTTGGGCTAAGGGCTTCGGCCTAGCCATGTAGCTTTATGTGCATGTTATTTATCATAGATGGGATCATATATTAGTTTGTATGACATGATGATTATTGTATCCTCTCTTGCCTCAATCTAAGGACTTGTCAGGTACCCAAGACCCCGAGGATTGAGCTAGGTATAGGGAGTATGAGTAATGACTAATCTGCAGGTTGGGAACCGAGTGACAGAAAGGGTAGTATGGTTGTATGTGAGGGATTTACTTGGGATCAACGGTGACATCACTATGCATATCATTAGTTCTCTTTCTTCTATGGATGAGACTAGTAGGTTATTGCTATAAGCGGTTACAGAGGCAATAGCAATTATGGATACACTACCCACATATAATTTATCTTGCTCTAACAATTACATGCATACTTTATTTCTATCTTTTATTTCCATCAGATGTTTTGCATAGCTACAGGTGAAACTGAATGCCCTAGGCCCTCCCTCCATCATCGACAACAACAAAAATACGCAAACTCTTGATCCGGTAAAAACACAAAAGGAATTCTAAAACTCCCGAAGGTCCATTAAAGTAACTTCACTACGCTTCTGCTTCCCGAGGATTCAATAAACCTAGGTCTACTAGGGAAAAAGAGCTATACTACATCTGTTATCCGGATCGAAGGTATCACCTGCCATCTCGAGACCTAGCCTATATATATAAAGGCTAGGAGGGGGCGGCGAGGAGGATAATCCACAATGCTAGTTTCCACACCATCGCCTGATTGCATCTGTGCACCCCTTGTAACTTTCGACTCCTCAATAATTCCAAGAGAAGACAAGTAGGAGTAGGGTCCTCTACAAGGCCTGAACCTGGGTAAACCTTGCGTCCCTTGTGTGCTTGTTTGCTAGCCGATCGACGCCTCTGACGCTCCCCACTTCCTTGAACCTAAGTCCATCTGCGATGGGCATTGATGAGTTTAACCCTCGTCAATTGGCGTCGTCTGTGCGAAACGGGAGTGCTGATGTTGTGGCTTCCTTGGCCCCATCAATTGTGATCTACGACTCCGTGGTAGCGGAGACTCGCCTCCTCTTCGGTGCCTTCAACTTCACCATCCACACGCCGGCCACTCGCTCGGATTTCGAGTCCGTGGGCAATAGAATCAGCCTCGCCATTGGGAGCTTATGCTTCCAAGTTGGCCGGCTAGGCACTCTTCGCCTCCCTAACCAGCCAATGGTCCTTGCGATTGTTCCTGCATCGTGGTTTCCACCGCCGATTGGCACCCTGAGTGAGCTTAGCGCCCCGACATCGGCCGAGAAAATGAACAACGATAGCAGTTGTGATTCTGATCTAAGCGATCTAGCAATAGAAGATGGAGCCTACGACTCTGGATCTGAAAGCTATGGGAGCAACAACTTCCCTAGTCATTACATGTGCACCGTCATCAACATGGGCAACAACGGTGGCAGTCGGGATAACACTGGCACTGGTGGCGGTATCCCAGTCATGAACGGTGGCCCCTCCAACGGCGCCCCCACTAACAACGGGTCGGAAGGACCCACCCCAAAAGAGCAACCGAACCTCTCGGTGAATGAGCAAAACCGGGAGCACGTGCTGATCAAGCTCAACAATGCTGAGTGGGCTCTCTGCATCATCGACAACAACAAAAACCTGCAAACTCTTGGCCCGGTAAAAACACAAAAGGAATTCTAAAACTCCTGAAGGTCCGCTAAAGTAACTTCACTACACTTCTGCTTCCCGAGGATTCGATAAACCTAGGTCTACTAGGGAAAAGGAGCAATACTACATCTGTAATCTGGATCGAAGGTATCACCTTGGGTGCAATCCTTGTGTGAGGATTCGATAAACCTAGGTTTACTAGGGAAAAAGAGCTATACTACATCCGTAATCCGGATTGAAGGTATCACCTGCCATCCCGAGACCTAGCCTATCTATATAAAGGCTCGGAGGGGGCGTCGAGGAGGACAATCCGCAACCCTAGTTTCCACACCATCGCTAGATTGCATCTGCAGACCCCTTGTAACTTTTGACTCCTCGATAATTCCAAGAGAATACAAGCAGGAGTAGGGTCCGCTACGAGGCCTGAACCTAGGTAAACCTTGCGTCCCCTGTGTGCTTGTTTGCTAGCCGATCGATGCCTCTAGCACTCCCCATTTCCTTGAACCTAAGTCCATCTGCGATGGGCATTGATGACTTTAACCCTCGTCAATTGGCGTCGTCTGTGCAAAATGGGAGTGCTGATGTTGTGGCTTCCTCGAGAGCTTACGCTTCCAAGTTGGTCGGCTAGGCACACTTCGCCTCCCTGACCAGCCAATGGTTCCCGCGATTGCTCCTCATCATGGTTTCCACCACCGATTGGCACCCTGAGTGAGCTTAATGCCCCGACATTAATTGGGAAAATAGACAACAATAGTAGTTGCAATGCCGATCTAACCGATCTGGCAACAGAAGATGGGGCCTACGGCTCTAGATCTGAAAGCTACAGGACCAACAGCTTCCCCAGTCATTAAATGTGCGCCTTCATCAACAAGGGCAACAACGGTGGCTGTCGGGATAACACCGACACTGGCGGCAATATCCCAGTCGCGAACGGTGGCCCCTCCAATGACGCCCCCACTAACAACGGGTCAAAAATACCCACCCTAGAAGAGCAACCGAACCTCTCGGCGAATGAGAAAAACCAGGAGCACGTGGTGATCAAGCTCAACGATGCTGAGTGGGCTCACTGTAGAGAGGCCTTGCGGGGAAATCCCCTACCACCCAACTCGTTGCAAGACATGCTGATGGGATATCACTGGCTGCTCAAGAAAGAATTCAAGTGCCAGCAACAAGTAATCTCCCAGCTCGACAAATACAGAAGGGCGGCGGACGAGTCGAGCCTCCAACGGGCTCAGCTCTCTTCCATCGGAGGATCCTCCTCCAAAGGCAATGATCATACAGCCGCCAGGCGACGTTCTCGACTCGCTCACCTCACCGAGAAGGAGCGAGCGGAAGCCACGCAAATCCTCCACTTCTCGTCCATGACAGTGGACACGCAGGGCAATGTGCTCCCCAAAACGCCACAAGCCGCGGTGACGGCAGCCACTATGTACCTACGCAGCAACCAGCCGCCAGCTGGGGACCCATGGTCCGCCATGCACCGATTTATGATCGCGGACCTGGGACTAGTCGAAGTTGCCCTCATCAAAGATCCAACATCAGAGCCGAAGAAAAGTAAGGCTCTGGTCAAGCGCTACTCTTCCCCCTCCTCTAGCGACGATAGTCATGATTGTCGTGACGACGCTGCTCACGGCGGCACGACTACGACTACGATGCACGTGATGACATCACGCAGCGCAAAGTCAACAAGATGCATGCGAGGCATGCCTGTTCAACTAACTCGGAAGATGACGGGATAGAGCTTTGTGGAGGCAGCTGCTTCAGCAGAGCCATTTGAAAAAAGCGAATGCCAAAAGGGTTCAAACTCCCATCAGAGAACCTGAAATTCAACGGTCTCCAGGACCCGAAGATCTGGCTGGAGGATCACATTTCCTCTGTTAGGCTACACAGCGGAACCACGAGCACAGCAATGCAATGCCTCTAGCTACAACTGCAAGGTGCCGCTCGTGTGTGGCTCAACAACCTCCCATGTGGATCGATTCGCAGCTGGGAAGAGCTGGTTTACAGCTTCATGTGAAACTTCAAGGGCACTTACAAAAGGCCCACATCAATCGAAGAATTGAGAGGCTGCTACCAAAAGACTGGTGAGTCGCTGCGCTCATACATCCAGAGATGGTCCATCATCAAAAACTCCGTAAAAGACATCTCTGAGGACCACGCAATCGACGCATTCAATGGCGGCATGCGCCGTAGAGATCTCAGAGAGGAGCTAGGCCACTCAAAGCCCAAAACAATCGACCACCTGATGGAGATCGCGAACAGGTGGGCTGATGGAGATGACTCGGTGAAAAACCGCGTCCACTCAGATGATAATGACAACCTCGGTCATAGACGCGATCGCCGAAGAAAACACCGGATGCGCGGTTACAAGGACCGCGAGGAAGTCGGCATGGTCGTGGCTGGCTACACCGACAAATGAGACAACCGCAACCGCAACAATAGATACCGTAGTGGTGGATACATCGACAGCAGGAAAACCACGCAAGTATGGCAACACCGCACTCGCGATGAGGCACCTGGAACATCTATCCAGGACAAACTGTCTGGACCGTGCAACGTACACTTCTACATGGAAAAGCAGGACGACTATAAAAAATCCAGCCACCTTCTAAAGCACTGTCGTGAGTTCCTCAGGCTCCATGAAAGTCTAGCCCAGATGAATCACGACGCGACAAACCAGGGCTATGGAGCTGCCCCGGGTGCTGTGGCTCATGGAGAGCCACCACCACCACCCGAGCCACCACCACCTGCAGTTGCGCTAGTCCAAAACAACGGAGGGGAGCCGTACCCACGGGCACTGGGAAACATGGGAATGATCCAAAAAGGACGCCCATTAAATCTAGTGCAAAAATCAATCACTCGCCAAGTTAACCTGGCGATGAACTCGCCACCCTCCACCACTGAGTACCTCAGTGGGAGCGAGTCCTGCATTACCTTCGACAAGCGCGACCATCCGCGTCAAGTACCCTGCCCAGGTCACTATCCCCTAGTGCTCGAGGCGCAAATCGAAGAATTCGAGATGAGTTGTGTCTTCATGGACGGTGGCAGCAACATCAACCTCATGTTCGCAAGCACCTTGCGCACCATGCGAATCCCCTGTCCTGCCTGGAAGGGCGTCTATCCCTTGGGGAAGATCAGCTTGGATGTCATCTTTGGAACACCAGCAAACTTCTGGTATGAGCGCATCAAATTCGAAGTTGTCGACTGGCCCTCACAATACCACTGCATCCTTGGGCGTGTAGCGTTCGCGAGGTTTATGGTGGTGCCACACTACGCCTACCTAGAGATGAAGATGCTGGGCCCCAATGGCATTATCACAGTCAATGGAAGCTTTGAGAGGTCCAGCAACTGCGATAGGGAATTCAACAGAATATCCTAGTCTTTTGGCATGCAGGAGGAACTGGCAAGGTTGAAGGAGCCAACAGACAACAGTCTACCTCCTCCGAGTAAGCCAAGCTCACCTGACATATCCTTTGACTCCTCGGTTCACACCAAGGCGGTCCAGGTTCACCTAACGGACCCAACCAAGACGGACCTCATCGCCAACAACTTGAGTCCCGCATAGGAACTCGCACTTGTCGAATTCCTCTGTGAGTGCTGGGAAATCTTTGCCTGGTGTCCAGCGGACATGCCATGGGTTGCCAGGAATTCGCCGAGCACTCACTCAATGTAAATTGTGAGGAAAGACCAGTAAAGCAGACGATACGTCGACTATCTGAGCCAAGGGCCAAAGCAGTCAGTATGGAAGTCAACAGACTCCTCGATGCTAACTTCATACGTGAGATCAGGGAAAGCACCTGGGTAACAAACCCCGTGCTCGTTCCTAAAAGGACACGGATATCCTGCGGATGTGTGTGGCCTTCACCTCCCAAATCAAACATTCCCCAAAGGACCATTTCCCATTATCACGGATCGATCAGATAATCGACTCCACTGCAGGATGCGAGTGCCTCTGCTTCCTCAATGCCTACTCAGGCTACCACCAGATTTGAATGAAGGAGGAATACCAGGAGAAAACAGCCTTCATCACGCCCTTTGGCGTCTTCTGGTACACAACGATGCCCTTCGGGCTGAAAAATGCAAGGACCACCTATCAATGGTGCATGCAAGCCGTCCTCAAGACCCAGCTCAGTCGCAATATTCAAGTCTACGTTAACGACATCATCGTTAAAACTAAGGAGGAAGCCTCGTTACCCGATGATCTCCGCGAGACCTTTGATAACCTCGACCGGTACCATATCAAGCTAAATCTGGACAAATGCACCTTCGGCGTACCATCTGGGCAACAACTCGGGTACCTCATCTCCGCGAGAGGATTCGAGGCCAACTCGAAGAAAATAAAGGCCATACTGGCCATGGAGAAGCCGAAGAACGTAAAAGGCGTCTAGTAGCTAGCAGGGCGAATCGCGGCGCTCAGTTGATTCATCAGTCGGATGGGCGAAAGGGCGCTGCCTTTCTACCAACCCCTTCGCAAGGCTAACTTATTCAAATGGACAGACAATGCACAAGAAGCATTCGAAGACCTCAAGTGTCTACTATCCACTTCGCCGGTGTTGGTAATGCTGCAAGAAAAGGAGCCGCTGTTGTTATATATCTCCACCACCAACCAGGTGGTTAGTACCATGCTCGTAGTGGAACGAGATGAAGAAAACAAAGTCCATGGGGTACAACCCCCTGTCCACTACCTCAGTGAGGTGCTCACACCAACAAAATAGCGGTACCCGCGTTATCAGAAGCTGGCATATGGCGTCTTCATGACAGCCAGGTGACTGCGCCACTACTTCTAGGAGCTCCCCATCATTGTGGTGAGCGATGCTCTGCGAGGGCATATCGTCAACAACCCCGACGCCACCTGACGAGTCGCGCTTTGGGGAATAGAACTGTCTCCATGAGTCATCACATACAAGAAGCGAGATGCGATCAAGTCGCAAGTAGTCCCGGACTTCCTCGTCCACTGGATGGAGAACCAGCTCCACGACAAGCCAGACATGTCCTATCTTTGGGTAATGCACTTCCACGGATCCAAACATAAAGAAGGAGCTAGCACGGGCATCATCCTAACATCGCCACAAGGCGACAAGATGAGGTATGTTCTGCGAATGCAGTTCCGTGCCTCCAACAATGAAGCCGAATACAAAGCCCTACTCTAAGGGTTGTGGATGGCCAAAGCTTGTGGCGCGACGCGACTCATCATCTACGGCGACTCCAAACTGGTAGTCAATAAAACCATGAACCAGTGCGACGCTCTGAGCAACAACATGATTGCCTACCGCAACCTCTATGACGCACTCCAAGGGAACTTTGATGGCTGCGAACTTTGGCACGTCGGTCGCCAGAGCAACGAGGAAGCAGATACACTCGCCAACATTGGCTCCACTTGTGCCCCGGTGCCATCTGGAGTATTTCTAGAGCAAATCTACAAGCGCTCCATCAAGCTAAAGACTCAAGAACAGAAAGCTAGCACGTCAAAGGACTCGGGGGCTGCGCCACCCGACGCTCTCAAGGACATGGAGCAAGATATAGGACTCGAAGGTCCCATGGAGGTCATGATGATTGAGCCATCCTGGACACAACCATACATCACATATCTGCTCAGCAAGAGGTTGCCAGTTGACCCGACACATGCGCGTCATATAGCGCAACAATCTAAGGCTTTCACCCTCATCAACGGCGAATTGTACAAGCGCAGCATCACAGGAGTTATTCAACGATGTGTCTCCAACGGAGACCGAAGATCCATCCTCCTCTATATACATGAAGGCACTTGCGGCCATCATGCTGGCAATCACGCCCTCATCACCAAAGCTCTACAAGCTGGATTCTACTAGCCAACGGCAATGCATGATGCTAAGGACATCATCCATCGATGTAATGCTTGCTAGCGATTCGCGGGTAAATCACACGTACCTGGCATAGAACTTAGGCCAATACCTATGGTCTGGCCCTTTGTGCAATGGGGACTCGATATGGTCGGCAAGCTGCACAAATCTTCACCTGGAGGATACATCTACCTCCTTGCCATAGTTGAAAAATTCACAAAGTGGATTGAGGCCATGCCGGTAACAAATCAATCAGGGGCAACAACCGTGAAATTCTTTGAGCCCATCGTCTTCTGGTTCGGGGTGCTACGTAGCATCATCACAGACAACGGAACGAACTTCACCTCCAAGGAGTTCCAGGATTTCTACGAAAACCTGGGAATCAACATCAGCTATGCCTCAGTGGCGCACCCTCAGACCAACGGTCAAGTCGAAAAGGCCAACGACCTCGTCTGCAGTGGCAGCAAGAAAAGGCTCCTCCAGCCACTCGAAAGAGCTCCTGGATGCTGGCCCGAAGAGCTACAATCAGTATTATGGAGCCTGTGCACAACTCCAAACAGCGCCACAGGCTATACTCTGTTCTTCATGGTACACGGCGCCGAGGCAGTACTACCCGCAGAAGTATGCTACAAAGCCCCATGGGTCATAGCATACAGTGAGACAGAATCAACTCTCACACTTGAAGACTCCGTCGATCTCCTTGTTGAAGCACGCGAGATAGCAGCGGAGCGATCTACGTTCTACCAGCAAAATCTCCACAACTACCACAACAGAAGGCTACGCCCAAGGTCCTTCATCGAAGAAGACCTGGTCCTGCGACTGAAGCAGCAAGGGCACCTCAAGCTCGAGTCCCCTTGGGAGGGACCTTATGTGATTACAGAAGTAATCCTAGGTGGCCCTACCGCCTTAAAGAGGTAGAAAGTGGAGTCGCATACTCCAACCCCTGGAACGTCGCACAGCTGCGTCGTTTCTACCCTTAGATGCTTTACTTTCCAAATAAGGCTATTCAGCCAGGTTACTTAGCCACACATATTGTATCTCCTGATATTATGCGAATAATTAAAGTTAAGTGCCTCCAACTCTGTGTTTTCTATTTTTCACTCGCAGTTACATCACTCGGGAGCTGCGCCACCCTTTCCATCTCGTTACACGAATAAACTTAGTATCCTAAGTAGCTGACGTACTATCAATCGAACCCTTGGTAAAACCAACCCAGTTGCAATGCACCTGACAGGTTGACAAGGTGCTAAGATAAATATGTATCAGGCTAATGAAAAGGAACTGTAGAGTACAAGATACTCGAAAAATATACAAGCTAACAAGCTTTTACATATAAACAGGTAACAAAAACACCCGACGTACTTATACGAACTTTACAACACCTATGCATCAATGTGCAGGTTCAAAACTACTCTACTGCCGTAAAAGGAGAATATTGGTACGTTCTTCGAACAACTCAACGATATCTTCGGCCGGCTAATCAACCACCCGATAATGTGGCACCATGTTCCACGCCATCCCTTCTAGGGGAGGCGGTGGTCCCGCGGCAACACCTGTGAGATCCAGATCAGGTCGATGCAAGCGAACAAGCGCCAATGCAGCCTTAGCACCTACGACTAACTGCTGACGCACACACTCGTGAACTACGCTAGCATCCTGGAACTTCTTCAGTAAAGCTAGCAAGCTAGAAGGAACCGCATCCAAGGGAAACATTGCCTGAAAGATATGCTTCTGGCACGACTGCGCTTTCTTCAAGTACAACAGCACCTGCGACACACGATCTTGCAACATCACCAATGCGACTGTGCGATCCCGATTAACCCAAAAGTACCCGCTAGCTTCCAGCTGCTCCTGGGTCAAGTTGTTTAGCCAAATAGCGACTCGGTCCCTCTCCTCCCGTGGACATTGAGCACCTACAACTGCAAAGGTCAGCAAAAAGAATAAGGATAATTTGCCACCACGAGTGTCAAGAAAAGGAGAAGAAGCTAAGGAAACTAACACTCTAGTTGCTCATTCAACTGAGCCACCTCGCCCAGAAGATACTTTTCTCATTCATTGGCTTTTTCGGCCTTCGACTTCCACACATCAGCACTACCACGGATAATGGGCATCTCCCGCTCCAAGTGTTTATGCGATCACGCAAGTAGGATAGCTCCTCGACCTTTGAACATGGTTGTGCCACGACTTCATCGGTGGGAGGTGCATCAGATGCACCAGTCGAAGGACCCTATCCAGATAGAGGAAGAGACGGATAAGAACAACCACTCAAAACAATGCCAACATAATAAAAACATCGAGTTCAGCAAGTTTGCAAAGGGAGCACCCCAAACAGACAAGATGCAAATCATAAAGATGTCTAGAGAAGCTAACATATTAAAAAGGTCAATAGAGGGATAGCCTATATCTACGCAGGAGTACTCAGGGGCTTGATCGACTCTCTGGCAGTCTCCGACACTGTTGCCTTCTCCCTCACAACTCTAACGCTATGGCTTTTGCCGTCTTCAGTCGCCTTAGCTCCGTCGAATACTTGGCGAGTGTCTCAATGAGCCGAGGCCCATATTTATGACAAGCAGTGGCAAAGGGAGCAAACACTACCTACTGGCCGTCTGCAGTGACCGGCATCGCCGACGAGACTCTGCTGGGGTTCAGATCAACATCGTGAGCTTTCTCCATCGCGAGTCCCATGGTCTCTCCAACCCGCCTCTGAGCATTCTTGAAGTCCATGGGCACGCCACCAACAAAGGATTCCACCAGGCCATCAAGATTCTCGATCAGCTTGGCCTTGGGGATCATTTCCTCTCAAAGACGCCCAAGTACACTCATGGACTTTTCGAGCGAATCCTTGACTGAGACGCTACGGTATTCGACTGCAGCCACTGCACCGACCAAGGCATCTGGGCGGGCTAGAGCTTGGGCGTCGAAGTCCACACCAGCAGCATCTGCAGAAGATACATATGAGTGCAACAACATGCAGGAAAAGTATATCACAAGCAAAATGACATAGAACGTACCTGAGAGTGCCTTAGCAACAGAGAAAAGTTGTTCTATGAACGCCTTCTCTTTGTCAGCTATGGTGGAACGCAAGTCTTCCTCACGCTTCTTCAACTCCTCAAGAGCTTGGAGCGCCTCGTCATGCTTCTTCTCCGTGGCGGTGAGACCCTTCTCGAGGGAGCTGACGCTGCGGAGGAGCTCGTTGTTCTCACCTGCAAAAGAATGGTAGCAAAAATCTTAAAGATTGACGATCTCCCGCACCAACAACACATCCATACAAAGCGCAAAACTTACCCTCGAAGGCGCGATGTTGGGTCTCCAGCAAGGCATGCTGACGGCCCACCAGCGTAATCTATTCGGCAAGGTGAATGGATTCCTTCACGATAGGCTGCAGGAAGATATGCATCAACAGAAATTTAAATTCGACTGGCAAAGTCAAGCGAACTTACGTGCTCCTCTAGGGACTCCGAAGATTCCTTCTGTATAGATGTCTGGGCCACCAGCATGGGGGGAACTCAAAGAGCTAGCACCGGAGTTGGCTGCCACCTGGGGAGAATGCGACTGCTCCGCCACATCTTTTTCTTTGGGGTCTGTGACTGTAGACTCCTTCACGAAGCGACAGTCATCAGATGACGACGATGTGGTTTTGCTGCAACATAGGCATACAAATAACACAATCTCAGAGAAAGAGATTTCAAGACATGAAGACAAGTCAGCAGAAGCATAAAACTTACCAGTCAAAGTCATCAAGGTCGAAAAAGTTATCGGACACCTCCTTCGGTGACCTCCGTTTCTTCTGTGTTGGAGGAGCCATGACACTCATAGGCACGATTGGAATTGGCTCCTCCACCACAGTCGAGGGACCCTCCGGTGTTGTCAGCGAAGACGCATCTGAATCCTTGCTTTAGGAGCGCTTGCGACCTCCATCCCCGCTGGACTCGAGGACTTCTTGCTCTTCCTCAATGGGGACGATGGAGCCTGACTCGTCCTCCTCTTCCGCTTCAAGAGGAATCACTCCCTCCGGCTGAGGAGGGAACACAGTGGCCACCTTCCAGTCCTGTAATAAGAGGCATTGTCAATATAAAAGGAAACCTAATAGGCAATCAAAAAATAAGAAGAGCTAACAAGAAATCCACCTCAGGCAAAGGGTGACTCGCGCGGAAGGGAGGCACGGCTGAATTACCAGGGAGTTTCTCCTTGGTTGTGTACTTGGTCAGCAGTTAAAACCTCATGTCTACTTCACCCGAAGAGATGTTCTCTCGAGAGACACGAGTGACGTCGTTAACACCAGTCCAGCAGCACATCGGGTGTGCCCTAGCCTGCAGCGGCTACACTTGATGATGCATCCAGGTGCGAATGAGGTCCATGCCGCCCACCTCCTTCCCCATGCGGAGTTCAAGGTCGCAGACACGCTGGTATAGAGCCATGGGCGGAGCCTCGTGGAGGCGAAACTGGGCCACGACCCTCCCCTTCCCAAAGTGTAATTTGTGTTTAGTAGGTATGCTTAGACCTCTACCCAACCCGTTAGCAGATCAGTCTGTCTTGCTCCTTCCCTTTTCTCAATCCAACGATACACAAACGAACGAACCGAACAGGCGGTGCCTGCCGTCACGCGTCTGCATCCGTGGACTCCATGTCCAGGGCGACCTCGAGGATCGACCCTCCTCCTCAAGCCCGTTCTTCTCATCTTGACCCTCCTCACCAATCCCCTTCTTCAGCGCACCATGCTTCCAAGCTATCCGCCTGCTGCTGTTGCTCTCCTAGGAAGCAGACACCCCACATCCGCTGCCTTCCTTGTTCCTTCACAGCTGACGGCTGGACGGCCACCTTCATCGGCCAGTGTCCAGATTAAGGTACGAATTGATATGTGAATTTGTAATTTTAGTTGTCCATTACGCTGCACTTGATTCATTAATTGAATTGATTTATTGATAATTTCTTGTTTATGCAGCTATGGGGAAACATCAGCAGGTCCGGTATTTAAAAAAAACTTGATAAAACGGGAAAATTGCTTCAAAATTGGTTATGAAGATGTAATTGCAGATTTAATAGCTAAGAAGAACCGACGAACATTTCGTTATTGGTCATATTTAGTTGACTTTTGATCATTATGTCTTTTTTTAGCATAAAAAGTTACTTGTCCATGTACATTCAAACCACTTATATCTGTTCTATTTGCATGAACAAGATATCTATATATCACCATGACATTGCCACCTAATAATATCGTATATAAGTTCGATGACTTGCCCCTTTCTTATGCTTATTTGCTGTTTTTGGTGAAATTTGCCCCCTCTTATGTTTTGTTCACGCTCCGCCACTGTATAGAGCCTCGTTTTCTTTGACCTCGATGGGCATCACTGTGTTCTTCCACGACCACCTTGTCTTGCATTCTGCCTTGGCATCAAAATGCACGAGTCTGAAGCGTTCCTCACCAACCTTCTGGTAACGGATATAGAACCACTTCTCCCACACCCTTGGGCAGATGCATTGAAGTTGATGGAGAAGTACTTGACATTGGGGTCTACATGGATCCCACAGCCTCCTATGTCATAGACTACTGACCTAGACCCCGACTAGCATTTCAACTTGAAGAGTTTTTTGAAAATACCAAAGTATGGCTCGATACCGAGATAACACTCGCAAAGGGCGATGTAGCAAGCGATGTGGAGAATAGAATTGGGGGTCAACTGATGGAGCTGGAGCCCGTAATAGCAAAGTAAGCCCCTCACACACTTATGGCGGGGGAGAGAAAGACCGCGAATGATAAACGCGAGTAACATCACCTGAAATCCGGCGGGGGGATATGGGATTACCTTGTCACCGGGAATCCGGCAATCATCCTCGGTGGTTGGGAGAGCGCCATCTTGACGCCAGGTGAAGAGCTCTGTCTCCTTGATGGTGGTTTTCCGCCACGACCCATTCGTGACGCGCATGCCTGGGCCCTTCTTCTTTCTAGCCGCGATCGTAGTACTAGTGTCCGTGGTGGCGGTGACCTTCTTCTTGGCCGCACCGGTGGCAGCCGCAGATCCAGCAGCAGGGACACCTCTCTTCTTACCCATCTGGCGAGTGCGGTGTGAGTGCAGAAAATAGCTTGGAAAGACCTTGAGGTTATCCAGCGCTGCAATGGAGGCGCGAGCAATGGGGCAGCAGAGAGCGGCAATGGAGTCAGCGTGCAAAGAAATAAGATGAGTTGTGAGGAAAATTACTGTTGGAGATATGCCTAAGAGGCAATAATAAAAGTGATTATTATTATATTTTTGTGTTTATGATGAATGTTTACATCCCATGCTATAATTGTATTATTAGGAAACACTAATACATGTGTGTTTTGTAAACATAAGAGAGTCCCTAGTAAGCCTCTTGTTGAACTAGCTTGTTGATTAATTGATGATCATGGTTTCCTAATCATGGACATTAGGATGTGATTAATAACAAGGTTATGTCATTGGGAGAATGATGTGATGGACACACACCCATAGTAAGCGTAGCATAAGATCAAGTCATTAAGTTCGTATTGCAATAAGCTTTCAAATACATAGTAACCTAATCCTTCGACCATGAGGTTATGTTAATCACCATCACCAGATGGATATTTTGATGACATCAAACGCCGCTTCGTAACTGGGTGGTTATAAAGGTGTCATTGGGTATTCTGAAAGTATGTGTTGAAGCGCATGAACCAAGATTGGGATTTGTCCATCCATATGACGGATAGATATGCTCTGGGCCCTCTCGGTGGAATGTCATCTAGTTAGCTTGCAAGCATGTGACTAGGTCACAAGGGATGACATATCATGGAACGAGTAAAGAGTACTTATCAGTAACGAGGTAGAACTAGGTATGGAGATGCTGACGATCAAACCTCGGATAAGTATAGTATCGCAAGACAAAGGGAATTGGTTTCATATGTAAATGGTTCAATCGATCACGAAGTCATCGTTGAGTATGTGGGAGCCATTATGGATCTCCAGGTCCCGCTGATGGTTATTGATAGGAGATGTGTCTCTGTCATGTATGCATATTCATGAACCGTAGGGTGACATACTTAAGGTTCGAAGTTCTTTTAAGTAGATATGGAATGTGCGTTGGAGACCGAATGTTGTTCGGAGTCTCGGATTGGATTCGGGACATCACGAGGAGATCCGGAATGGTCCGGAGAATAAGATTCATATATAGGGGATCATTTTCTGAGTTAGGAAATGTTCCGGAGTGTTTGTATGAGGATTCTAGAAGGTTTCGGAATGTTCCGGAAGGTTCTAGAAGATATCTTGGAGTTTGCTTGAAAATCAAGATAGGGATCAAGGAGTCCTGGTGGGTCAAGACTAGGAGTCGTGGGGGAGGAGGACTCCTCCCCCCCTCCCCAATCCCCCGGCCATAGAGGAGGGGAGTCCTACTAGGACTCCCCCTCCCCAAGGCGCCCTCCCCCCCTTAAATAGAAGGGCAGGGGCGCCCCCTCCAATTCCTGCTCTCATAACTCCAATCGCTGCCGCCTCTCTCCTCCTCCTTTCTTCTGCACAGGCATAGGCGAAGCCCTGCAGAATTCTCTACTCCACCACCACCACCACCACGCCGTCGTGCTGCTGGGATTCCGTGGAGAAGATCTACTACCTCCGCTGCTCGCTGGAACAGGGAGAGGAAGGTCTGCTTCGACTCCGCACGTGTGACCAACTACGGAAGCGCTGCCGAATCGCGGCGCCGGAAGGATCGTCCACTTGACCGACTGCGGAAGCGCTGCTGGAACGCGACGCCGGAAGGATCGTCCACACGATCTTGAGATCGGCAAGTGATCGACTACATCAACCACGAGATCTAATCTCGTTAACGCTTTCGGATCTACGAGGGTTAGTTCCTATCTATCTCGTTGCACATGTCTAATAGATTAGATCTTGGCTTTTATCTAGATTAGATCTGGGTTTTGTTCATTCTTGCGGTAGAAATTTTTTGTTTTCCATGCTACGAACCCATCAATTACCACACAACAATCCCTACTTAACCTCACCACAGATGCAATCCAACGACCAGAAGTGCACCAGCCCGACACATGGCGTAAATCGAAATAGACACGTGGAAGTGCAAACATCAAACCATCGCTCCACTCGTCCCATTACGCGTGATAATCGATGAGACGCAGTTAAAATCAAAAATTACGCACGCCTGGTCAAATCCAAGTCAGAAACAGGGCCCCACTTTCGTCAGATCCCGTCAAAACTACTGACGCGGGAAAATGGGATTATCTCATCGTCAGCACTGATGTCATTTACTCCAACGGGAGCATCTTCTGACTACTCTAGTCCTTACTCGAGTCTTCGACTCAACCAAGCACTCGGGGGCTAATCCAAACAGAAGCGCTGGCTGCGCACCCGATAAATTTCATAGACTTACAAAACATTTTTGACAAAGAAACTACAATTAAACCCTTCACTCGAATCAGAGATTCGACTATGGACTCAGGGTTACTCCCATTGGGAGCGCTAGAATCATATTCCATTGAAACAAGCAGAGGACGACAGCAGTCAAAAACACTCATAGTCCCCACTCGAGTCTACGACTCGCATAGGCACTCGGGGGCTACTCCCATAGGGAGCGCTGGTCGTGCACCCTATGATTTTTCCTTTTAAATAAATGTGTGTTGACTACATCCACAATCAAAAGCATTAGCGAATCCTCCTCACATTTTCCCTGCAAAGAGACTATGTCTCCTGGGCCACCCGAATCATCTCCACGATAACAAAATTTGGATGCCACGCTTGCAGCGTGAAGATAAGACCTGAAAAGGCCTGGCAACGCATCTGCTGCGCTCTACCAGAAATAACTCGTTCCTGCAAGTATGATGAAATAAGCCTTGACGGACGCGTCGAGTGCTCACACTTATACACTAGGATTCGACTCTATAAGACGTCCGCAACATGAGTCGAATTACACCAGCACTTTTCCGAATTCGAGTCCGGGGACTCGAGTTTGAGTAGATAGCGTTGTTTTGCCCTAAGGCAGTTAACTGATCCCGATACATCGGATGAATCAGGCACGTATATCGACAATCCCTATGATATAAACTAGAGCATTCAAAAACATGCTCAATTGTACACTCAAAAGCTTCATAAGTCTCCACTCGAATCTGTAATTCAACCGGACACTCGGGGCTACTGACATGGGCATACGTTACAGGTACTCGAGCTTGGCATATACGGTCCAGCCTAGGAAAAGCCCACGATGTTGCTAAGGCCCAATTAACATTTGGGTGACCAAGGAGACTCTGACTACTTGCAACACATGTCAAACTCAAGATAGAAGTGTTGGAAATATGCCCTAGAGACAAATAATAATAAGGATTGTTATCATATTTTATAAAGTTTATGATTAAGTTTTATATCATGCTATAACTATATTGAGAGGAAACATCAATACACGTGTGATATATAAAGAACCTGGGGTTCCTAGTGAAACTCTAGTCACTGGCTCATTGGTCAACAGATGATCAAGTTTCCTGATCATGTGGCATTTATGCCACTTGGAAATGGAGTCAACTCATTCTGAGAATGAGATGATGAACCAATACCCAACCTAAACATCGTGACCCGATCATGTCACGACGTTCAAGTTATGATGATTAGAAATGATCCTCGTAGACTATTCCTTAGACCATGAGGCTATATCAATCACTATCTCCTGAGAGTGCTTAGATAGCACCAAATGTCACTTGGTAATATAGTGACAATAAAGGTGTGTTCAGGTATTTGGAGGAACCTAGAGGCAATATATGCCAAGATCAGGATTTGTCCGTCCATGTGACGGAAAGATACTCAAGGGCCCACTCGGAGAAGTTATATCCAATAGCTAAGCAGCGTGTGATTTGATCACAGGGATATCACTTGTCGAACACGTCAAGTAGCATTGTTCGATAACGAGATTGAACATGACATGGTGATGTCATTGATCAGATCTTGGGAAATGCGAGTGTCGAGAGACAAAGGGAATAAGACACGACTGTCCTGGTTCAAACAACAAAAGATCTTCATGGAATGCACAGGGGTCACATGGCCATCCATGTCCCTCTATCGATCATTGGTCCGGGAGTGTCCCGACCATGTCTAGAGTGTTCTCGAACCGTGGGGTATCACGCTTAAGGGTATGATGATGCTAAGAGAGTGTTTATAGGATCGGTAGAATCGCCGAAGAATAGAAGAGAGAAAACCGGAAGGGTTTTGGTAAGTCCGGAGGATGTCCGGAGTGGGGGTGGAAGGTGTTCCATAGCCATGGAGATAGAATAATATGTGAATTAATGTTAAATATTGATTTAATCATTTCTTCATAATTATTTAATAAATGAGAAAATCAATTTAAGGGTCAAAAGGCTTAATGGGCCAATTCCGGAGGGAAGAGGGCCCATTGGGGAAAGGCAAGAGGGGAGAAGGGGCAAGGGGGTGGCCGGCTGGGCCAAGCCCCTCCCCCCTCCGCGTGTGGGGTCCACTAGGGCTGGCCGGCAGTGCCCCCCTCTCCCTCTCCTTTAGTCCCACCCCGGGACTTTGAGGGAGGTAGTACCTCCCCCCCTAATATATAGTGGGGGTATTTGGTCAGATAAATACACACAATATTCAATAAAAGGTTTCCTCACTTTTGGGGAGACCTCCAATTGATATTCTCTCTTTCTTTCTCTCGTGACCGTGGTCCCAAGTTCGGACTATGCGAACGAGAGACATCTTCACCGCGGAGCACCGTCGCACTATGCAATTCAGATCTAGGAGCTCTACTTCCGCAACTGCTGCTGGATCGGGGAAGTGGGAGTCATCATCAGGCACCGGACGTGTGTAACTCCCCGCGAGGTGTCACACTTGAGGCACTCAAGTCGTTGTAGCCGCAGAAGCACAAGGACTTCATCACGACCTTGAGGTCGGCTTCGGCTCGTCTACATCAACCACGCTCTGCTGAGCGTTGACAACGCTTTTCAGTCTTCGAGGGTAAGTTTGCAAAAAGCCCCTCCCATTACTGCATTACTAATAGATAGGTCCTGGCAACATCAGGGGTTCAGGGGCGTAGGGTAAAAATTTATTGTTTTCATACGCGGAACCCCTACCATCAGAGCTAGATCTATTGTGGCATCCCGCAAAAACCACTACTAGAAAATCGCGATGTTTTTGTGCATTACATCATCATGACCGCATGCTCATGTCATCATACCACCTTGCATTTGAGCATCGTCATCATCTTGCATGGTTTCTATCTAAACTATTTTCGAAACGCCTAGATTTATTTTCTAAACATCCCCGTCTTTATTTAAAGTAAAACCCGGGTCTCTGGAATATTTTGTTTCGTCTTCCAACGGTTTGTAAAAGCCTTGTTTTTAATAAATAAAATATTTAAATTATTTTGGGAGGCAGCCAGCCAGGCCCGAAAGCCTAGCCGGCCACCTCCAGATAAAATCCTACCTACCCCAGAATCTACCCCAACCTATTCTACCAAAAACCCTACCCTTTTCCCTACCCAGCCCCAGCCACCTCACTCCCACCAATTGCCGCTCGCCACCTCAGCCCGGGCTGCCATTTTTCCCGCTCGCGCGTGACCCCGCCGCCACCTGGGCGCCCGCCCCCGCGCGAACCCAACCCCCACCTGGCGTGCCCCACTCCCTCTTCCTGCCCGCTCCCCACTGCCACCTGAGCCGACCACCTCGCACCCCACGCCTGGCCCCACCTGCCGCGCGCCCAACCACCTATCGCGCCCACGCCCTTCTCTCTCCCCTCCTCCCTCATCCCGCGTCCCCGCCGCCAGCGCTTGCCCAGCACGCCGCCAGAGACGCCACGACCGCCGCCGCCCGGACCCGCGCTTCGCCGCCCTCCTCCGTCGCGTCGCCGCCGCCTCCCTCAAGCTCATCCACCCCGGGCCGCTCGTCCCCACCGCATCCCCGGTGCCTTCCTCCCGACTCCCCAGCTCCTCGCCGCTGCCAGATCCCAGCTCCGCGTCGCCCGAACCGACCCGCCTCCCCGACCTCGCCATCTCCTGAGCCCGTCCACCGGCCTCGCCGCCTTCCTGCTCGAGCTCCTCTGCCCCTTCCGCGTCCGCCGCGAGGTCCTCCTCCGCCGCCAATAACCGCCACCCCGCCCCGTCGCTGTCCTAGATCGACACCGCTGCTAGGAGACAGCCGCCGCGACCCTGCCTAGCGCCGTTCCCTCTTCCCCGCCGCCAGCGAGCCGCCCCGATGCCTCCACCACCGGCCTGCTCCCTGCCGGCCGTCATCCCCTGCGCGTGGCCGCTGCCTCTGCCGCGTCGCCACCTCGCTCCGGTCGCCGCACATCTGACCGGGCCCGAGGCCACCGCCCGCCTCGCCGACATCTGCAACCAGTCGCCGCCGGCCGCGACCTCGTCCACGCCGCCGCCGTTTTCCCGCCCTGCAAGCCTGCGTCCGTGTGTTCCTGTACAGGTGCTGCGAATAGGTGCCGATACCTAGATGCTACCTGTGTATTTGTTCCTGGCCCAACGTTTGCAGATCTTGTGTTGCCTCGTGACAGCTGTTGCCCCTAGTGCTTCGCTTGTTCCGTATTCTTGTAGGGATCCGGGATGATAGTGCTGAAGATTGAGACCGACACAATATGGGACCTCAAGGACTGCGCATGACCATCGACCCTGAACAAGTGCGCCATCGATCAAAGACGCCGAGACCCGAACGCCAAGTTCGCCAAGGCCCCGAACCCCGACCCCGGAACCAAAAGGCGGACCCGAAGATCACGAGTCCTTCTTCATGGATCCGATGGCCAGACCCGAAGACCAATCCCGAACCCGGCGCCACGACAAGTTCTCCATTCTAGAACACCATGATCTCCTTCACGAATCCGAAGACCCCGTCGAACCCCAAAACCCTAGATCTTCGGAACCACATGTGATTCCCTTTTCCGAGATCCCTATTTTTATAATAAATGAGATATACCTGCTGCATATTAAATTGTTCATGTCACATACATATTGTGTGGTTTGGTTTGGGGGCATTATATTGGTTCACCTACATTAAATATGGAGTGTTTATGCGGGATATCTTTGTCTTACTCTAGACTCTATTTAAATTGCGTAGCGAACCGATGACTTATTTCTCCTTGTTAATACAACATTTAAATTGCGGGGTTTTCTAAACAACTTGAACCGTTTAATTAAATTGTCGGGACCCCGGTTCCGCTTAATATTGCCTAATTGCACCGCATCTGTGCCATGCCATGCATCATATCATAAGCATGCCAGATCTTCTGCCATAGTATTAAATATTGCATCTGGTGTTTCTTCTAGTGTTTGCTTCTTCGCGGATTAGGCCGATGAGTGGATGCGAGTACCGACAAGTTCTCTGGATATGATCCTTCGGTAGTGTTTTCCCAGGCGAGCATCTCTCCCCCTTCTACCTATTTTGCATTTATAGTCTTTATTTCCTCCTGTTGACCTATTGCTATCCGTGTCGCGATGCTTTAGTTTCCGTATCCCAGTTATATCCCGTGCAGCCTCTATATTGCCTTGGACACCTCCTATTACCTGTGTTTGGTAGATAGCGGGCCTTGCGAGTCGTAGTTGCTTGCTCAGGTGCGATCTTGTGTTGTCAAGTACCACAGTTGTTGGAATGATGGCAGATGTTTATTGGTGGAGATGCTTATTGGTGGAGTTGATCATGACTTTAAATACAACTATTAAAATGCTAGATATAACTAATGTAGAGGCATCAGTGGGCAATAGATGTTATTTGGTTCTTCCACGCTCACTTGTGTCCCGTAGGAGCCCGAGTACTTGATACCTGTTCCTTGATTTTTCGCACTATCCACATCCGGGAGGCCTTATGGACCCCCCTGAGCCAGAGCTTGATTCATTTCTATTTCTTGGGGCCACAAAGTAGTTTGGGGCTTTATTACTATCCTGTACTTATGCCATGCTTTACTGCTTTATTTAAGATTGTGCGTGGAGCACCTGTACTGTTTTGGATCACGCCACGTTTTCGCGGTATCGACAAGCCCAGTCACACTTTCGGGTTCCCAGTCGTTTACAGCCATCGTCGCAAACCCTGGGTCCGTTCCGGAGCCGGCCAACTTCGTTGCGGGTAGCTTAGTGGGGTGGCCCCCTGAAATATTTCTGAATCCTGTGATCGCTTTGTCGTGAATGCCTCGTTGGGTTTTGATTTGGTTTTTCCGAGGTTGATCGAGTGTGTGTTGCTATTTGTGCACCCCTGTAGGGTAAAACTTTCTGAAAGCCGTGTCCGCGGTTATGGACGACTTGGAGCACAGTATCTCGATCATAGACAAGCATGACTAAAGTAGTGCTATAAATTTGACTTAATATGTGACTAGTAATCAGCTCAAGTATAACGGAATGGATATTAAAAATGCCAACAGCTGGTGGATCTGGGTTGTTTTGTGACATGCTATATGCCTAGTAAGTATTGCAACTCCAATGGAACGTGATAAAAGTGTCAACAACTGTTGGGTTTTGGGATTCCTCAGGACAATTATATCTGACTAGTAAATGTCCCAACTACATCAGAATGGTAATTAAACTGCCCACTACTTATGTTATTAGGACGGTCCACGCTAACTATATCTGACTAGCAAGTGCTTCAACTATAATGGAATGAATAAAACTGCCAACTGTGTGAGTTCCTTGGTCCGACTTTCTTGTTTGGTCTCGAGGGGGAAATACCAGGATGGGTTTGTTTGGTGTTAGCTTCAGGTTGGATCCGAATAGGTCTTTCTTACCCCTCTCTAATAGCCGCCAGTGATACCGAGTCTCTGTAGGTTGTTTAGTGCCGCTGCGCTGCCGCTTCAGCCCACCATACCTATGTAGGTGAGAGCCACCGAATTCTAGCCTCGCCTTGTACTAGCCTCAGTACCGACGCTCCTCTTTTCCCTTTGCCCTTTGTCGGCACCCCTTTTGTTTTAGCAGGTTTGAGATCGACGTCGTTAGCAGGGTTACCCTTCCGGCTTGGCCTGGGCAGGGTTATGGACGCCATTGGTTATTCTTCAGGGCTCTTAGCCCCATTTGCATCTTATTCGTATTCGGACGCCGTACTATTTTCAAGGTGTTTTAGTTCTTTGTATTGTATATCTGTATTCTTGACTCAGGGAGTCGCTGTTGTATATACATCTGTTCTGTGGGTCCCATCGAGGACTGTTGTGTAATGTTATTACTTCGTTTTCCACCCGCACGAAAGTGCCTGGTGGGCGTCCTTAAATCGTTTCTATGCGGGTTTGGCGGAAATCGCTAAAACTTGCATAGCGCCGATTTGAGGGTGTTACATCTATGCGTAGTAATGCTAGTACGGGTAGAACACACGGGATGTAGCGTGTGGGCGTTGATCTTTTAGTTGTTACCCTCCTAGGTGTACTTGTGTATACTGCAACAATTCTTGATGAAGCGGCCCCCAACCGACTTTACTGTTCATTCGTGAGACTGGTCCACGCTTGACA